>BPTQ01000001.1:169989185-170014364 GCA_019973895.1 Chrysanthemum seticuspe
AACAGCTGCAATCGGCCGAATGTGTGTAAAAAGTTATACAAACGGACTAAAAGATGAAAAAACCAGCTAAAACGTGCAAACACGGACGAAAACCTGTAAACAAAAACGGGAACGTATAAAAACCGATTAAAAGGGACAAAGACGTAAGAAAACGGACCATAACGTATTAAAACAGAAGAAAACGTGTTTAAACGTACGAATCTGTGTAAAAGTGTAAGAAAACCTTTGAAAACGATTGAAAAATTCTTAAAATCATACGAAAATGGGTAAAAATGAATGAAAACGGGGTAAATGGGACGAAAACGTGCAAAACAGCTGCAATCGGCCGAATGTGTGTAAAAAGTTATACAAACGGACTAAAAGATGAAAAAACCAGCTAAAACGTGCAAACACGGACGAAAACCTGTAAACAAAAACGGGAACGTATAAAAACCGATTAAAAGGGACAAAGACGTAAGAAAACGGACCATAACGTATTAAAACAGAAGAAAACGTGTTTAAACGTACGAATCTGTGTAAAAGTGTAAGAAAACCTTTGAAAACGATTGAAAAATTCTTAAAAACATACGAAAATGGGTAAAAACGAATGAAAACGGGGTAAATGGGACGAAAACGTGCAAAACAGCTGCAATCGGCCGAATGTGTGTAAAAAGTTATACAAACGGATTAAAAGATGAAAAAACCAGCGAAAACGTGCAAACACAGACGAAAACCAGTAAACAAAAATGGGAACGTATAAAAACTGATTAAAAGGGACAAAGACGTAAGAAAACGGACCAAAACGTATTAAAACAGACGAAAACTTGTATAAACGTACGAATCTGTGTAAAAGTGTAAGAAAACCTTTGAAAACGGTTGAAAAATTCTTAAAAACATACGAAAATGGGTAAAAACAAATAAAAACGGGGTAAATGGGACGAAAACGTGCAAAACAGCTGCAATCGGCCGAATGTGTGTAAAAAGTTATACAAACGGACTAAAAGATGAAAAAACCAGCTAAAACGTGCAAACACGGACGAAAACCATGTAAACAAAAACGGGAACGTATAAAAACCGATTAAAAGGGACAAAGACGTAAGAAAACGGACCATAACGTATTAAAACAGAAGAAAACGTGTATAAACATACGAATCTGTGTAAAAGTGTAAGAAAACCTTTATGTAAGAAAACCATATGGTGTTTCAAGTGAAGAAAGGTGTATTTTGTGTGACTATTGATCATCTAATGGCCACATGAATTTTATGTTTGTGTGGCCTTTTCTAACATTTAGTCACACAAAGCATGTTTGTTTTGGGTATTTAGTCACATACAATTAACCATAAAGTGGCTAAAAGTGTTAATAAGTGTGACCATATGGTGTTTAAAGTGAGGAAACGTGTATTTTGAGTGACTATTCATCATCCAATGGCCACATATTAAGTTACGTGACCATATGTACTGGATTTTGGCTACACTTGAATAATATGTGTGACAAAACGTTTAGTGTGACCATATATGGCATTTGGTCACGGTGTTAGTAGCAAATGTGACTTTATAGATTAGCTTTCGGCAAGCTAACACAAACTAAACTTTAAACACACATTTTAACTTACGTGAACATATGTACTGGATTTTGGCTACACTTAACGAATGTGTGACAAAACATTTAGTGTGACCATATATGGCTTTTGGTCACAGTGTTCAAGTGTGTGACATATATTTGTCACTGTTTATATGTATATCGTGACTAATGCCTCAACCTTACTTTTCATTTGTCACTTGTTCCAATTTCAGATGTGGCTAAAGAGTTGGCAAAACATATCAGTCACCCTTAAATAATGTGTGACAAAACTTGACTCTATGATTTAGACACACAAAAAATTACTTCATGTGACTAACGCATCAAGGTTACTTGTATTTGCCACGCGTTCCAAATTCATATGTGGCTAAATGATCTGAAACAAAATCACCAGATACCTTTAGCCACACAACGTTCAATTGTGTGGCGATACAGTTCTAATGGTCACACAATTAAAATTTTCATGTGTGACTAATTAGTACATGTTGTCAATTTTCGTACCTTCAGCCACACAAATATGCGAATGTGTGGTTGTTCCATTTCGACCATGCGTGACCAAATCCCGTTTTTGTACTAGTGTAATCTGTCATACGGATCCCACGGTTCCCTCCAATGAGGGATCCGTCTAGGCTAATCCTAGGGATCCGTCTCTCAGCAGCTGAGAAAAGGTAACAATGATGTTTGTAAGGTCTAATGCCTATACCTTGTTGAGTGTTTCAGTCCATCTAAGTGTCTTAAATGAAAGGGTACTTAAATGCTTAAAGGCAATGAGTGATGTAGCTAATGATTGCCTTTTATGGAAGAAATTGGAACTTTTATGAGTACCAATGAGTGATCAAGGATGACACTAAGGATTTGAGGGTGTCAAATGGAGCTAAATGATCCTAGAGATCATATAGTAACTTAAGGTAATCTTTTGGAGGATATCCTAAAAATCTTTAAGAAGGAGAAGCTAGAGTTTGATCCATTTTGACCTTATTAGAGGTAAGGATTGCTACAATTAATTTGCTAAAATTGAAAGACTTCTAAAGCTAGATGTATTAACATGTGAGGGATCATGTGTGAGTATAAGAGCGGAAGAGTAATGAATTTTGATGAAACGATAGATCTCCAAGCGTTTTGATAGTGGTCTAAGTGAGTTATGCATGAGTGTTAAACTTTTACTCAGCTTGATAAGGACTTAATTTGTCCTAATATACTATGTCTAGCTTAGTGTGAAATGATCTAAAGATATGTTTTGAAATAAAATGATTGCAATTTCATTTCTGTTTGTCGGATCCCAAGGTTCCCTAAGATTAGGGATCCGTCTAGCACAAACTTTAGGATCCGTCTCTCTGCTAAACAGAACCTTTACAAAAGGTATGAAAGGGTTGCACAAGGCATTATATTTCAAGGTTAGTTTTTCCTAAGAAAATCTAACACTAATATAGTAGAGATATCAAAAGTAAGATGTTTTATTTCATGAAGGAAATTGCATTGCATTGATAAAGCATGGATACTAAGGATTGACCCTATTTTGAAAGAAAGCTAAGTTCCTTGAGCGTTTTTGCTAGATGGATCATCAAATGGTTGATGAGTGTTCGTCGATTCAGGAATGAAGAAAGTCTTCATGAGAGATGTGTTTAGAGGTTCCATCATTTTGTTCACAAGTACGTACAACGGACTTGTAAAATTGAGGAGGGAAGTACATGATGTGATGATAAAGGCGTGTCAAGAACATTCCATTAGGGATTAGTTTGTTCTTAGAGCCTTGAAGATTCACAATTCGCCTTGTGAAGAAGTAGGCGAGATTGTATGGTTGTTGTGTTAGCAAACAATACATTATGTGAGCACAACAAGCGGGAAGGATTTCTCGATTTCCCCTAAGACTCCAAACATTTTCACGTAGGATGAGTGTAAGAGCCTTGTACTCTTCTTGGATATCCCGTGTATAGATAATGTTTGGATCGGAGTAATGGGGTTTGCATATTATGCGAGTCAAGTATTCCGGGGAAGGTATGTGTGAACAATATGGACTATTTTCTTCACGAAAGTTGAAGAGAGAATCAAGAGACCAATCTTCAGTGAAGGCACATTGTCCATGATTTGGAATTCGGAGGATGTGAGCAAATTGCCCAAGGGTTAAAACAAACTTTTGGTTTTTGATCCAAAACCAAAGAGATAGAGAGCGATCCTCGTTACGAACGAGTTCAACTTGACAGAAGAATTCCAATACAAACCTTGGACATATTTTCTCGTTAATTTCGAGAAGACATTCCAGTCCTATGGTTCAGAAGGAGGTATTGATACCTTCTTCAAATTGTAGAGGGGTGTCGACAATACGTCCTTCGTGGAAATGACGGGTTTCGAGATTATTGAACCCACGAACATGATTGCTAGGTGTGTTGGGCTCAAGAGAGATGTTAGGAGTGTAGAAGCTAGTGAGTGAAAAATCAAACTCATACTCATGCGACATAGCGAGACCTATAGGAAAGAAGAGTTAATAGGATGTGACGTATTACGGGCAAAACAATGATTACCTAAGGTTTTTACAAGATGTTTATTAACAATGGTAACTCGCTTAATGTTTGAAATTTTAGTGGAACATCTCTTTTAGGAATAAAACGTTTTTTATTTTGCATGAAAAACTGTTATCCAGAAGGACGGTTCTCACGGTTCCCTCCCATAAGGGATCCGACTAGTATACATACAGGGATCCGTGGATCTGTAGTGCCAGAAAAAGGTTTTGACGAAAAAGGGTTTTTGAATCTTATATGTTTATACAAAGGTATGTATTTTAGCCAATTTTTTACCATAGCAAGCATTGTTGGTTTCTGATAAGGTTTTAAAAGGTACCATTTTGAGGGGTCGTTTAAGTTCTTATTTGATCACTTTGTATCCGTTATTGCTTAATATCGTTCCTTTTCACTTTTTAGGTCTCTTGAAGGCAAAATGCTGGAATGGCACTTATTTGGACGAAAAGGCGCGAATATATGAAGAAAATGGCCAAAGTCAAAATCAAGACACTCACAGCTGATGAAAATAGAAGGCGACGGCGTCAGGTGCTAATTGCGACGCCGTCCGAGGATTTTTGTGACGGTTCAGAACCCAAAACTCGTATTTTCAAGTGACGACGTCCAGTTGTAAAAGAGTAGGCCGTCGCTACTCAGACGGCCTAGATGCAATCCAGACGATGTCAGAAGCTGAAGAGGACGGCGTCACGGACATAAGGTGACGCCGTCGCAAGGTTAACGTGGCCAAGACGAAACCCTAATGACGGCGACACGACGACGTCACGAAACATAAGGTGACGCCGTCGCATATGTAATCTTATATATAGAATCCGAATTTTTCAGTTTTAGAGAGAGTCTTTTGGAGTGAAAACCTAAAACCGAACCTAAGGTGTCTTGTACAATATTTTAGGGTTTTAAACCCTATCTTACATCAATTATGTCTTTGATTATTTGTGTGTATGCTTGCATGTTCTCCATGTCCGGCTAATTTATTTGTGTGTTTGCTTAGGAAGTATGAAACTTAATTATTGAATATTGATTGGTTGTTTCTTATCTTAGTTGATTAATGATCTAGTAATACGATAGGTCATTCGTTGTGTACTTAATGCTTGATTCATCTTTGTGAACCTTAGAATATAATTACCTGAGTAGTTGTAAGCTAAACCATCCAAAGAGTGCCTTAGAGTAAGAGTTTATTATCCCTAGTGGGTTTTGTAGACGAGACCCTTTGGTAAGTTCAAAGAGTTAGGGAGAAACGCATACCCTACAACTTTAGACACACAACGCAACTAAGAATAAGGACGTGACAACTCAACCATCAATAGGAGATAATTAAGGAGTAGTATAACCTAAGTAAACACATCTTTAAACTATCATACGAGCACACATTAATTAGACATAGACTCCCACAACCTTAGTTTAGCTAATTAGATAATAGTAGAGTAATCGGTAGAAATACAACCCCCCCCCAATCCAATACCCGAGATTCGTACCTTTCCATTTCATAAAATATAAAAATACAAAAAATAATCTTCCTCAACCTTAACCTTAGCGTAGTAACTTCTTACTAGCATTCCTATTCCCCTAGAGAACGATATCAATACCCGTGGCTTACCCTAATTACTACACTACAACGATTAGGTTCACTGCCTAGGGTGTTATAAAACTTGCTCGAAGAAAAGGAAGTTTCCTTGACCCCGAACGACGCGTGCAGCGTTATCAAGTTTTTGCCGCCGCTGCCGGGGAATAGAATAGCTAGTTAGTAGTCCACCTCGTTTAGGTTCTTTGCTTGATTCCTATCAAGTAAAATTTTCTCATTTTTAGCTTTCTCTTAGTCTATCCCCCTTCTTCGTGACCTTTGTTCGTAACCCCATCCCTTTTCATCATGGAAGGTGATAACCAACCACCACTCATCAACCCACCACCAAATGACCCGCCAAGAGCCCGTACTCTTGGTGAATACTCGAGACCAAGCCACCTAGGCTATAGGAACACCATTGAGCTTCCCGACCAAGCCCAAACTACGGCCCTGCGATCCGACACCATCCGGTTGGTGCAAAACGGATGTGCATTCCATGGACTTCGTTCCGAAGATCCAAATAAGCATTTGAGGGATTTCCTCAAAATTGTCGATTCCATCGACCTTGATGCTACTACTCGGGAGACCACGCGCCTGCGTCTCTTCCAATTCTCTCTACGGGACCAAGCTAGTAATTGGCTTGAGCGACTTCCCGCCGGCTCCATCTCAAGTTGGGATGATCTTACCTCTCGCTTCCTTGCTCAATTTTTCCCACCGGGGAGAACCACTAAGCTTAGGCGAGACATCTTGACATTCCAGCAGCTCCAAGGTGAGTCTCTTTACAAAGCATGGACTCGATTTAAGGAACTACTCCGTAGACTTCCACACCATGGCATTGATCTTTGGCTTCAAATCCAAATCTTCTATGATCATACCGATTTCATCACTCGACGATCCATTGATCGAGCCGCCGGTGGAAGACTCAGCGACTTTAATGCAGAGAAATCATGGGATATTATAGAGGAGCTTGCCGATCAAAACTACGAAGATTGGAGTGAATCTCCCGGAACTCCAATTAACGTGGTTAATGCCATATCCACTCCTTCTGAATCCTCCGATACACTCGAAGAGCAATTGAGTGCCATCGAGAGAGGAATTGATTATCTTATGGAAAGGCAGAAAAGAGCACCCGTACAAATTCCTCGAGAGGTCGTCAAATCCGCCCACTCCACCAACCGCTCCACACCTCTTTCGGAATCCCCAAGTCGCGAGCAAAACCCAAGTTCCGAAAGGCGCTTCCGTTCTACTTCCCCAATACCACTTTCACCAAGCTTCAAGGATCAAATGAGGGAGTACATGGCAGCTCATACAGAGAGATTAGCCAGATTTGAAGAGGAGGTTTATAGGCAGAGAGAGGAAATGCAAGCAAAAATGAAAGAAATGATGAATTTGGTAATTGAATTTACCAAAACAAAGGTTCCCGAAAAAGTGCTCGTAAGAAGCAACGATTGCCCTCCCACTTCATTTGTAAACGCCGTTTCCATTATGCTTGAGAATGCAAGGGCTGAGATGTGGAAAACTGAGGAAAGCACGAAGGATGAGTCGGTGCCTAATGGTGAACCTGAGACATTGAGTACTACCTTAAGCACGAAATTAACAAGAAAACCATTGCAAACCAAGTAAACAACTTTAGGTACAATGAAGTTCTTAGGGAAGCTCTTGAAGGAAAAATGACGGAAGAAGAATACGACGCCTTACCTATGGAACCTCTGTATGAGTTGGTTATAAAAAAACCGTTAACAAGAAAACGAGACACCATAGGGAATTTCGTGATACCAGTTAGTGTCGGTGACATGGACAATATAAATGCCTTGGCCGATCAAGGGACCGATGTGAACATAATGCCATTGTCAATCTATAATAAGTTAACTAAAGAGAAACCAGCCAAGACCGACCTTAGACTTTCCTTAGCTAATCATACTTATGTCCACCCTGTAGGAATCGCTGTTGATGTTCTAATTGAGGTGGCTAACATCGTTTATCCGGTGGATTTCGTGATCATTGATGTTAGGGAAGATAAAAACGTACCCCTCATTCTTGGGACACCGTTCCTGGCCACCGCTAAGGCAACCATCAAATGGGGAGAAGGCATCATGATACTCAAAAGCGGGAAGGGGTACGCTAGGATACCCATCATCCCAAGATACCCTTTTAAGATCATGGAAATGATTACGGGTGGAAATCGAAAAGCCCCGGGCAACAATGTTAAGAAGAAGATGAATGACTGGGAAAAAGGGCTTAGAGACTTTATGGTTCAAGGATTGTATGCGACATTGTGGAAACCTGATAAAAAGTTAGGAAGCAATCCCACCTCAATACCTAAGGTACAAAAGGACCCTAATGAATTTCTAAAGGAGAAAAAGTGCTCTTGTATAGATCTCGGATAAGGGCATTACGAGGGAAGAAACAAACCAAGATGGTTTGGGCCTTTCACAGTTAAGGAGACCAATTTAAAAGATAAAACCGTCGCCATAATTGACAGCGTTGGCAAGGAATCCACGGTGAGCATACAGCGTCTACACCCTTTTGATGAAGGGAAAACAAAGGGTGAAGAGGGCGGTAATGAGAAAACGTAGGAGCACGACTATGAGTCTAGCTACAAGACTCTTTAATAAAGAAAAGCGCTTCGTGGGAGGCAACCCATGCTTAATTGTTTGCTTGTTAGTGTCATATATCTTTATTAATTGTTTATCCTCATGTTTAAATTTGTAAAAATGCTTTATTTTGTTTTTAACCTTCGTCTTAATTGCATATAAAGGTATTTTACATAAAGGATAAGTGTAGGGAGGATTACACACGTTTTCAAAAGAAACGTAAACATGAGAATAACAATTAACTAAAAGATATTTATGTTTTTTTGTTCGAGTCAAATGCTTGTATCGAGTCATAATGGATGTTTTGCAGAAACCTTTTCCAGATTCTAAAGATGTAAATTTTCCAGAATTTTTTCCAGAAAATCGCAGACCAGTTTTTGTCAGGATAACCTGACGGCGTCAGGATTGCAACCTGACGGCGTCAGGAAGGAGTAAAAACATCAGATTACTTTTTTCTCGTTTTCTGAGCTACTTATAATTTTTGGAATTTTCCAGGTCTTAATTTTCTTAGAAATTCTGTAAACATCCATTCCACGAGCATTATATCCTAGTTTAAATCGAGTCTTATATATACTATTACCACCGATTTTACGCGAAGGTTTCGTTTGTTTTCTTCAAGTGTGCAGGTTTAGTTTGTCAAGAAGAAGTTACATAAGATTGGAAGGAGCTTTTCACGCAATAATTCTTCTTGAAAAGGATTTAACCACCACTTTACACGGATCCTACCGAGCTAATCAGGGGAGTACTAGTTTCTTTCGTTTTTTATTACCTTCTTTTATCATAACTTTGATACTTTCGGGGAACATTGGGGACAATGTTCAGTTTAAGTGTAGGGAGGGAAAATAAAACGGGAACTTTGAAACTATGCTTATCCTTGACTATTTGCTTTGTCCAATTGTGATTGTGTAATAAACCATGAGGAAATGTCGGTTAGGGTAATTTTGGCACCAAATTTAAATTTTTTTATGACATATAGGAGTGGGCCATTAGTCTTAACAAAAGCGTCTCATGGATAGGAAGTTGCATGACTAGCACAAAAACCCTTTACCACCCAAATTCCACCAAAATGTGAGGATCGCCCTTAGATTAGTAGGAATTAAAGCATTCATCTTCAATGCTTAGAGTGTGAACCGATAGTATATTAGATTCTAGAACTTGTTTTGTGATGCATTCCGAGATCGCAAGTGAGGCTACACTTGTGTAGTTAGGAATAACTAAATGATAAGAGGCATTAGGATAACCCTTGTTTGATACCCGTAATATAATTACTTCTTCCATATCGGTTGAGTAATTCCCCCACACCTTTTGCGTTGTACTCATCTTTAGTACACGATACCCCTAGTTAACCCCTCAGAGCCTATCCTTTTCGCGGTTCTCGTGATGTTTCGGTTTTTCCGGGATATCAATGAAGAGCATTGTTTACACCCCACCCCCAAATATACACCCAAATCGCCTTAGCCTACCCCTTATGCACTCACTTTTAGTGCAAATGTTTGTTATCACCCTAAACCCTTAGTTCAATTATCTAGTTGCTTGCATAAGTTGCTAAGTCGAGTCATATCCTTTGTATACAGTTTTGGGACGATTGGGATTCATGAGAAAAGTTAAAGTTTATGAAATGACGGGAAGGGAACGTTAAATTCAAATTCCCTTTGTTTGCATAATAATGTACCCCAAGTGTTTTGATCTTTTCAAATCGGGTCAAATTAGTGTTAGAGTAATAAAAACTCAAGTGTAGGGATATGCCTATAAATCCCTAGTATTTTGATGTTATCGTAGAGGATGGTAGAGTAAAAGTGTATGAAAAAAAAAAAACAAAAAAAAAAAAAAAACAAATCGAAAAAAAAATATAGTGTAAAAAAAAAAAAAAAAAAAAAAAAAAAAAAAAAAAAAAAAAAAAAAAAAAAAACATACGGGCTACCATCCTACATCTATCTTTGAATTTATGTTTATTTATTTCAGTTATCTAGAGTTTAGAGTGTCGAGTCTTGGCTTAGCAACGCCATTCTTCATATGCATTTAACATAGAGATTTTTGACTTGCCACCACTAAGTAGCCTATCCCACCAAACCCTTGTTTCCCTACCGTAAGCCTAACATTACAACCCTTTAAAAGACCTCTTTGATAGTCTTTCCTAGGTGCTTACGCCAAAGCGATGGAGGTTTGATCTATTCTCAAGCCTATGGTAATCTATGTACTAGGACCGGTTAATGAGTGTTTATCTTCCATTTCCTATTTGTTATATTTCATGTATACACCCGAGAGAGATGTGAGTATCCAAACACTCCATGTGAGGTGCTAGTATGTAATTTCCGTGCTTGTTATGACTTTTGCGGGGCTTATATGTGTTGTGGACCGTTTTGAATTAATGCTTCATGACCCCTAACTTATAAATTAATTGGTTAAAAGCACATTTTCTTGAGGACAAACAAATAACAAGTGTAGGGATATTTGATAAGGTTTTAAAAGGTACCATTTTGAGGGATCGTTTAAGTCCTTATTTGATCACTTTTGTATCCGTTATTGCTTAATATCGTTCCTTTTCACTTTTTAGGTCTCTTGAAGGCAAAATGCTGGAATGGCACTTATTTGGACGAAAAGGCGCGAATATATGAAGAAAATGGCCAAAGTCAAAATCGAGACACTCACAGCTGATGAAAATAGAAGGCGACGGCGTCAGGTGCTAATTGCGACGCCGTCTGAGGATTTTTGTGACGGTTCAGAACCCAAAACTCGTATTTTCAAGTGACGACGTCCAGTTGTAAAAGAGTATGCCGTCGCTACTCAGACGGCCTAGATGCAATCCAGACGACGTCAGAAGCTGAAGAGGACGGCGTCACAGACATAAGGTGACGCCGTCGCAAGGTTAACGTGGCCAAGACGAAACCCTAATGACGGCGACACGACGGCGTCACGAAACATAAGGTGACGCCGTCGCATATGTAATCTTATATATAGAATCCGAATTTTTCAGTTTTAGAGAGAGTCTTTTGGAGTGAAAACCTAAAACCGAACCTAAGGTGTCTTGTACAGTATTTTAGGGTTTTAAACCCTATCTTACATCAAGATAAGTATTTACTTCATTAATTCAATTATGTCTTTGATTATTTGTGTGTATGCTTGCATGTTCTCCATGTCCGGCTAATTTATTTGTGTGTTTGCTTAGGAAGTATGAAACTTAATTATTGAATATTGATTGGTTGTTTCTTATCTTAGTTGATTAATGATCTAGTAATACGATAGGTCATTCGTTGTGTACTTAATGCTTGATTCATCTTTGTGAACCTTAGAATATAATTACCTGAGTAGTTGTAAGCTAAACCATCCAAAGAGTGCCTTAGAGTAAGAGTTTATTATCCCTAGTGGGTTTTGTAGATGAGACCCTTTGGTAAGTTCAAAGAGTTAGGGAGAAACGCATACCCTACAACTTTAGACATACAACGCAACTAAGAATAAGGACGTGACAACTCAACCATCAATAGGAGATAATTAAGGAGTAGTACAACCTAAGTAAACACATCTTTAAACTATCATACGAGCACACATTAATTAGACATAGACTCCCACAACCTTAGTTTAGCTAATTAGATAATAGTAGAGTAATCGGTAGAAATACAACCCCCCCCCCCCCAATCCAATACCCGAGATTCGTACCTTTCCATTTCATAAAATATAAAAATACAAAAAATAATCTTCCTCAACCTTAACCTTAGCGTAGTAACTTCTTACTAGCATTCCTATTCCCCTAGAGAACGATATCAATACCCGTGGCTTACCCTAATTACTACACTACAACGATTAGGTTCACTGCCTAAGGTGTTATAAAACTTGCTTGAAGAAAAGGAAGTTTCCTTGACCCCGAACGACGCGTGTAGCGTTATCAGTTTCAAAAGTGTCTCAAGATCAAAAAATTACAAGAGATATAAAGCAAAAGAAATGACAAACACATTATGAGAAATTAACTAGATAAACTATAACTTTAGTAATATTTCATTTCAATGCTAAGAACGATACAAAGGATTGGGTATATAACACCAATGTAGATTAACAACAAAAAGTATATGTCTCCATACGTGAACTTCATCATAGGAAACACGAGAGCGATGAGTGTTAGGGCGATGAGTGTTAGGGCGACGTAAACTATGTTGATGAAGAACCTTCTTGATTTTGGTTTGAGATGAGATGAGATGAGGAGGAAGATGAAGTTTTGAATGTGAGATAATTTTTGAAAGTGTTAGATTTGAAAAATGAGAATTTGGTGGAGTGGACGTCGGAGGGGGTTTTATGGGGAAGGAGGAATTTTTGAGATTTGTGTTTTGTTTTATTATTATAAAGATATGATTTATGGATTAAATAAATTAACACACTAATTTTATAAACCTCGACTTTAGACGAAAGAGTACCACGTATGCGAGAAAAAGTTTCCTAACGAAGCTACGTGTAATATATGAATATGCACAAAAGATAATCATATAGATTCCTATATAAGCATACTTATTTATTAATCTAATGTTATTTAGAGATAAGTGGAAAATCATACCTTTAAAGCACTTAGGAATGTCTTTACAAATGACACAACAAATGTCAGAAGACAATTCCGGTTCCTTAGTGTTTAAGATACCTTCTTAGGGAAGGTAGTCTTGTTACCAAGCAATTCCTATGGCTTGGTAGGTATGAGCTTTAACTAAGCAACATGACAAAGAAGGTTAGTGAAATTAAATAAATAAAAGAGAGTGTTGTTATCTAATCAACATCCAAACAAGGTGTTTTTAAAAAAAATATGGTGTTTGTTTTTGTAAAAGACCTTCTTTGTAGTTTTCAATTAAACACGGATCGTATCAAGTTTTTAAAGTACAATATACTTTAAGAAACTTGGTAACGAAGCTCTGATACCAATTGTGGAAAACTAGAAGGGGGGTTGAATAGTTTTACCGATTAAAACTTGGTTTTAAACTATTTAGATCGACTTATGTCAACCTATTAAACATGTGTGTTGGATGTTGATAGACAAGCATATATGAGTATGTAATGAAAAGATAAGGAGTAAGAAGCACAAAACCACAACGCGAGTATTTATAGTGGTTCGGCTACAAGACACCTTTCTTGCCCTACTCCACACCCCGAGTCACCTACTCGAGAGTTCGTAAACACTACACGACACCAACTCCTTATGGCGGAGAAGCCTTCACAATGTTGCATACTCTTTATCCGGTACAAGGCTAGATACCGGGTTCTTCCATGAGGTAGAACCAAACCTATCACAACGTCGCCTACCCTTTATCCGGTACTAGGCTAAATACCGAGTTCCATTACAATGGAGGAACTACTACCTAAACACTACAAAACACCTAACCGCAAAGGAGATCAACTCCTTTTCACAACATCAACAAGGATATCTATATCCTTTGACCCAATACTAATCTATCTTGTACATCGAATCACACCATATCGAATGTACACATTAGGCACCTTTCACTAATGCCTTTTGACTCGATCTTTAAAGCACCTTTCACTAATGCCTTTAACTAGATCTTTAAGGCACGTTTCACTAATGCCTTTAGCCTTGACTTCTAAGCACCCTTCACAAGTGCTTTCAATACGGACGATCGACACCTTTCACTAATGTCTTCGTCTTGACTCTTTTAGACATCTTTAACTAATGTCTTCAACACTACACTTCTTAAGAGAAAGAAAAGAACTATCAACAAGAGAACTTCAGTAGTCTTGATGATAACGAAGCATGGCAACTCATGGACTTGAGCTTGCTCGTCTTCAAAAGATAGTGATCTTGCCTTTAAGAGGAACCTAGAGAGTCACACAAAAACAAAACTACATACATAAATCAATTGGAACTGAGGTTAGAGAGTTTATAACTCAAAGAGAAAATATGTATGAAAGGGGGTGAGAAACAATGAAGAAATGGCTCACTATTTATAGAGGAAAAACATCTACTGTTCCACAGATCCCACTGATCCCTCACTTGAGGGATCCGTCCAGTGTAATACTAGGGATCTGTGGGACGCTCCCCTTTACCCATAGGTTTTGGGTCATGGGTCATGGGTTATGGATCATGGGTATCCAAGTAGATACAATGTATCTATAAGATGTAATACATCTAGTCCATGGTTCATGGATTAAAACTATGGGCCATGGATTGAAACCATGTATGACTAAAGCATGATGTCATGCAATGGGTTATGGGTCAAGTTCCATGGGTATGGGTCATGGAATTTGGGTTGTACCCAACTACATTCAATGTATTTGGTCAATGGGGTCAAATACTTAAGTTTCTACCCAATTGTATTACCCATTATAATATATACTAGTTATGTATATATTTGCCCAATATGTAAACACTAGTTGTTGTACATATGTATTATTTAAATCATAAAATCACTTATACTTGTTTTAGTGTTTTATGTGAAAACATAAGTGTGTTAGAAAACTATTGACTCAAACCATTTACGTATTTTATCTGTTTCGTTAAAATGATTTTACGTTTGTTATCGACAAAACATTAGAAGATCGTAAAATATAAATAAACGTTTTTACGGCTTATTTGTATTAACACATATACTAACTCTTGATACCAAATGTTATCCCACAATCAAGCACTAATCATACGAATTCTTGAGAAAGAAAATGATGCATACACATAAACTAGAGAGAGAGTGGAGAAAATGTATTATCACATTATGATGCCACACCTCATCTCGTGAGAGAGTTGGGTTATTTATACAAGAGTACAAACACAAAATGTATCTCGTATGCTAGTAGCTATATGAATATAGGAACCATACAAGTACAATAACCCACACATCTAAATCTTAAAAAAAAATTACATGGATGGTCCCTAAAAGAATGAGTAAATTACACGGATGGTCCCTCTGGTTTGTCTAAAATCTCACTTGTCGTCACTCAAAGTTTAAAGTTGCATGGACAGTCCCTATCTTAGCAAAGAATAACAATCGTAGTCTTTTTTTTTTAACTAGAGCTAAGTGGATTTTGTTATCATTTACACATTAGCCATTTTGGTTAACGACCATTGCATCCTCAATCCTTTATAATAACGACGTTTTCAATTTAAATTTTTTCAACTTTAGGTACATTTTTATAAAAACATATACATTTTATACCCTTTTATATACGTTTCTATATAGGATCTTATATACTTTTTATACGTTTTCATACATTTTCGGCCGTTTTTATACGTTTTCATCTGTTTTTATGCGTTTTCATCCGTTTTGATACTTTTTCGTCCGTTCTTATACGTTTTCTTAACTTTTCATACATTTTTGTCTGTTTTATACGTTTTCGTCCGTTTTTATTTGTTTTCGTCTCTTTTTACACGTTTATCCCGTTTTCTACATTTCATTCCATTTTATACGTTTTGTACGTTTTCATCCGTCTTATACGTTTTCGACCATTTTTATACGTTTTCTTACGTTTTTATCCGTTTTCGTCTAACTTTATACGTTTTGGTAAGTTATCTTACGTTTTTCATCCGTTTTGATACGTTTTTGTCTGTTTTATATGTTTTCTTACGTTTTTATCCGTTGTTATCTGTTTTTAAATATTTTCTTACATTTTCATCCATATGAAAATGTAAGAAAACGTTTAAAAACGGATAAAAATGTAGTAGATGAAAAAGAATGAAAACAAATAAACATGGATACAAACGTAAAAAAAGGACGAAAAGTATAAAAACAGATAAAAACGTATAAAAACGGACGAAAACATATAAAAATAGATAAGCAAGGATGAAAACGTATGAAAACATAAGGAAAACGTATAAAACGGATGAAAACGCACAAAAGCGTAACAAAATGCATGAAAACATAAGAAAACGTAAGAAAACAGGCGAAAACATATAAGAACAGATACAAATGTAAGAATACCTATAGAAATGGATAAAAATGTCAGAAAACGTCCGAAAACATATAAAAACGAATAAAACCGTATGAAAATATAAGAAAAACGTATAAAACGTATAAAAACAGACAAAAACGTATAAAAACGGACAAAACGTATAAAAAGTCTACATTAGTGTAAAAGTTATTGTTCGTATACCTTACGTAATGTAAGATATGATTTTGCACCTGGATAATAATTTTCCAAATAAACCGTCCCTTTTCTCTCTCAAGCCCTAGGCGATTTTCATGATCCCTAGTATTTTGATTCTTCTAAATTCTAGGGTTTAAATTCTTTCTATCTCAAATCATGTTAATCTTATACATAATCCAATTAGGGTTTTGTTTTTTAACCGGTTAGGCTTAGGCAATTATGATAACCTGTTTTTCAAAGGGTGGATTCGTTTCATGCCCTAGTGTTGTTTCATTCGTATTGTTTACATGGTTATCATATGATTGCTGGATTCGATTTGAATTCAGTGATTGGGAGAGGGCTGATTCTTTGATCCGATTAGGGTTTTACAGTCTTCTTGATGTCAATAATTCTGATTAGGGGTTATTGATTTCATGAGGGTCGGTTTGTTGGTCTTTCTGGGTTGATCCAAATCCGATTGGGGTTTGGTTGGGTGATTGACTTAAGGTTTCTTTACCAATTTTGGTTTGATTCTCTTTGTTCGATCTTTGGTTGTCTTAGGAGCATTTGTATTGTTTGTTCATTCTACTTTTAGGATGTTCAATTCAATCTCCTAAGTTGTGTCCTATTATGGTTCTGATTAGGGCCCCTTCCTAATCTTTTTCATATTTAGGGTTTGTTTGCGGCAAGTTTCTGGGTTTGCTAATTAGTTTTAGGCTCCTGAAGATTTGTTGCTGGTTATGGGTGCGATTCTGGGATGTAGTTCGATTAGGGTTTTCATCCGAGAATCTTGGTTGCTGTTGGTTGCATGTAGCGGCGAGGGTAGAGTGGTGGTGTTATCATTCTTCGTTTGTCGTAATGCTTGGTGGTTCGACAAGGGGCTGATTTCTAGTCCTTTGTTGCTGGTTCGTGGTTGTCATGGCTGATCCTGATCACTTGTTAGTGTCGAAGTCAGTTGTGTGGTGGTGCGACTCATATTTGTTTGGTTTCATACGTGTTCTTGATCCAAGCTGTGTAGGTCGCTGGTCGTGGTGGTTCGATTTCTATTAAGGATACTAGGGTTTCTTCATACTTGGTCAGGTCACCAGGTTGTTGTGTTGATCTGCATGGGTTTCTTGAAGTCCATTCGGGTTGACAGGTTGTTTGTGGCTGTTTTTCAGCCTAGCTGATGTGCTTGGACCTTTTGCCATCTCCTAGTATTGGTAGGGCAGGTACATCATTGTCGTTGACATGGAAGTTAGTGTAGTACTCGGGCGTCAACTTAGGGTGATTTGAAGACGTAGCTGCTCACTATGGAATTGGTTCATGGAACCTGGACTTAGTTACATTTAGGTTGTTAATTTGAATGTAATTTGTTTTCTATTCTGTTAGTTATAGCAGTTTAGTGTTTGTTGCTGCGATTAGCGGCTTGTTTAGCTTTGTTACATATGTAGAGTCATATCGCCTATGTAACAGGCAGAGGGCATGGGATGTACGTCCATGTCAATTGTACTTCATTGAATTTTTGGATATATTTACCGGGGTTTTAAGGCCCTTTTACCCAAAAAAATAATTTTCCAATAAGAACATAAGAGTACTTTCTTTTAATAGCACATTATAAAGGAATATCAAGACCCAAATGCATACATTTGGTTAATTTGGAAATATTATCAGCAGGTAGGCACCATGAAAGATTCTAAAACGAAAATAGTTGTAATTCTATAAGCTAGGCCGGTTTATCTTATATTTTTCTTTTTGGAATTATGAATTGATGATCCTATAAAATAGATAATTGATTTTTTATTAATATCTATACTACTTAAACATTGAGTGGCTTAATTTAATGTGAAAGAGGATTTGTGCACAAAAAAAAGTACGGTACAACCTCTTTCAAACCATCTCGCAAAGCTATATCAAATACATTCCAGACTTCATTTCATTCAATTGAATGCGAAATATGAAGTGATGCAGAATATTGTTGTTACAGTTTCGAGTATATGAACCATCTCTGCACTTACAATACATAATGATCTCCATACTATAAATAAGAAATGCATAACATCCTGCCACTAAATCTTATCCCATCCCCCTTAACAGATACAACAAACAGTGAACTCCATCTTATTTCCATACAACCAAATGACTCGAAAAAAACTAATAAATCAAAGTTCTCAGCTTTATCTTTTTCGTATGGTAAAACAAACCCTTAGACCTCAATGATCAATAACACGAAAAGATAAATCATCACGATACCCTTTGAAGCTTAGCCTCCTTTAATTTTCGAACTTTACAAGAATAATATTGTTTCATTCTTTCTTTCTTTAATTCGGGTTTAAAAGCAAAAAACGAAAAACAAATAAGACAAGATGAACCTACCGGAGACCCTCCAAAGGATCTTGAAGCCAAAGATTTGAACTAAGCTAAAACCGAGGATAAGTGTGTGGCTTTCAGAGTTGTTTAATAACAAGAAACTTTCTTTGTTTTTTGATTTATGTGTTGTAGTGGTGTTTGATTTGTAACATAGTCATTCGGATCTTGAAAGAGGCGGAGTGTTCTAGGGTTTGGTGGAAAGGGGTGTGGTTTTTGAGATATAAGTGATTAGAGTTAGGACAAAGATGATGTTTTGGCAAGTGAGGGGCAACTACCCTTGAAAAACACCCACATCTCTCTCACCGGAGCCTCCTTTATTTTTCTGAGCATCTTTTTCTTCGTCAGATCCCCAATTTGGGTTTATAGTTGTGTTGTGTATTGTTTGTTTATAGAAAAGGTTACTAAATTTTAGATTTGGTCCTTAGGCTTTTTAGAATTTTACAAGTATAAAAGCGTGACAATATGACCTTATCTATAATAATTTTTTTTTAATAAAGAAAGCTAACAAGTCCATGGTCTTTATCTAGCAGTATTTGTGTAATTTTCATATCAAGATAAATACATGGTTGTGAAACCCGCTATGGACAAGTGTAATATTATTGATTGTATTTATTATTTTTGTGTGTGGAAGTTCATCATTTTAAAAATTAAGAAACCAAAAGTGATGGAGTGTAGCTAGATGAATCATGCATATTTACATATCATTCATATTTATTTAAGATTTCGACCGGTATCTTGAACTGTTATTGGGTTGTAACAAATGTTTGACCATTAGAAAGATATCATGTGGAACAGATTAAATAATCATAGTTTAGTTAGTTAAATTTGGATTTCAAGTTGTATGGTTATACTACTGATCTTCTCTATGTCAATCGTATTTGTTCTTCTAATTGCATTGCACGGGTACAAAGCCGATTTGCTAGGAAAACAAGTATTAGCTATTTAAAGCTAAGTAAAATACATAGCCGATTTGAGCCTCACCATCATACTAACAATTCGGAAATTGACAAAAACATTACAAAAAACAAAACATAAAACCCCTCATATTTAACATTTTGACATAAAAGGCCCTTCAAAATGACAATGTATAACATTAACATACTACACCATAATAATAACCAAGAAAATATCTAAACTACCTTGTAGAAAACTAGAAGGGGGGGAGTTGAATGGTTTTACCGATTAAAACTGCATTTTAAAATATATAAATCGACTTATGTCAATCTATTCAAATGTGTATGTTGGATGTTGATAGATAGATATGGAAATATGTAATGCAAAGGTAAAGAGTAAGAAACACAAAACCACGACATGATTGTTTATAGTGGTTCAGCTACAAGGACACCTTCCTTGCCCTACTCCACTCCCTGAGTCACCTACTCGAGAGTTCGTAATCACTACACGACACAACTCCTTATGGCGGAGAAGCCTTCACAACGTCGCCTACTCTTTTTCCGGTACTAGGCTAGACACTGGGTTCCTCCACCAAGTAGAACCACACCTATCACAATGTCGCCTACACTTTATCCAGTAGAAGGCTAGATACCGAGTTCCATTACAAAGGAGGAACTACTACCCAACACTACACAACAACTATCCCAAAGGAGACCCACTCCTTATTATGACATCATCAAGGATACCAATATCCTTGGACACAACCTATCTCTATTTATACATCGATGCACCTCATCGGTTGTACACACTTGACATCTTTCACTAATTCCTCTTGAATTGACTTCTAGGCACCCTTCACTAATGCCTTTGACACGGACGTTCGGCACCTTTCACTAATGCCTTCGTCTTGAGTCTTTTGGCATCCTTCACTAATGCCTTTGACACGGACGTTAAGCAATTTTCACTAATGCCTTCGTCTTGACTCTTTCGGCATCCTTCACTAACGCCTTTGACACAACACTTCTAGGGAGGAAGAAAGAACTATCAACAAGAGAACCTCAGTAGTCTTGATGATGACGAAGCATGGCAACTCATGGACTTGAGCTTGCTCAACTTCAAGAGGTGGTGATCTCGCCTTTAAGAGGAACCTAGAGAATCACACAAAAACAAACACAAACTACATAGAGAGATCCTTAGGATCTGAGGTTATAAGGTTTACAATACTAGGAGAAACTATGTGTAGGAGTAGCAACTTAAAATGAAGAAATGGCTCACTATTTATTGAGGAAAATAAGCTACAGTTCCACGGATCCTTTACTTGAGGGATCCGTCCAGTGTAAACTGAGGGAACCGTGGGACGCTCCTCTTTGCCCATTGGTTTTGGGTTATGGGTCATGGGTCATGGGTCATGGGTCCGAGACTTTGGACCATGGGTATCCAAGTAGATACAATGTATCTAGTATGTGCAATGTATCTAGTCCATGGGTCATGCGTTAAATCCATGGGTCATAGATAATACCCATTCATGATTTATGCATGATGTCATGCAATGGGTTATGGGTTATGCTCCATGGGTATGGGTCATGGACTTTGGGTTATAACCAACTACATTCAATGTATTTGGTCAATGGGTTAAATACTTAAACTTCTACCCATTATAATACAAACTAATTATGTATATATCTACCCGATATGTAAACACTAGTTGTTGTACATATGTATTACTAAATCATAAAATCACTATTACTTGTTTAGTGTTTTATGTGAAAACATAACTGTGTTAGTAAACTATTGGCTCAAAACATTTACGTATTTTATTTGTTTCGTTAAAATGATTTTACGTTTGTTATCGACAAAACATTAGAAGATCGTAAAATATAAATAAACATTTTTACGGCTTATTTGTATTAACAATCTCCCCCTTTTTGTTGATGACAAAACACAAGATTATTTTAAGGAAAAACTAAAATTCGTAAAAGTTTGAATTGGAGTTTTTACTCTCTTCTCCCCCTTTTTGTAGAAAAAAAAAGAGCGTCGAAAAGAAACTAACACATTGTTTTAAGAAAAACATGTAAAAAGAAAGAAAGTGACGGGAAGTATTTTCATCTTAGCTCCCCCTTGACGAGTCCATCCATTTGTGAGGGCGTCAAGTAAGAAGAAATGCTAAACTAGTGGATTGCAACTATGTTTGCAAGTGGTTTCGTCTTTGTGACGAATATGCTCCCCCTAGATGAGTGCAACTTTGCAAAGGGACGACATGTAACGTAATCCTAAAATATATTGCAAATTATTTTGCAATGTATCGCTTTGACACGAAACTCCCCCTAGCTAAGGGTGCCAAAGTCTTCATGTGTATATTGAAAATCTACAAAACAAATGTTAGAAAACAAGTATATAATGCATAACTTTCCTGCAAATAAGACTCAAGTTAGTAGTAAAAAATTCTTCTGCTGCACGGATCCCACAGTTCCCTCCTTGGAGGGATCCGTCTAGGCAAAATAGAGGGATCCGTCTGACTGTAAACAAAATACAGCAATGGTGATGTAACGAATGATGTTAATATCAAAATGTGATATGTATTAAGGTAACAAACATACCCTCAAGACAATATGGCACATAATATGTAATCTCATTCAATAAAACATACGAGAAATGATCTACAAATCTCTAAAAACTAAAAGAATGATTTAAACATGAAATGTGATTCCTAAATGATCTAAGTTATGCTTAAGACTAGGACACCACTTGAATCCTTAAGCTCACGGTTGTTTAGGTTTGTTGACCTCATTGAAACGTTCGAGGAGGTGATAAAACATGAAACGTTGCTTTTCACGTAGTTCATGTATCAAACCTTCAACGTGTTGACAATGCTAACAATCCTTGTCATGGCTTGGAAAAGGTGGTGGTAAAAATGGAGCGGCTTGATGTGGAGGATCAAGTGAAGAAGGTTGAGGATCCTCAAAATAAAGAGGGATTTGTTGATCCCAGTTGAGTAAACGATCTTTATAGAAACTAACTTAACAATAACTTGTTAAATACTACGCGGAATATAATATTTAACCTTAAGAAAAAGAACAGTAATAACACTTAAACACCTCAATTATATTAATAACGAAAACTCTAAACATAATTCGGGTTTTACAACCTTGAAGTGTATCGACCTTAGATATATCAAAACACACGTATATCTAATCTAACCTAGGACCTCCTTTTATAGGCCAAAGAGTCCTTTACATAATACAATACGTAACCTACAAGATAAATATCTTTTCCATATTTATCTAATACAAAATATTAAACCGACTAAACAGACTAGCAGTGGTTACAATACATTAGCCGTGGTTTCACTATACTACTAGCCATGGTTTAACTCCAGCAGTGGATTCCTTCTTCTAGCCGTGGTTACATTTACTCTAGCAGTGGTTCCATACTTAGAATAATTCATGTTTAGTGGAACCTAAAACCCAAAAATCCTCCCCTAAACTTGATATTTATCAACAAAAACATCAAGTTTCTTTTAAGCCCAGAACTTCTTACTTGGAGGATCTATCCAAACACTTATCAGGATTCAAAGTCTTTTCAAATTTCCTCAGCAACCTGTAAGCTTGATAATCAAAAGGTTTCTGCAATTTCAATCCACGAGGCTGTAACATCTGATTAATGACTTCTGGATGAATATTCAATTTTGGATAATCAGTTTCTACACACTTATGAATAACTTCTCTAGAAACAGATAGTACATGAACTCCACAAGACTGATACAAATACCAACTTGAAACACTGCCATTGTAGAGTCCTTTCCATTCAGGTTCATCATGAGTAGGTTCAAATATCATCTTCAAATTATAATAAACAATCCTCTCATGATAGTCAGCTGGTGCCATACTTCCAAATCTATCTTTATATAACATCCAAATAGCCATCAGATCATCTCTTTCCAAATAGTAAAGCATTTGTGAAAATTTGATACAACCAAAACTCTCACCATTGGCTCTTTCAAACTCCCAATATCCTCCATTCATCTTAAGCTCAAATGTATAAGAAATAATCTGATGATGACTTGTAAGAGATATTGCACCACTAACCTCTGGTTCTGTTAAACTTGACAATTTAGTAAGAACCATCAACCTTTTCTTACTTTCTTCAATCTCCTCTTCAGTCTCTGACTCAGATGTGAAATCCACAGCTTTAGACATATCAGCCTTCCTCTTCAGTCTTCCTTGAGGTTTAGCCTTAATTTCCAAAGGTCCTTGTATGCCTGCAATCTTTTCAATCTTCTGAAACAATTTATCAATAATAGGATGTGTAGCCTTTGTTCCTTGTGGATTAAGTTTAGCTTCCAACATTTTTCTGGCCACATTCTTTGATATTGGATAATCCTTATCAGCAAACATAAAGAACTTCTCTTTTTTGGTCTGCACAGAATGAACTTTGCAATATGAATACAGCAACCACTCAACCACCTCACAGTCTTCCCAAAATTCATCATTAGGATTAGGCTGACACAAGTTCTTTACAGAAGTCCATACAAATTTAGCTAACTCTCCAGTTGGACCAAACTTTCCATACCTAAATTCCATTACCTTCCACAGTTGTTCCAGATCGCCTTTAGTCATACAGTCCAATAACAATCCAAAATTGAGATATGTACTTTTCCACCCATCAGCTCTTGTAATCTCAATTACTTCTTTACCATGCTCTATGATAATCTGCCAATCTTCAATAGGATGAACTGCTCTAACTGGAGTAGGGTTAATAGGTACAGATTTATCACACTCTAGAAGATACTTTTCTGTTCTTTCTTTCTTCTCTATCCCTTCATCTACCTTTTGTCTTTTTGAACTAGATTCCTTCTTAGAATCAGCTATTCTTTTTAACCACTCAGCTTCTTTCTCAGAATTCATAGGATTGAAATCATCATTTTGATGAGTGTGTAAATACTCATCATTTTTGGTTAAATCTGAACTGCAAAACGTCTAAAAATGCTCAGAAATGCATCAAAATACTGAAAATATTCCAAAATTGCATTTTATATGTTTCAGATGCAAAATGTTCAAAATCAGATGAAAAATGAGCTAAGTTTACATAATTGGCAGTTTCAGTCCCCCAAGTTTCAAAAATTGTCAGAAATAGTCCCTGAGCACATAATTTCAAAAGAAAAATCACCAAAGGTCCTTTTAAAATCATAACTTGTCAAAATTAGTCCTTTGGTGAAAAATATCAAAAGTTTTGAGAAATTACAAAATTGGTCCTTCAAGTTTGAAATTTGGCAAAAATGGCCCCTGGAAATTTGAAAATGTCAAGATTGGTCCTTGCACTTTTGGAGCTTGTAACTTTTAGCCTTTGGAGCAACTTTGATGAATTGGCAGAATTGGTCCTTGCAATTTTCAGAAATTACACATAGGTCCTTGTCATATTAAACCTTTAATACCCTTTGGACCCCCGTCCCAGTGTTTCCATAAACTATCCCAGGTTTCCCATAATTTCCAAATTATACTGTTCCTGGATACACATTAAAGACTTTTAACGTTCCTGGTTAAGACGGTTAAGTAGTTTCAACGAGGTTTCCGATTTTCAATGTTCGAGGTTTTCACGTTCCTGGTTAGAACTGTAAAAGTTTAAAGGTCCCCGGTAAAAACGGTTTAAAGTTTGAACTTCCTGGTTAAAACA
>BPTQ01000001.1:170028223-170078441 GCA_019973895.1 Chrysanthemum seticuspe
AAGACAAAAAAATATTTTTCTAGATTTTTCTTAGTTAAATTTGTATTTTTAAATAATTTAATTAGTTTTTAATAGTTTTTAATTCATAAAAAATACAAAAATAATCAGAAAAATACAAAAATAGTTTTAAAAATTCTATTTTGTTATTTTAGATTTTTCTAAGTCAAAATTTTATTTTTCTAGCTTTGTTTCATATTTTCTTGTATTTTAGGTTAATATTTAATAGTTAAAATTAGTTTTTAATTAATAATAATTAATTTAATAGTTATAAAAATAATTTTCTTTTTCTATAAATTTTCTTTTATCATTAGGATTGTAAAAATGTCATTTTCATATTTTTAGGACTTTTATTTCTTAGATCTCACTTTTTATTTTGTACGTTTACGTAATTTTATTTAAACGTAAGTTTTAAGTTTTAAACGTTCATCAATTTTAAAATAGTGATAGCGTTTATTTAATATTTCTTATCTTTTTAATTTCCTTTAATTTGCATTTAAGCCTCTGTAATTTGTTGGCTTTTTCTGTAGTTATAATCATTCTCAATCCCTTTTTCCGTTCAAATCTCTCGATCACTATTCGTTGGGTGATCCATTGCATAGCTCACTGGGACTTAACGACCCGGGGAAACATTATACTCCCCTGATCTTCATTGCATTTGTGCTTAAGCTGTTTTAAGTTTCTTACAGTTGGCCATTCACAAGTGGTCAGCTTGCGTGAGAAAACTTGACGGTTTTGCACGGATCACATTTATTTTCATACTTTTCTGATAAATCTCTTCAATCCTCTCATATGTACACTTTCTTAAATCTTCACCCTTATACAAGTCCATGTTTCTGATAATCTTCATCATTGAATTTCTCATTTGACTCTTTGTAGGCGGTTCCTTCTTTTTAACTTGCTTTCTCTCTTGACTTAACTTCCTTGCCCTTGCAGCCAACACCTTAGCCCTCTCATCAATAGATAACAGTGCCCATTCTTGAGTAGAATACTCTATCTTTATCACTTCAGAGGCTTCTAGAACACACTGATGATCATTCCATTTTGCTATCAATTTATGAGTAGCTTCTTCATCTTCTTTCCTTTTCTTTTCTTCAGCTTCTTCTTCTTCAGCTACCAATCTTTCACCAAACTCCTTATCATAAGTAATCTGCTCTTTCCTATTCTTAAACTTTAAAACTGGCTCAGCAATACCTTTCCTTTTTCCAATGTCTAGTAAAACCACCTTCTTCATATGTTCACCAATCTTCAAGCTTTTACCCAAAGGTTTAGGTCCAGTTGGTTTCAGAATAAGTGGAACAGGTGTAATTGTAGGTGTAGGGTTGGATGAGGTTTGACTTAAGTTTATCAGGGTACTAGCAGCCTCCTTTTCAACTTCTTTAGATTTAGGTGGTGAAATGGCAGTGGTTGTGACTATAGTGGATGTGGTTGTTACAGCTATGGATGTGTTTAAAGTAGCAGTGGATAGATTTACCTCAGATGAAGTTGCAGCAGTGGTTTCAATTAAACTAGCCGTGGTTGCAGCAAAACTAGCAGTGGTTGTTTCCTGTACCACCTCCTTCTCCTTGTCTTCTGCTACACTCTTCACAGTTTCAAGTACTGCTTCATTTCCGTCTTTATCAGACACCACATAATCACCTCCTTGATCTCCACTATCCAAATCATCATCCATGTTTACAGCAGCCTCCCCTGAATCTATGTACTCACTCCTCCCCTGTTTGGTTACATCCTCCAAATTCACTTCCTGAGAGGAGTGCTCCTTCTTTCTATGCCTTCTAACCTTCCTTACAACAGCAATCCCTAATCTCTTAATCTTCTCCAAAACAAACACCCTGTGCTTCAAATTTCTGATCTGTCTGCCCTGAAACACAGCAAGTTCTTGAAGACTAGAGATTGTTTCCTCCATATTTGTACATTTAGCCATCAATTCAGTTAATTGTTCAAGAATATCCTCCCCACTTCGACCTGTGTTAACTGGTCCGAGAGGTGGTTCATTGGAAAAGTCATCATGTACCTAAGTAGGATCCGTCAATTCAATATCATGTTCCAAACGACCCTCATCACTTCGAGCTGTGTAACCTGCTCCGAGAGATGAATCCTTGGGTAAAGAAAACATAGCATCAGACCTAGCATGATCATCTATGCACCTTGATTAAGCCATTTGGCTAGTGATTCCTCCACTTGTGTGGAGTTCCAAGGAACTCTCCACATTAGGAGTTGCCAAAGGTTGGGTCTTATTGATGATTCCACTGTCCTAACCAACATCTAGGCATGAGTCAGTAGTGGAAGCCCTTCCAGTTATGTCACCTCCACTCCTTGTGACAGCCTCATCAACTACACCACTAACACCAGCCTGAGGTATCTTGGTGTCATTCCTCCTTCTCCTAGTACACAAAATCCTAGTGGGCTCAGAGGTTGAAGTTAAGGGTTCAGCAGCGGGTTCAGGTGTAATAGCGGTGGGTGTAAGTATGATAGCTGGGGTTTTAGTTGTTGTAGCAGGGGCTATAGTTTCAGTGGGTTGGGAATGTTGAGGTTCAGGTACATCATCAAATTCAGGAATATCTGGCAAAGGAATCATATTAGGAAACAAAGAGGTAACTCTGCCTGTGAAATTGGGATTCTTATGCCTTATGTGTGCAAAAACCTTAGGAAGCATATAATGAACCTCATACTCCCTATGATGATCAAGAGGTTCTGAAATCTGACTATCCACAATCAGTTGAACAAACCTAGGGTACAAGTAATACTTACCCTTCTCCCTAATGTTCTTCAAAAAGCCATCAAAAATCATCCTAGACCAATTAAATTCCCTCCCTTCAGAAAGACAAATAATTGCTGATGCAATTTTGGAAGGAAACTCATCAAACCCTGTGGTCTTATTACTCACACACATCAACAAAGTGTGGATCAAAAACTTCCACTGAGGTGAAAACATACCATTATGAAATTTAGTTTTACCTTCTCGCCTTTCATAACCTAATCTCTCTAACCCTTCAAAAATAGCAGCATCAGAAAGATTAATCACCCCATCAGCATCCTCTAACTTCAAGACAGTCCTAATGACCTGCTCATTAACCAAAATCTCATTCTCATCCACAACCGTTCAAAGAACCTCTAATCCATCTCTCTCTTGTATCTCAGCATTCCACCAA
Source organism: Chrysanthemum seticuspe (assembly GCA_019973895.1). Lineage (NCBI taxonomy): Eukaryota > Viridiplantae > Streptophyta > Magnoliopsida > Asterales > Asteraceae > Chrysanthemum > Chrysanthemum seticuspe. The sequence goes on from BPTQ01000001.1 coordinate 170,031,373, forward strand.
AATTGATGTACATATGTTTTAAGAATTGTTGGTGCTACAGTTAATGAAAAGTAGATGGGACTGTGGTTAAGGAAATCAATCATCTCATGAAAGCCTTCTGATTGATTGTTTTTTATCAAATAAGCAACTAGGTTATGGGTTTTGGAATACAGCGACGGCATTGTGATTAGTGATGTGATATGATGTGGGATTCTGAATTAAGCAGGTGGGAGTGGTTAAGGTTTGTGTGAAGTGCCAAGTGGAAAGTATTTGAAGATCAATTAAATGATCTGGCAGCGATTTGGGGAAATAAATTCATTATCACCAAAGTTACAAAACAACCCCTCAAGTATCCATCAGCAGCAATACTATGGTAGTGGGTTGAAAACCACTAGCATTGGTTTGAAATGCTCTAGCAGTGGATACATCAATCACTCTCCAATCTTTGATTAAGACTACAACAATCAAATCTAAGCCAAAAATAGTGATATCAACCACTAGTATAAAGGATTACAAAAGATTCACTCATTAATTTTTTTTAAACTAACACAGCAACAGCTCCAAAACGCTCCAATTTATACAAAAGCTCCTTCATACCTGCACATCACAAACACAAACCAAACACTTGAAACATTGTTAAGGTTAGCAGTGGTTAGGAAATAATTAGAAGGGTTTTCAAAAATTATGCTCGCAGTGGCTAGAATAATTCTAAACACCCAGTCAAAAATTCAACTCCAAGTCATTAATTCGTCCACCAAAGTCAAAGACTTCATTTACTCCTCAACAACTCACACCTTCCCCACATTAACCACACTGATTTCATATTTACTCTATTTAAGACCATCTTACTCACATAACACAAATATCACTCACATTCCCAAAATTCTCTCTCTAAGAATACTTGCAAACACCATCTCACCAAAAATCATGAGTAACTCAAATCCTATCAACCTTTCAACAGACAGCTCTTCTTCTAACAGTGTTTGGGAAGAGTTTCTGAAAATAGGTAGGGTTGAGGTGGAAGTTTCATCAAAGAAAAGAGCTCACTATGAATCTTCTAAGGGTAGTTGGAACTACTACTTTCCACCAATAAACACATCCCTCTCATGTGTGAAGACAAACCCTTCAGCTGTTGGACCTTCTGCAATCCAACCAAGGCCACAAGATGCTATCATTAAGGAATCCAGTTCATACCTAAGTATGCCAAGTTATGTGTCTCCATATGAAGGTACAGATGATGAAACTTCTTCAAGAGTCCATGTTGTGCCTCCCCTTGCTGCAGTAATCCCACCAGAAGAACTTCAAGCACCACCTTTGTAAGCACTGTTGACAGCACCTCCACAAGAGGGTTCATCATCATCATCACCACCTGTCATAAGAAGGGTGATTGGGCTTGCATGCCCCAAAGTGTGGGATGTGATTGGAGGTCCAAGAGTTCAGAAGGAGATGCCAAAGTGGGGCATTGCTAAGAAGCCTTAGGTGGTGTTGGGGAATGTTGTGAAGCTAGTGTCCTTAGAAGGTTGTTTTAGGAAGTTGTCTTTTGATGTAGCATGCTGATACTCAGTTCTCCATGGTTGTAACATCTGCATCTCAGTATGCAGTTTTATCAATAATAATAGTACCATGTGTGTCTTTTAAGTCCATTGCAGCATACTGGTTGTGATTTATTTCCTTTTCACTGCAAAATAGTTAGTGGAAACACAAAGAAACAAGCAGTGGATAGAACAAAACTAATAGTGGATAGAACAAAACAAGCAATACTAAGATCAACAAATAATAGGTTTTAACGTTTTACAAACTTTTACAAAACAAATTTGAGATTTAGAGATTTATCATTCCAATACTAACTACAAAGTACTGAAACCTCCCCAGATCAAAAGCTTTAGTGAGAAGATCAGCAACATTGAAATCAGTATGGATTTTTACCATTTGAATTAACCTTTTCTCATTACAATCTCTAATAAAATGATGCATTATCTCAATATGTTTAGTTCTAGAATGCAAAACAGGATTTTTAATTATGCATATTGTACTGTTATTATCAATGTAAATCTTAGTATGCATAAAATTGTACCCAAAGTCCAACAATTGATTCTGAATCCAAAGCACTTGACCACAGCAACTAGCAGCAGCCACATACTCAGCTTCAGTTGTAGAATTGGCCACAATTGTTTGCTTTTTACACTGCCATGAGATTAATCTGCTTCCCAAAAACTGACATCCTCCATTAGTAGACTTCCTATCCAAACTAGCTCCAGCATAATCACTGTCTGTATAGGCCACGAAATCAAATGCTGAATCCTTAGAATACCAAAGGCCCAATTTAGGATGACCCTTAAGATATCTAAAAATTCTCTTCACAGCATTCAAGTGTGTTGTGTTTGGTGTGACTTGAAATCTTGCACACACACACACTGAGAACATAATATCTGGTCTAGATGCAGTGAGATACATCAAAGATCCAATCATGGACCTATAAAACTTCAAATCAACTTTGGGACTTCCATCATCTGGTAACAGTGGTTTCAAAGTCTCCATTGGTGTACTAGCACTCTTTACATCCTAAAACCCAAACTTCTTCAAAACATCTGCTACATACTTGTCTTATCAGTCCTTTGTTGAACCTGTAGCCCCAAAAAGAAAGTGAGTTCACCCATAGAACTCATCTGAAACTTATCATGCATAAGTTTCTCAAAATCTCTGCATAGCTCTTTATTGGTTGAGCCAAAGATGATGTCATCAACATAAACCTGAACTAGCAATATATCATCCTTTAGCTTCCTTATGAACAAGGTCTCATCAATCAGTCCCCTCTTGAAACCATTGTCCATCAAATAAGTAGAAAGGCATTCATACCATGCCCTTGGATCTTGATGCAAACCATACATAGCTTTTTTCACCCTGTAGACCTTATCAGGATGATCAGGATCTTCAAAACCAGGAGGTTAACAAACATAGACCTCCTCATCAATAGTACCATACAGAAAGGCACTTTTAACATCCATTTGATACACTACAAATTTTTTGAATGAAGCATATGCCAAAAACAATCTGATAGCTTCAATTCTAGCAACTGGGGCAAATACTTCATCATAATCCAAACCTTCAGTTTGTGTGTATCCTTGAGCAACCAACCTTGATTTATTCCTTACCACTATACCTCTTTCATCCCTTTTATTTCTGAACACCCATTTAGTTCCAATAGCCCTTTTTCCATTTGGAAGGTCAACCAATGTCCACACCTCTTAAAGTTTGAACTGCAATAACTCCTCTTGCATTGATTCAACCCATCCTTTTTCTGATAAAGCTTCTTCAACTCTCTTGGGCTCCTTTTGAGACTAAAAGCAAGCAAATAAACAATTTTTCAGATCTTTATGACAATTCCTTTTGTGAAGTGATCTGGCAAAGAAACCTTGTTCAGGAAAGGTTTTATTGCTCATAGATCTGCTTCTTGTTTGAACTGGAGTATTCAGATCTCCAAGAATTTTCTCTTTGGGATGATTCTTATGAACTCTGGTAGTAGGAATCGGACTCTATGTTATGACTGTTTCCAAATTTGTAAAATCTGCGTCATTGAAATAGTCATCTAGATTCTCATCATCAGTGGGAGTATCCATTTCTTCCAAAGGAGGCATATCAGGATCAGTTGAATACCCATCATTATCAATAAATGGCTTAGCAGTGGGTTCAAAGAAAGTATTGCTATCAGTATCTGCAGCAGTGGTTGCACTTGTACTAGCAGTGGTAGAACTTGGCTTAGCAGTGCTTTCATTATGCCTAGCAGTGCTTTCAGAATTTTTCTTCTTTCTTTCAATTTCTTCTACCGACACTGAGTTATCTTGGAACAACTCTTCCTTATCTTGATGATGATCACCCTTGTTTCCAGAATCCAAAACATCATCATCAGTGGGACTCTTCTTTTCAATGATGGGTGAGACAGAACCAGCTTTCCACTTTTCAAACAAATAAAACTCTTTTGGAGAATAAGCTTCCTTAGAAATTGTTTCTGCATCAGAATTCTTTTGTGTACCTGCATCAACATTAGTGGAAGAACATGCAGAGATTGGCTCATAGTTCATAGATTTGGTTAGCATATCAATATTAAACAGCCACTCAGGTCCTTTTGTCTCAACACTAGGAGTCTCTTCACTAAACTTAACATGTAAGTTTTCTTCTACAATCCTAGTCCTCCTATTGTATACTCTAAAGGCTTTGCTATTTGAAGAATAGCCAAGAAAGTATCCATCATCTGCTTTTTCTTAAAACTTGCCTAGGTAGTCTATGGTATTCAAGATAGTAACAGGACACCCAAAAGGTTTAAGGAATGCTATCATAGGCTTCCTATCATGTAACAACTCATAGGGGGTCTTGTTATGAGGCTTCACTACCTTGCTTCTATTCTGCACATAACATGCAGTTCCTACAGCTTCAGCCCAAAAGGTAGTTGGTAACTTTGATTCTGACAACATTGTTCTAGCAACCTCAAATAGTGTTCTATTTTTCCTTTCAGCTACACCATTCTGTTGTGGTGTCCTAGCAACACTAAACTGTCTTTCTATACCCTTAGCCACACAGAACTGATTCATCACATCATTTTTAAACTCGGTTCCATTATCACATCTCATTACTTTGACCTATGGTTTACATGATTTTCTATCTAAGTAATGAAACTCTTGAGGATCTCACTAGTTTCACTCTTAGCACCTAAAAAGTATACCCAAGAAAATCTACTATAATCATCAGTGATAACTAGGCAATACTGCTTATGATTCAAACTTTTAACAAAGGTAGGGTCAAATAAGTCCATATGAAGCATAAACAGTGGTTGTGTAATGGTGTTTACAGTCTTGGTCTTATAAGAGGCTCTATGTTGTTTTCTTTTCTGACAAGCCACACAAAGTTCTTTACACTCAAAAACCTTAGAAGGTAACCCTCTCACTAAGTTTCCCTTTACCAGTTTATTGATTGTTTTGAAATTAAGGTGACCTAGCCTTCTATGCCACAATTTTGACTCATCAACTGATGCCTTAGCAAACAAACAAGTTAAGGACCTATTAGGAATTACATATTTCATGTTAAAGCAGTATATGTTTTCTTTCCTAGGTACTCTTAATTGCACATATTTCTCATCAGGCATTTTAAAATCAGGAGACAACACCACACACTCAGTTTCCCCAAAAAGTACCCAGTTTTTCTTATCACACATTTAAGAAACACTGAATAAATTATACTTTAGTCCCTGTACCAAATAAACCATTTCAAAATCCAGCTTTCCAGTTCTGATAGTTCATCTGCCAACAATTTTTCCTCCCTTTGGATCATTGCCAAAAGCCACATGTCCTCCATCATAAGCTTCAAAATCCTCAAGGTTGCTCCCATCCCATGTCATGTGCCCAGAGCAACCACTATAAAAAATTCCTTTGTCTTGTAGCTCCTCTTGTAGATTTCCCTGCACATGATTTTAAACAAGTTCGTTCCTTTTGTGGACCCAAGCCAATACTGACTTGGGTCTGCCTTGTGCATCAACATAATCGAATTTCTTTAGGTCCATTGATGCACTACTGGCATTGTGCAAAACCTTGGTCTTAGGCTTCCATTGCCAGCTAGCTGAGGCCTTTACAACATAAAAATGGTTTCCAACCACTGTGTCAGTTATCACCTTTGGAATAGTTAAAATTTCTTTTGTTTCAGTGGTGATATTCTGCTTAGCAGTGAAATAGTTTGCTTAGCAGTGGATTCGTTTTGCTTAGCAGTGGTTGGAACCCATTTGGGTGCAGCAGTGATAATAGATTTCGTTTTACCATTCCTCATTAGCACTGCTCTGGGAACCATATTTTTGTGAGGATGAGGGATTGTATTCTTTGAAAAGTTTTGTTGATTTACCCTCCTCCAATGGTTCTAAACTTGTGGTTGATTTTTATAACAATTTCTCTGTAGATGCTCAAAACTACCACACTTAAAACAAGCCTTCTTGACACATTGAAACTCATCTCCTAATCTATTTGAAATTAGGCCATTGAAGTTTCTCTGATTACCCCTAGGTATGTATCTTTTCATCTGTTCCCTAGGTATCTCATTGTAGTCTACAACTTTCCTAGAAATTGGTGCTCCAAATCTAGGCATAAGGTTGGCTTGTTTAGAATCAACAGGCTTAACATTTTCTAACCTCTCAGACTATGTTGATTCAGACCTATCTTCCTCAGAATCTGATTCCCAATCCTCAATAATTGGACCATCATATGACTTATCTGAACCTATCTTAGGTGATTCAGTCTTACTAATCTCTCCTACAGGTTTGTTGAAACTGAATTCACTGCTAAATAACAGTTCTTTTGTTGGTGGTGCATTTTCATGAGAGAGGGTGGTGGCATATTGTTGTAACCTAGGCCAGTACCATCTTTGAACAATTTTTGTCCAATTGGCTTATTTACTAAATCAGAAGCATATTGTGAATTTGTGATGCTGCAACCCTAACAATATATTTTTCTTTTTCTACTAGTGCTTCTTGTTTTACACTTTCTGCTTCTTCTAGTTTCTGTTTAAGCACTTTAATTTCTCTCTCCTTAAGATCAATTTCACCACTTAGTATGTTAATCTTATCTACTCAAACTCACATTTAACACAGAATTTAAGTTTCTCTTCAACACTCTCAAGACCAACTTTATATCCTAAGTTATCTAATGAAAGTCTTTCTACCTCATTTCTTAGACTCTCATTAATTGCTTTAAGAGATTCTAAATTATCTTGACATGATTTAAATGAACAAGTAGAATTATTTGATTCATTAGATACCTCAGAGTCTGAACCAGAAGATGATGCATATGCCATGAGAGCAAAGTTATGCTCTTTGGAAGCTTCACTAGCAAGAAAAGCTACATTGGGACCTTCTTCAATTTGATCACTCCAGTCATAATCTCCCAATCCATCCTGAGCAACCAATGCTGAAGAAGGCTTTGGATCTTCAGTAGCCTTCTTGTAGTCTTCACCAATCCTCTTGGGAGCTCTACATTCCCTAGCAAAATGTCCCTTCTTCTTGCAGTTGTAACACTCCATCTTGATTTTGTCAAACCCAGCTCTCCTTTGACCATCATACTTGACATGCCAGCCTGTTCTTCTTAGAAATCTCCTAGCTTGCAATGTCAACATTGCCATTTGCCACTAAAGATTGATTTCATCCAGATCATCCAGATCAATTTGATCCAAATCTTGATTTAACACAGTGACACTAGTTGTTAAATCGGCCAGAAAAGCACATATGGCTCCATTACTAACATTATCACTAACAGTGGTATTATTAGCAATAGCAGTGGAAATTCCATAAGCAGCAGTGGATGCATCTTGAGAACCCTTGTGGTTTGTAGAAACAAAAGCAATGTTTTGAGTAGATGAAGATGAACCAGCAATGTTCTTTTCATACTCATAAACCTTCAAATTGTTGTAGAGATTGTCCAGAGTCATCTTCTCAAAGTCATCCTTGTTTCTCCACACAACAGTGTGCACAGCCCATTCTGGTGATAAACTTCTGATGAACTTGAGATTGATATCTTCTTGAGCAACTTTGTAGTCTACATTTAGATGACTGATTAGCTTTTGCAATCTGTTATAGGTGCCATCTAGACTTTCTCCACTTAGTACAGTGAAGTTTTCAAGCTGATGCTTGAGCATTTTCTTCCTTGATTTTCTGGTAGCTTCATTACCAGCAAACCTTGTTTCAATGGCATCCATTAACTCCTTAGCAGTCTCATATTGTTCAAAATCCAAAGCATACTCATTAGGTATTCCCATACTGAGAATACTATGAGCTTTAATCTCCAACTTTCTCTGGGCCTTGTCAGTTTCACTCTTAATTGCAACAGGTTTTCCATCAGGACCCATGGTTGGTAGCTTATCACCCTGCTCAACAACATCCCAGATGTTGTAATCAATCATGCGAATGTATTGCCTCATTCGCATTCTCCATACCTGATACTTACCCTGCTTCAGCATGGGCACCTTTGATGCAGTAACCATATGAGTTTCGACAGACATCTTAACTTTCTTGAGTTGAACTTAACTAGACTTCTTCTTAATTACAGTTTCTAGATCACATACTCTGATACCACTTGTTGATCCCAGTTGAGCAAACGATCTTTATAGAAACTGACTTAACAATAACTTGTTAAATACTACGCGGAATATAATATTTAACCTTAAGAAGAAGAACAGTAATAACACTTAAACACCTCAATTATATTAATAATGAATACTCTAAACAGTATTAGGGTTTTACAACCTTGAAGTGTATCGACCTTAGATATATCAAAACACATGTATATCTAATCTAACCTAGGACCTCCTTTTATAGGCTAAGGAATCCTTTACATAATACAATACGTAACCTACAAGATAAATATCTTTTCCATATTTATCTAATACAAAATATTAAACCGACTAAACAGACTAGCAGTGGTTACAATACATTAGCCGTGGTTTCACTATACTACTAGCCATGGTTTAACTCCAGCAGTGGATTCCTTCTTCTAGCCGTGGTTACATTTACTCTAGCAGTGGTTCCATACTTAGAATAATTCCTGTTCAGTAAAAACCTAAAACCCAACAGGATTGGTGGAGGCACATTCAATGATGGCTCAATAAAGGATGATGGTGGAGGTAGAGAGGTTTCAACTTCCATGTGGTCGGGTGGTTGACTTTGATGATTCCTCATAATCCAAAATGGACCATTTGAGGGAAATGGAGAGAAGGATATCGGTGCAAGTGTTGGTTCAACACCTTGGTTTTGTTGCACAATCTTCTCTATTGAAGAGTGTGTCGGCAATGGTGGAGGATGAGATGGCCTAGGAGGTAAGTCCTCTAAGTTTTAGAGATGTGGAGATGATTGTGAGGTGGTAAATGATATGGCTCTAGGCACCAAAGATGATGGTTGGGTGGAAATGGGTGTGTTTGGTTTAGTAGGAATTGTGGTTTTTGGTAATGATATTTTTTGTAGGAACAATCCTTTTGGGGATTGGTTTGATTGGTTGAGTTGGTGGAGGAGAAATCTTAGCATTTGTGGATTTAACGGGAGATGATTCGGTTGAGGAAATTTCGTGTACAACACGAGCAAGTTTCTTGGGTGGTCCTTTGGTGGATGAGTTAGCACTAGGAGCTTTCCTAATGATGAAATGACTAAGAAAAAGGTTTCTAAAAGATGGGAATTAAGTTGTGGTTGATGACTAAGAAGTTCTAACAAGATGGCTTATAAAGGGAAGGATTTAGGAAGTGCATTAAAGACTTAAGCCACTAAGATCGTTAGAAATGTGATGATTTGCATGCACAAGGGTCAACTACATATTTGCACTGATCTATGAGTTTAATTAAGACAAGATGGATTGTTCAAGTTAGCAAGGAGAGCTTGAAATGATTGTTTTAGGTAGGATTTGCTGAATCTGCCAGCCGGTTCCCACGGTTCCCCCCAATGAGGGATCCGTCTAGGCTAATCCTAAGGATCCGGCTATCAGCAGTCAAAAATGGAAGAAAATGATGTTGGTAGAGGCTAATACCTATACATCTTGAGTGTCTTAGTCTTCTTAAGTGTTTTAAATGAGGTGTGACTTAAATGATTAGGGGTAATGAGTGGTGGTAGCTAATGATTGCCTTTTATGGAAGAAAAATGGGACTTTATGACCACCAATGGGTGATCAAGGATGGCACTAGGAATTTTGATAGTGTCAAGTGTTGTTAAATGATCCTAGAGATCAGATGGCAACTTGGGATAAAATTTTAAAATTCCTTAAAAATTATGAGAATTGAAAAACTAGTTTTTGGCCCATTTTGAGGTAGAGATGACTAAAATCAATTTGCTAAAATTGAGAGATTTACAAAACTAGATGTGTTGACATGTGATAGATGATGTGTGAGTATAAGAGCAGAAGGATGATGAGTTTTGGTGATATGACAAATTAAAAAGCACTTTGAGTGTGATCCTAAATGAGCTATGAGTGAGTGTGAAACTTACTAAGCTTGAAGAAGACTTAAGTGGTCCTAAGGCCTTATGTTTAGCTAGTATGAAGTGATCTAGTGAGCTGTTTTGATGTGTGGGATTCTGCATTGTACATCTGTCACCACGGATCCCACGGATCCCTAAAAGGAGGGATACGTCTAGTATATCTTTAGGGGTCCGGAAACTGCAGATCAGAAGCATCACATAAAAGAATGCAGATTTTGCACTATACTATGTATACCAATTTCTATTGGTCTCTACTCTAAAAGAACAACAAAACAAGCAAAATATCTCATAAGCCATATCATAAATAAGAGTAGTAATGATAATATCTAAACAACCAACCTAAAGCATTTCACAAACATAAGCATTCATTGTAAAATGATAAACAAAATGTGTAAAAGCAACCATAATCCTAATGTCTCTTTTGTCAATCTTTTCTTTTCCTCTTTCCTGACTTCACGTCGTAGTTAGTTAGGCATTGGATCATGCCCTTCAATTCTTTGAATTCTTCGATATCGTTTGGAAGAATTGGAAGTTGTTCACAGTAGGTTATGGGGTCCAAGTTGACATTGGCGACGGGGTTGACATTTACTTCTTCTTCGTCTGAGGAGTCCGGGAGAGCCCGAGGTCTTCTTCCATTGACCATGAACCATTTGGAGGGTTGTTTTGTGAGTGGTACCATGACGTGATCGGAAAGAAAATGATCATCGTTGATTGGAGAAGGTTGCATTGCACTAACATACTCACGGAGTCGTGTTTGAATACACCGGCCATTCTCTTCACCATGTAATAAGAAAGATTAAATGGCCTTTGGTGAATGAGGCAATATATCATTTGGACAAGACATGCATTTGGATAGTCTTTGTTTCCGACCAAACTAATGACATTTTCCCTAAGAATTTCTTCCCCTTTCTATAGATGGGATGCATTTCGAAGAGTTCCATTTGAAAGGGATCACAATGAATAAGCTCTTTGTTGCGGTTGAAGCGAGATTGGTTGGCTCTAATTTGGAAAATGGTGTCTCGAACAATTGCGGGGTCATCAAGAGGAGTGCGGTAGATTGGTTTTGAATCTAGTGCAAAGGATTGAGTGGATATTGCCCAATCTTGGGAGTACATACAAATTCCTTCACAAGGAATGCGGAGGATTTGTGCAAATGTGTTGAGGGGTAGAGTAAAGTTTTTTTTATTGATGATAAAAGTGATTGAGATGCTATCATCACTATTTCTAATGATCCTAACGCATTTGTAAAATTCAAAGATGAAAACCGGACAAATTTGTTCATCAATATCAAGGAGACAATCAAAGTTGATTGCCGAGAAGACTTGACGAATTTCGGTATTTTCAAGGAAACATTCCTTGACCACAAGACCTTCGTGGATAAGTCGTTTTTCAAGTCTTTTGAATATTTTACGATTGGTTTTTGAAAACCCCTCGTTTTTATAGTATTTGGTGAGGTAGTGAACGGTATCATGGTGGTCTTGTTGGGTAGCTTTAGGCATGGTTGGTCCTAGAAAAACAAATATTTCAATTAGGTATAATTTATTGAGATGGGTTTATGGTTTTGATTTGTATTAACAATGTTGTAAGCACAATAGAATCTTAGTTATGTGAAAAGCTTTTCTAGTGATTAATTTTGCAAAACCTAATTTCATCAATTGATTAAGAAAATTTGAAAACCATAAACCCTAGGATGGGGATGATGAAGATTAGAACATATGAGTGTAATTACTTAAAATGATGTTCTAGAGGAAGATGCTTGAGGATATGAAGCCCCATGAAGATGCAAGAAGCAATTGGGTCATTTTTGTGTTTTGTGTGGAAAAGGAAAAGAGCAGAATTGGTTTTGAAAAATGTATAGTTGGTTTCTGTCACACTTTCCCTTGGATCCCTTGAAAGTAGGATCCGGCTAGTACAACTTGAAGGATCCGTCTACTGTGGACAGAAAGAGGGTGTTTGGTGTTATTTTTGTAATAAGTTATATATACACTAGCTTATAGAACAAAAATAGCTTTGAGATTCCTAAATGAATAGGTGTTTGGTCAACGGGATTTGATAAGTTAATCATCAAAGATCTATTTGTGACGACGGCGTTAGTTTGACGATCTTTTTAGAAAATCAAGGAGGAATACTATTCCTGATGATGAGTAAGTCGGGAAAGTGGCGAAAAGAGACTTTTTAGAGACTAGAAATTATTAACGAAAAAAAATAATATCAACATATTCATGTAGACGTAAACTAGCTAAGGATAAGTGAACATACCTCTACGCTCTTGATATGGTTTATAGAGACCATAAAACCGAAATACTTCATGAGCTTTTAAAGTAATCTGTTGTACTTAGAATAAGTAGGTTGCGATTACTTTTAGGTTCTTCCTTGAAAGTTGACTTCATTATTCTTTGAATAGAAATGAAGACTTTGGAGAGATCCTAGCATGAAGATTTCTTGAAAAGAAAATGTTAGAAAAATCTATCATTATCTAACATAAAAGAAGAACTTTGTTTTAAAAGATTTCCTTCTTTGTAGTTTTCAAATATACACGGATCGCATCAAGTTTTTAAAGTACAACATACTCTAAGAAACTTGGTAACGAAGCTCTGATACCAATTGTGGAAAACTAGAAGGGGGAGTTGAATAGTTTTATCGATTAAAACTTCGTTTTAAAATATTTAGATCGACTTATGTAAATCTATTCAAATGTGTATGTTGGATGTTGATAGATAGATATGGAAATATATAACAACCCGTAAATTTCCGGATTTCTATAATAATAATTATTACGTTAGAAAATTTAAATCGGTTATTTTCTGAAAGCTGTCAATATCTAAAATTTAAAACCGAGAGGTCACCTCGTTTCTTTAAAAATACGACACCGCGCACTTACCGACACCGAATTAGTAATGGCAAACAGTTATAATCAAATTTCTGCGTAATAATGATGCCATAATATTACGCTTATGAAAACGTTTTTAAAGATATAATTTTTATACTTTGCGGGTACCAGAAAGGTACAATTTCGCAAAGATTCGTCAAAACACGGAGTATAAATAATACACTGTATAAAAATATAAACAAAATAAAAATCATATTAAACCTACCTCCATTTGTTTTATTCTTTTGTCGCCTACTGATGTCAAACCCCAATTCACATGCTTTTGTTAAATTCCATATGAATACTTTGATACATTGAAAGTGACTATACAACATTTAATATTGCAAGCTAAAAGCTACACCAAAGAAGTCAATTCACCTCTCTAGCTAGCTATCACACCCCACGCCTCTTATGTGGTCACATGGAGATGTTTGTAGCTTTTGCCCAAAATACCAAGACACAACCTTGTGACACAAGGATAGACTAGTCAACATGTTTTCTTTGGTATCTATAAAAGGTAGGTACTTAGTTCATTATATCTATTTAATATCAAACACCCAAAATACTCTCACACTCCCCACATCTACGACAGAAAAAGAAAAGAAGAAAGGTTTTGGGTAGCATTCTAAGGGTTGCTTGGAGTCATATTGCTAAGGGTATTCGGTTTCACTTCATAAGTTTAGAGGTTCACTTTGGGTCAAGTGCTATACGGGTAACTAGTCGAGTGTCTGGTTTCTTTGATTCTTGTTTGTTCCCTCGTACGTTCCCCTCACATCCTCGTAAGTTCTCGCTCCATTTCATTCTTACCGTTTTAACTTTCACATCACACGCATAAATATGTTATATGCACCAAATGAATCGACTAACTCAAACCTACATCGAGCCCAAGGAAATCAAGAGCTCTTTCGAGCTTATTTGTAATAAGCCGAACCTATAAGCTCACTTGTAGACTCAAATGAAGTCTATCACCTTGTGGAAGAAAGGAAACAACTTAAAATACACCCATGTATATATTCAAACTGAGAAAGGAAAGAGTTTTGCAAATGCAACATATACATGCATGAAACAGTTAAGATTACTGCATGAAAATACATACATGACATAGAGTCACAGTTGAGATCACGATAAATAAGAATGGTTTGTAAATTAAAACACAAACCAAGCCTAGCTCAGTTGGTCAGGGGCGTGTGGCTTTGGGCAAGGGGTCCCTAGTTCGAAACCCACTAATGGCAGTTTTCATTTCCTTTTTATTTTACAACTATCACCCTTTGGCAAAACTCACCCCTCCACTTCAAATACATTTATAATCAAAGTAAAACAAAATATTAAAAGTATAACAAAAACTTAATCTTTGAAAATGTTTTAAAAAAAAAACAGATTTTTACGAGGGACCAACACTGTCAATTCTGGAAATTTTGAGTACAAAATACTTTTGGGTACAAAGTGTCATTTTTCCAAAGTTTAGGGGCCAAACTTGTATATTTTGAAACTTGAGGGTAAAAAGTGTAAATTTAAGAAAATACTTAGAAAACTTGTATTTTGACGACCTATTATTCATAACGAGAATTATCACATCGATATCTAATTAAACTTGTATATATAAGAAAATAAATATACGAAAATGCTATAAAATATCAACATAAAGTAAATAAATTAAACTATCGGTAACATCGTCATATTTATAATTTAACGCTAATAACGCTCTATTGAATTTTATATTCAATACGCTATCCTTTCGGTCGTAAACCAAACGTATATCATTATTCTGAGACTTGCCATATTATATTTAGGTTTCTTGTTGAAGCCATTACCTTTGCGTACTTGATATTATCATACTTTGCCTGCTGAATCATCAAGGTGAGTTCATAGCCCCATTTTTACTCTTTTAACTGTTTTATAAACTCCTTGGGGGAGAATACATGCTACTACTGCTTTTATGATCACAATTGCTTGAAAACTGTTTGCTGTTCACTTGATATTATGACTCTGCCTAAGTTGTTTGCCAAAAGTCCCCTACATCATGAACCATTAATCACTTGCGAGTGAACGCAAATATCGTGGATAGTACTATGGGAGCTGACGACCCCGACTCGGTTATCGGAAATAACCGGGGCGCATTATATTTGGTATCTCTATGTAATTGGCTATTACATCTCAGAGGGGCAATTTTATTTACTTACACCAGGAATTAGGTGTATGCAGTTAGTTTGGTGTCATGAGCTTAGTGCAATAATATCAACTATCTTTTATGGGCATATAACAACGTAGCCCATGGCTTCTTTTAAACTTGAAAATCTTGTGATCAACTGCTTATTTACTAAACCTATGAATTCACTCAACCATTGTGTTGACTTTTTAGCATGTATTTTCAGGATGAAAAGGCGATAGCTAACTTTGGAGGCGCTTGGGCATTGGCATGGCATGGTCATAGATGACTCTGATTTACGTATGGGGACCAAACTTTATTAATGGGCCATTTTCCGCAACAATTCAAACTTTGTAAACTCTAATTTACTTCAATAAATGAAATCTTTTACGAAAAAAGCTATTATTTTCACTTTGTGTCATGATCCAATTGAGTAGCATCCCAAAAACCTTTTCTTCCGCTGCAAACCATTTTTGGGGGTGTTACAGATTGGCATCAGAGCCTTGGTTATAAAGAACTAGGAAATTTTCAAAACCTAGACTATAACCACTTTTACAAAAACTTAACCCTATGACCGACACATGCCTGCCTGCCAAGCTGATTGCCTCACTTATGACTCATTGAAGTCATCTTTGATAAGATATGTGTTTTATTACTGACAACTTAACCTCACTATTAGCTATGATTGCTTTACTTATACGTATGTTTACGTACCACGGCGCTACGCCTTCTCCCCCACATAAATGAAATATTTGTTCAATCTTTCATACCAAACTTTAAAGACATAAGGACATGTTACTGGTATAACTAAGCTAAGCATTGCAAGATTCATTGAACCTCGGGTGAATATAGACTGATCACCTATATTCAGCCAAGGACAGTGAGACATAGCTTGATCACCTATGTCTGACTCAGAGGTGAATGTTGCAATACTGAAAGTAGTTATAATAGTGGTATGTCCACTTGACCTCCTGATTGACTTCTAAAAATGGTAAAATCTTCATGTGTGTTCATCATAAGAGTTATAAAAGTTTACTTCTATACATCACACACTGATGTCACAACATCTTCTCACCGCGATACTTTTCTCCTAAGTGGAACGCCTTCCTCATTACTACACTCTCTAAACTGACTATTTTACACCACTACCTTACGCCTCCGCGTCTACATCTTACTAGCAACGTGCATGGAGATTTGACCGGCAGATGATGCACACTACCACTTCGCGCAAGGTCACCACAATGATCCATGTTGAAATGGACCACTTTACGCCACCACTTCGCGCCCGTTGTGCCTACGTTATGTATGAGATTTGCTTAGCAAATAATACATAACCAGTGAAATGTTGCATGATGCGAGTTAACGATTATATTTACCATTTAGATTTTCTTAGTGGATTATGCGCGACTAACTAAATTTTAATTACCACACGACATTACTCTAGGTTTAGATTATATTTTGGGTCGCTACAATACCATGTCTTTTGTTTCCCATCCCATCGACTTATCATCTTCATTATGGAATCATTAAACCTCTATTACTGGGTCATTGCAACCCATGTATCCATCACCCCATCCTATTATCATTCTTTTAGACGTTGAGATCGAAGTCATCTTGTCATCCATTGCGGTAACAGTGTCGCCTCTACCCCAAAACGCGTACCTAATCGATGAACCGAATTACACATCTAGCTGTTCTAGGAACGACACACCTCGACATCTACAAAGGGAACCCCTCGCTAAACATAAATAATAAACGAACGACTAAAGATCTAAAAGCATACCAAGAAGTTAATTTGAAACTCAAGACACTTTTTCTAGGAATGGATCCCTAATCTTCCACTCATCCCTTTGAAACACCAACTGTCTGTCCTACTTTCCCTCTTATGAAATAATAAACTTTGTCGTTGTCAAACGCAAAACTGAGATATCACGACTACATTGTTAGCTCAAACGGGACATGAAATATACGGAGTATACTCAAAAGTAATTCTCACCTCTTTCACTTTTTAAGTTGCCGCCCCTATACACCTCTTTGTCACATGTTCATCTTTGAAATTGTAATGACAAAAAGACACAACATACTATATATTGTTTTTTTTTATACCTAAATAAGACACACACCATATTCAAACTTTAAAGTCTAGTCAAAACTTTCCATTTTATCTCCTTTCAAATGTACGACACACAGGGACCATAACACACAAAATCATAAATCACACTTTCCATCATCTTTTTCTTTGCTTCCTTCCCAATGCAACTTCAGGAGGTGGCATTTGGAGATGAACCTGATAGCAATCTTTGCCGTATTCATCCCTTCACAAGACTTCCATCAAGAAAGCCAAGTCAAGATATGCATGTTTTGTTCCTTCTTATTTCCGCTCGATCCACAGGAAACACATTAACACTCTTCTTTTGAACTCATTACCTAGGTAAAAAAATATAAAGGCCATACCTTCTTTGGCTATATAAGCCCTCAACTCTTGGACTCATTCCTCACAATACTTCTATCATATTCAACACTCTCAAACACTTACTCTCTTGCTCACTGCCGTGGTCCCAAAGCAGGAACATTAAAAAGGATAGTTCTCCCATCTTTATTTGGACAACACCATACCCATCGTTATCACCTTCCTCTAAATACTTAAGCTAGCAACCATGTGACTCTTTCTGACATGACCATTCGAAAGCATGCTCGACCAAACTCCATCTATCCCTCCTTTACTTTGAAAACAATGCAAGCTAGTATATTTTATATTGCATGAGCCATGTCCTCCTTTTATCTATATAAGCTAAGACACTTTAGCTTCACATTTCACATAATTCTCACACTCTCAAAAATACAAACATATCCCATTTGCTCTTTGTTACTGACGTGTAAGAAGAGGAAGGGAAACAAGTTTTCAAGTTAATTAGTCTTTGCAAGCTTAGAAGTCATTTGGGGTTAAGATTCCTTTCGGGTTTTATTTTGGGAAGTAAACATAAAGGTGTTCGAAGTTAAAAAGAAACGAGCTCTAGAAAGCAAGGGTTATCGGGTTTGGGTTATCGGGTTGGGTTATCGGGTTTATATTTTTTTTCGGAAGTTAACGGGTTGGTTTTTGAAACACTAGTCGAAGTGCTAGTTCCTTGGTCCTCGTTCACATTCTCAACCGCATCCTCCTCACCACCATCTTGGTGTAGTAAGTCTCTCAACCAATTTCGATACGTAGCATAGCTTCATCGATAAGTTTCTTTAGAGCTTTCACGTCATGCATAACACACTAAAACTTCTAAACTCGCTTTTCATGACACACACATCACGTATAACTCTCAACACATATATACAATTACGTCTTCAATTTTCATGCAACTTAAATGATATGGGTTTGTTCAAAAGAAACTTGTGTGGTATTTTCTTGTACATGTAAACGTAAAAGAAATGTAGAAACCTAAGTCTTGGCTCTCGCGACATGTGTTTACTCGACTAAAAGAAATGTAGAAACCTAGTCACTAGACGTTCTAGGAACGACCTCTTATTGCTCACTAGTCAAAACCTTCAAAGTGAATCAAGCACCTTTATCCCAGACTAGAGGTAACAACAAACAACACACCGTGCCTTGACACTGTTTCATTACTGTAGACTTTCTCATTCATTTCATACGGTAGGATTTCCTTTTTTTTTTGTGTGGTAGAAGCCTTGAATCGAATTACCAAAAATACAATCACCCCTAGGACGTTGTGCCCTTTAGAGTTGTAGGCAACTCCGCCTCAAAAAAATTCATTTCCCTACATGACACCACTTCCACATCGAGATGCCAAGAAGTATTAACATACTGAATGACTACTGATACCTAACTTTCACTGGTAACCAAGGAAAACCACCTTACCCAATTGACTTATTCATTTCGGACCACTAGTACAACAATATAAGTCATGATACATCCCAGTAAGTGAATTAAGTACCCATAACTATAAACTCCACTCGATACTTAGCCACTAAACACTATCAAACATTCGAAACTAGACTTTATCCTTAGTCCTTTAGAAACTTATATAGAAGTTCATACCAACTATACCTTCATCTTTGACGATTTCACTTTTAAGGACCTTTCTTTAAAAACGCATTTATATCAACTACAAAACTAATAGTAATATTTTTCTAAGATACTTATTTCAGTTGAGTTAAAATTTTCCTGTTTAAATTTTATCAAGACTTTTGCATAGTAAGAAATGACTAATTGTTAATGCTTGTGATTTTTTTTTTCTAAACCACGATTAAAAACCCATTTTACAAAGTTTTAAATCTTTTTGAAACCGTGTCATTTTATACAATTATTAATTTCAAACAAAGGAGTATTTATTACTTGAAATATTGTCTTGGTCAAATAACTCAATTCATATATGTATCTACTCAAATAAAGATTTCAAACAAAAATCTTCTCCATCCCCTCAAGAAGGAAAACGCGCAATCTCGGAACAAATCTTAAGAACCAACCATCAAGTATCACTTTACATCACAACAAGTTTGATTTTGTGCCACTAGGATAGAAACCATTTATTGGATTAAGACCAAGAAAATTAGAAGTGCATGCACTAAAAAAGTTTTGAAATATCGTGGAGTTAAGACTAGAACAACCATCCTATTAAACTTACCTCAGGAATCATTATACCTCACCAAATCAACAACAACAAAAAAAAGGGGGACAACCAATAGCAACAACCTAAGTTTCCTCCCACAAATAAAGAGAAACCCATAAACAACCTAGTGAGACCTAAACCTGTTACAAACACCATCACCTTTTCCCGACACCCTATCGGTTAACGTAAACTGAGATCCGGGACGGATCTCTTGTAAGTTGGGTAGACTATAACAACCCGTAAATTTCCGGATTTCTATAATAATAATTATTACGTCAGAAAATTTAAATCGGTTATTTTCAGACAGCTGTCAATATCTAAAATTTAAAACCGAGAGGTCACCTCGTTTCTTTAAAAATACGACACCGCGCACTTACCGACACCGAATTAGTAAGGGCAAACGGTTATAATCAAATTTCTGCGTAATAATGATGCCATAATATTACGCTTATGAAAACGTTTTTAAAGATATAATTTTTATACTTTGCGGGTACCAGAAAGGTTCAATTTCGCAAAGATTCGTCAAAACACGGAGTATAAATAATACACTGTATAAAAATATAAACAAAATAAAAATCATATTAAACCTACCTCCATTTGTTTTATTCTTTTGTCGCCTACTGATGTCAAACCCCAATTCACATGCTTTTGTTAAATTCCATATGAATACTTTGATACATTGAAAGTGACTATACAACATTTAATATTGCAAGCTAAAAGCTACACCAAAGAAGTCAATTCACCTCTCTAGCTAGCTATCACTCCCCACGCCTCTTATGTGGTCACATGGAGATGTTTGTAGCTTTTGCCCAAAATACCAAGACACAACCTTGTGACACAAGGATAGACTAGTCAACATGTTTTCTTTGGTATCTATAAAAGGTAGGTACTTAGTTCATTATATCTATTTAATATCAAACACCCAAAATACTCTCACACTCCCCACATCTACGACAGAAAAAGAAAAGAAGAAAGGTTTTGGGTAGCATTCTAAGGGTTGCTTGGAGTCATATTGCTAAGGGTATTCGGTTTCACTTCATAAGTTTAGAGGTTCACTTTGGGTCAAGTGCTATACGGGTAACTAGTCGAGTGTCGGGTTTCTTTGATTCTTGTTTGTTCCCTCGTACGTTCCCCTCACATCCTCGTAAGTTCTCGCTCCATTTCATTCTTACCGTTTTAACTTTCACATCACACGCATAAATATGTTATATGCACCAAATGAATCGACTAACTCAAACCTACATCGAGCCCAAGGAAATCAAGAGCTCTTTCGAGCTTATTTGTAATAAGCCGAACCTATAAGCTCACTTGTAGACTCAAATGAAGTCTATCACCTTGTGGAAGAAAGGAAACAACTTAAAATACACCCATGTATATATTCAAACTGAGAAAGGAAAGAGTTTTGCAAATGCAACATATACATGCACGAAACAGTTAAGATTACTGCATGAAAATACATACATGACATAGAGTCACAGTTGAGATCACGATAAATAAGAATGGTTTGTAAATTAAAACACAAACCAAGCCTAGCTCAGTTGGTCAGGGGCTTGTGGCTTTGGGCAAGGGGTCCCTAGTTCGAAACCCACTAATGGCAGTTTTCATTTCCTTTTTATTTTACAACTATCACCCTTTGGCAAAACTCACCCCTCCACTTCAAATACATTTATAATCAAAGTAAAACAAAATATTAAAAGTATAACAAAAACTTAATCTTTGAAAATGTTTTAAAAAAAAAACAGATTTTTACGAGGGACCAAAACTGTCAATTCTGGAAATTTTGAGTACAAAATACTTTTGGGTACAAAGTGTCATTTTTCCAAAGTTTAGGGGCCAAACTTGTATATTTTGAAACTTGAGGGTAAAAAGTGTAAATTTAAGAAAATACTTAGAAAACTTGTATTTTGACGACCTATTATTCATAACGAGAATTATCACATCGATATCTAATTAAACTTGTATATTTAAGAAAATAAATATACGAAAATGCTATAAAATATCAACATAAAGTAAATAAATTAAACTATCGGTAACATCGTCATATTTATAATTTAACGCTAATAACGCTCTATTGAATTTTATATTCAATACGCTATCCTTTCGGTCGTAAACCAAACGTATATCATTATTCTGAGACTTGCCATATTATATTTAGGTTTCTTGTTGAAGCCATTACCTTTGCGTACTTGATATTATCATACTTTGCCTGCTGAATCATCAAGGTGAGTTCATAGCCCCACTTTTACTCTTTTAACTATTTTATAAACTCCTTGGGGGAGAATACATGCTACTACTACTTTTATGATCACAATTGCTTTTAAACTGTTTGCTGTTCACTTGATATTATGACTCTGCCTAAGTTGTTTGCCAAAAGTCCCCTACATCATGAACCATTAATCACTTGCGAATGAACGCAAATATCGTGGATAGTACTATGGGAACTGACGACCCCGACTCGGTTATCGGAAATAACCGGGGCGCATTATATTTGGTATCTCTATGTAATTGGCTATTACATCTCAGAGGGGCAGTTTTATTTACTTACACCAGGAATTAGGTGTATGCAGTTAGTTTGGTGTCATGAGCTTAGTGCAATAATATCAACTATCTTTTATGGGCATATAACAACGTAGCCCATGGCTTCTTTTAAACTTGAAAATCTTGTGATCAACTGCTTATTTACTAAACCTATGAATTCACTCAACCATTGTGTTGACTTTTTAGCATGTATTTTCAGGATGAAAAGGCGATAGCTAACTTTGGAGGCGCTTGGGCATTGGCATGGCATGGTCATAGATGACTCTGATTTACGTATGGGGACCAAACTTTATTAATGGGCCATTTTCCGCAACAATTCAAACTTTGTAAACTCTAATTTACTTCAATAAATGAAATCTTTTACGAAAAAAGCTATTATTTTCGCTTTGTGTCATGATCCAATTGAGTAGCATCCCAAAAACCTTTTCTTCCGCTGCAAACCATTTTTGGGGGTGTTACAAAATATTTAATGCAAATGTAAAGAGTAAGAAACACAAAACCACGACACGAGTGTTTATAGTGGTTCTGCTACAAGGACACCTTCCTTGCCCTACTCCACTCCCCGAGTCACCTACTCGAGAGTTCGTAATCACTACACGACACAACTCCTTATGGCGGAGAAGCCTTCACAACGTCGCCTACTCTTTTTCCGGTACTAGGCTAGACACCGGGTTCCTCCACCAGTAGAACCACACCTATCACAATGTCGCCTACACTTTATCTAGTACAAGGATAGATATCGAGTTCCATTACAAAAGAGGAACTACTACCCAACACTACACAACAATTATCCCAAATGAGACCCACTCCTTATTATGACATCATCAAGGATACCAATATCCTTGGACACAACCTATCTCTATTTGTACATCGATGCACCTCATCGATTGTACACCCTTGACATCTTTCACTAATTCCTCTTGACTTGACTTCTAGGCACCCTTCACTAATGCCTTTGACACGGACGTTCGGCACCTTTCACTAATGCCTTCGTCTTGACTCTTTTGGCATCCTTCACTAATGCCTTTGACACGGACGTTAAGAACCTTTCACTAATGCCTTCGTCTTGACTCTTTCGGCATCCTTTACTAATGCCTTTGACACAACACTTCTAGGGAGGAAGAAAGAACTATCAACAAGAGAACCTCAGTAGTCTTGATGATGACGAAGCATGGAAACTCATGGACTTGAGCTTGCTCGACTTCAAGAGGTGGTGATCTCGCCTTTAAGAGGAACCTAGAGAATCACACAAAAACAAACACAAACTACATAGAGAGATCCTTAGGATCTGAGGTTAGAAGGTTTACAATACTAGGAGAAAGTATGTGTAGGAGTGGCAACCCAAAACGAAGAAATGGCTCAGTATTTATAGAGGAAAATAAGCTACTGTTCCACGGATCCCTTACTTGAGGGATCCGTCCAGTGTAAACTGGGGGAACCGTGGGACGCTCCTCTTTGCCCATGGGTTTTGGGTCATGGGTCAAGGGTTATGGGTCATGGGTCATAGACTTTGGACCATGGGTATCCAAGTAGATACAATGTATCTAGTATGTGCAATGCATCTAGTCCATGGGTCATGGATAATACCCATTCATGACTTATGTATGATGTCATGCAATGGGTTATGGGTTATGCTCCATGGGTATGGGTCATGGAATTTGGGTTATACCCAACTAATTTCAATGTATTTGGTCAATGGGTTAAATACTTAAACTTCTACTCATTATATTACCCATTATAATACATACTAATTATGTATATATCTACCCGATATGTAAACACTTATTGTTGTACATATGTATTACTAAATAATAAAATCACTATTACTTGTTTAGTGTTTTATGTGAAAACGTAAGTGTATTAGTAAACTATTGGCTCAAAACATTTACGTATTTTATTTGTTTCGTTAAAATGATTTTACGTTTGTTATCGACAAAACATTAGAAGATTGTAAAATATAAATAAACGTTTTTACGGCTTATTTGTATTAACATACCCTTCAAATTTAACATTTTTTCATAAAATGATCTTCAAGTAGACAATGCATAACATTAACTCTGTTATTAACCCCGCGTGAATATGAACGTTCACGGTAACAATTCAATAATTTACTCAAACATTACGCAATCAACAATTAGGTAATTTGTGCAACGCACGGGTTCGTAAAGCCTCGTAATAAAAAAGAAAGGAAAGTTGAGGAAATGAGAGAATGTGCAGTTGACGGAAAGATGAGTGATTGGGGGAGAAAGTGATAAACTGTTGACGTGGAGCTGATGTGTCAAAAGAAAACCTTTCATTATACTTTCTGCCTTAGCAAGGGCCGGATATTATTAAATGCAAATAGATTGAGTATCTAAATAACCATTGTGTTGCGAGATAAAATAAAGTTACATTGTATTCATTTGGATCCGTACAATTGCAACTGGGGTCAGCATAAGATCGTGGATTGGACCGGACCGAACATATTTGGGTCCGGTTCTCGGTCCACCTTTTTTCTTATTTTGGTCT
Organism: Chrysanthemum seticuspe; assembly: GCA_019973895.1. Lineage (NCBI taxonomy): Eukaryota > Viridiplantae > Streptophyta > Magnoliopsida > Asterales > Asteraceae > Chrysanthemum > Chrysanthemum seticuspe. The sequence goes on from BPTQ01000001.1 coordinate 170,056,014, forward strand.
TTGGTTCGGTCCAGTCTGATTCAGTTTTGTGCACAACTGATTATTATGCTTTGTTAGACCGCACCACCCGATCAAACAGGACCGAAACCTAAACCGAATATTTCGATCCGGAATTTTGGACCAAATCGGTTGATTTGGTCCGATCAGATTTTTAGACCTTGCTCAACCCTACACTTGCAATTGCAATGCATAAGTGGCCACTTAAACAATTCATCCAACAATATGCTAAATTAATTGGATATCTAAAAGATGTTTTTGATGTATATATTTTTTCTTTTGGCGGTATACATTTCAAACATTTGCATCACTTTATATGTCGATGATCCTAGAAGATATTTTTGGCATATCTAACATCTCCATAAGATTGTGTCACAACAAATAATATCAAATGCTTTCAATCTTGTTCCCACTATAAAGAGTAAAATTCAAAAGGCAATGAAAACATAATTTATTACATTTATGTTGTTAAATTGCTTGTTTATGTAAACCTAGTTTTTATTGGAAGTGGATCACCTCTATCCCATCTCCCACGCGTGAAATATCATAAAAGACACACATCACCACCTCCACCTCACCAACTTTTGCGTCTTTAATGGTATGGTGACCACCTTTATTCATCCGTAAATTTGTGGGCTCCATGGGTGTTTTATTATTATTATTATTTATTTGGTTTGTGTGTGAGGGAGTATATTGTGGGATATGTTTGTATAAAGTGAGATATTTTTGTATTTTTGGTTTGGTGATGGGTTAGGTGGTGATCGTAAAGCTGATAATAATGGTAACTGTAACAACAGTCTTAGGTTAGGTAGATGGTATCTATAAGTCATGACAAACATGATTGATCGGTGCTGAGTAACCATGAAATTCTTCATTTAATCTCTTAAAAAAAATGTTTTGCGTAAAACATTTCAAAATGAAAAAGGTTGAATTGCCATTATGCCTTATGCCTTTTTTAAGTTTGGATATAGTTTTTAAAAATTGAAACACAAAAAAGAAATTTTAACAAAAAGGAGGAGACAGTTTTCGCGTAATGTTGTTTCTAAAATTATCAACGTTTTCATCATAATTAAATTTTAATTATTTTACGTTGTATGTTTAAACGTAACACGAAACACTTAAGCACAACATCGCAACTAGCCAATTATTAATATTTGATGTCATAAAATTTGGTCGCTAAGTACGGGAATTCGCTTAATGTTATTAAATGATCTTAACAATCATTAAAGGGTCGTTTGGTTTGTTGCTATAAATTACGATAGGTATCGGATTCGATATGAGGTAAAATGAAAATGAGTTCGAAAATTCTAATTTATTTGTTTGGTTGCAATGTTGCATATGGTTTTTTATTCCATGTGGCCCCATCAATTTATGCATATTCCCATGGCCCCACCTAATTACAAAATTATTTTGAAGACTTTATGAGTATATAAGCATTATGGCCGAAATTTTTTAAAAATTGAAGCTCAAGTTTATTTACTTCGAGGCAAGTTAGAAATGGGTTTGGTGAAACACCCCACACTACCAAGATATGAAGAAACCTTTATTTGGCAGTTGGCGTCACACCCATACATACAAAACAAACTCAATCAATAACTATCAAAGTCATAGCATCATACAATATCCCTTAACCAAACATGCCGAGGTTTAAATCACTGATCATTACTCATATAGTTGCATATAAATTTGTGAGTTGCTTCAAAGCATTTTTCAACGTCTGCATATTACGCACAATACTCTTGGAGATCTAGAAAATGCGTGCATAACAATATTTTCACCATAATTTAAGGATGTGCTTGGTTCAAACTCGGGGAAATAGAAAGATAATGATAATAGTAGGGAAAAGGAAAGGGAGAAAAAATATTCCCTCCAATTTATTGAGTAATGGTCCATTACCTACTATTGAATAATATATCATTTCATTATATAGCACAAAACATTATTTTTCATTACATTTACCATTACCTACCCTCAAAAACATCCTACCAAGCACCCCTAAGTTAATAATACATTAATGAAATACTTTTGTGGAAAATATATATGGAAACCCTCACGAATTAAAACCCAACTAAGATTCCTTATGCGAGTATGGTCACCAATGGAACAGAGTATATGCCATTTGTGGTTGAATTATGCTTCTAATGATTGGCCACATCAATGTGCTTGTAATTCCTTAAACTGACAAAAACACCCTCAAAATTTAGACCACCATCACCTCTGAATGTGTGACTAGCTGAACCATGTTCAAGCTTTATTAAATAAAACAAACCAATTTTGCAATCTTACTTGAAAAGTAATACTAGTATGCACTATGAAACGAGCAAGCCTAAGTTTAGCCAACAATGAACCCTTCATAAAACATGTACCAAAATGGTTAGTATCAACCACAAAGGATCGGTTACGTGATGAGAGTATCCAGAACGTGGTTAAAGATGCTTGGGCGTATAGTTTGGCAGCTGGTATGGAACATGACCCGTGCGATATTGTGAGTGAGTGTGCTAAAAGGTTGTCTGATTGGAATAAAAGGAGATTTGGTCATGTGCAACGGTCCATTAAATCGAAACAAAAGAGTCTTCAAATATTGCAGAGTCGCTTTGATGGGTCGACCTGTGATGAACAACGATTCTTACGAGAACAAATTAAAGAGCTCCTTACACGTGAAGAGCTGATGTGGAAACAACGTAGTCGTGTTCAATGGCTACGTGAGGGTGACAAGAATACACGATTCTTCCACACTCGTGCAAGCAACCGACAAAGACGAAATAGTATTTTGAGACTAAAGGACCCGGATGGAAGGTGGGTTGAGGAGCATGATGAAGTATGTAATTTGGTGTCAGGCTACTTCTCTGAACTCTTTTCAAGCTCGTCACCACAAGATTGTGAGTCTGCTGTGAATGACATTGATCGAAGATTGACAAAAAATCAAAGACAAGCACTTGAGAGGCGTGTTACATCATCAGAGGTTTATGAGGCACTAATGCAAATGGACCCGTCCAAGGCACCGGGACCTGATGGAATGACTGCCTTGTTTTATCAAAAATTTTGGTGTTTCACGGGTAATACAATTGTTAATATGGTCTCTTCTTTTTTCGAGTCAGGAGTGTTACCTCATAACATTAATAAAACTCTTGTAACTTTGATCCCTAAGGTTTCAAAACCAGAGTCTCTTAAAGATTTACGCCCCATTAGCTTGTGTAATGTACTATATAAGATTATTTCCAAGGTTCTAGTTAATCGAATAGAACCAATTTTGCCAAACATAATTCAAGAAAACCAATCGGCTTTTGTTTCAGACCGTGTCATCATTGATAATGCAATAGTAGCTTTTGAAGTTTTCCATTGGCTTAAGAAAAAAAAGGATGGCAGAAAAGGCGCATTAGCACTAAAAATAGACATGAGCAAAGCCTATGACAGAGTCGAATGGCCTTTTATTCGAGCTGTTCTTAGCAAATTTGGCTTCCCATCACATTTTTCTAACATGATTATGGCTTGTGTTTCTTCGGTTTCCTTTTCCTTTAATATTAACGGGCAATTTTCAGGTCATGTGACCCCAACTAGAGGTCTTCGCCAAGGAGATCCTCTCTCGCCTTATATTTTTGTTATGTGTGCAGAAGTGCTATCATCTATGATAAGGAAATCGGTAACGGAAGGTCATATACATGGAGTTAAAGTTTGTCGGGGAGCACCAGAAATCTCTCATCTGTTCTTTGCTGATGACAGTATCTTTTTTACACGATCTTCGGTCGAGGAAAGTTGCAGGTTGAAAAGTATATTCACACGATATTGCCAAGCTTCTGGACAGGTTATTAATTATGAAAAATCAGAAATATCTTTTAGTGCCAATGTTGATATTCATGTTCGAAATCGTATAAGTGAATGCTTGAATGTTCGTGAAGTTGTTCATCAAAATAAATATTTGGGACTGCCATCAGTAATTGGAAGATCTAAAAAGGTGGTTTTTCAAGCTATTCTGGATAAAATAAAAAAGAAACTTGGTGGATGGAAGGAGAAAACTTTATCGATCGCGGGAAAAGAAGTTCTTATCAAGTCGGTAGCGCAAGCGATGCCTATGTATATTATGAATATCTTTTTACTGCCAGATAACTTAATTGATGATATTCACAAGGCTCTTAATGTATATTGGTGGGGGGACGGGGTTAAAGAAAACCCAATTCGGTGGTGTAAGTGGGAAAGGATGTGTGTATCAAAGTTTCGGGGAGGCCTTGGATTCCGTCACTTGGGATTGTTCAATAGAGCACTTATCGCAAAGAAAGTTTGGCGCTTAATCACATCCCCATTAACATTGGCAGCTAGAATTCTTAAGGCACGTTATTTTCCAAGATCGAGTTTCTTTGATGCCAAGATTGGATATCGACCAAGCTATATTTGGCGTAGTTTTCTTTCAGTTAAAGATATTGTTCGTAAAGGGTGCAAATGGAATATCGGTGATGGTCGTAGTGTGAATGTATGGAATGATGTTTGGGTCGATGATCACACAAATCTAGGTCCAAAACCGAACAATTGTGATGTTGATCAGGTTCGTGATTTATTAAATCTTGAAGGTGATGATTGGAATCATGAGCTTCTGTATTCATTATTTCCTCATAATATTGCAAGCAAGATTGCTTGTTGTTTTGTAAGTAATTCTACGAATGATGTTCTTTATTGGCACAAAAATCCAGGAGGTCGATTTTCATGCAAATCTGCTTATTTCTTGGCACTTGAAGCAGATGAAGACATGGTTCGCACTGCTATCTCTGATGACTCGATTGACTTTTGGCGTGCTGTTTGGAAAGCGAGAGTCCCCGGTAAAGTTAAATTATTTATGTGGAGAGCCTGGAATGATTATGTACCTACTATTGATAACCTACAGTCTCGTGGGCTAAATCATACATCTTCTTGTACTCATTGTGGCGAAACATCTGAAAATTTAGCTCATGTCATGTTCAAATGTTTGGCAGCAAAAGAGGTATGGGACCGTTGTACTCTTGGTTGTTTTTATGATACACAAGGAGCTGTCACATTTCATGATTTTTGTCAGGTAATTCTTGACAAATTTCCAGCTGAATGGGAGGTTTTTATGATGATATTGTGGGGATTGTGGACGAGAAGAAACAAACATTTTCATGGCCAGTTGAATGGTAGGGAAGGGAACGTGGAAGAAATAGCGAAATCTGTTTTATCAAATTATCAGAAGGAAAATCAGAGAGGAATTATGAGCAATACCAATGGGGTACATAATATTCATACAGATGTGTGGTTAAGGCCAAATGCTCAGCACATAAAAATTAATAGTGACGCTGCGTGGCAAAAAGAGTCTGGAAAGGCGGGGTTGGGCTTTGTAGCCCGTGACTACAACGGCGAGGTCTTATTTTCAGGTGCTCGTTTTGAATGTTATGCTAGTTCTCCATTGGAAGCTGAAGCTAAAGCCGTTCATTGGGCTATGAGTCATGCACTTAATAGAGGGTACTCTAACGTTATATTCGAGACAGACTCATTGTGTCTAGTTAGGGCGCTCCATAATAAAGTCATCTTGCTTGAAATTGCGAGTCTTTTCTCAGAGATATTGTCACGTTCAATGGCTTTCAACGATTGTAAGTGGTATTGTGTTAAAAGAGAGGGAAATAGGGTAGCTCATAGCATAGCTTCTTTGGCGTTGAGTTGTTCTAATGAATTTATCTTAGTCGGTAGTGTTTCAAGTTGTGCGAATGTATGGATGACTAAAGATGTAATCTTATCTAATATGGAATAATATTCCTTCCTTTTTATCGAAAAAAAAAACTTCAAGTTGGTAAAAAAGAGACAATAATGATGGGAGGACATATTAAATGGCACATGAACATTGAATTCCTAAGTTATTGGCACGTCACCACCCACCAGCTTATTATGTTGTGGAAACCTACCTCTCCTTCTCTTTCTTTGACTTCAAGCAACAAATAGACAAATTATTGTAATCATTTTATTATATAAATCGAAAGTTCCTACAAACTCAAATCTTAGATGTATGCATTACATAAGATAATTGATACTCACACCATTTTTTTTATGCATGCACCACAATATGTGCATTACAGTTTGTACCGTACAATATTGTAATGCACACATTGTGGTGCATACATAAAAAAAAAATAGTGTGAGTATGACCCCCTATTACATAAACACAACTAGTATAGAGACATAAATGATGTTAACTATCTTATAAAACCTCTCACAATGCTTTCAGTGTAGAAACATAAGTCACGTATTCAAAAACCAGCTATTTATAATCCAACGAATTCAAATGCATATGATGAAGAAACATAGGCTTAAAAACACCAATGGAACCAAAGAAAACTTGTTAACTATATAGATCATATATAGTATACAATCATATGGTTGTGAAAACACTATGGTCACCAGCCAAAAAGACTTCTATATCTTTAACAAAATACTCAGCTAGAACTTTATAAAGCATAGAAATGATTAATAAAGCTAAACAATTGAGATCGATATAATATCTTACAAACAAAATCATTACAAACAGTAGCAAAACGGAAAATATCGCACCCCTTTACTTTTTGTTTCATTTTTCATTCACTATCGGAAGGTATATTTTAGGGTTCACCGGATTCATTAGTATGCATAAGTTCCTGCAACCTTGGTCTGAGTTCACGAGCACATAATATATAAAATACAATAAAACATAAAGACATCAAGAGTACACAGCGGAAGACTAAAGATCATAACAAATAAATTAATTAACTGAAAGTATGCGTAACGTACCTCTTGCGAATATCAAATCCCTTGAGCAAAACAAAGAAGTACTAATTGGTGTAAGAATAATGTCTTACAACCACGTTCTTGTACACACGAATTAAGCAATGAATCAAGTGATTGCTAGATCTAACACAAGTCCTCGTTTAAGAAAAACGAAACCAAACTCCCTTACTATTGGGGTGTTCGGCCGAGAATGGGACAAGAGAGAGGAGAGGAGAGATCTAGGGTTAATTCAATGCACAAGTGTATGAAACCCTAGAACCTAACCCTCTTTATATACTAGTAGGTAAACTTTGGGAACAAGTTAGGTATTGGGTTGAAACCCATTACCCTTTGGCCGGCCATGTAGACAAGCCCAAAGAGAACCCATAACTTTTTTCCAAGTTTTCCATTTCTAGTCCTTCTCTTTTCATTTTAACGGTCGTTAGTCATTTTTCCGTTAAATACTTAACGATCGTTAACCGGACTTAATGTGCAATAATTAATCGTAAACATTAATTATTAACTTTAATTCTCATTCGCTAATGTGTGCAATCCCGTGGTCACGAGTTCGAATCCGGACATTCACATGTTTGTAAATATATACATTTCCAACAGCTCCCACTTGGATATGTTTACAAAACGTGAAATGACATTGGTTAGCGTCTAGCAACACGCCAATGCCCCCGGTACAACTCGTGTATGGTTTTCTGGAGAAAAACCAAGTTTTGATGATTCATCATCATATTCATCCTTTTGTTTCTAATACCATGTTAATAAGAATATGGATCTCACTCATTTCTTAATTAACTATTATGTTTCTCGCTTTATGTGATTGATCAAGATTACCAATTCTTCTGAACATATTCCAGAAGACCTTGGGCATGGCCATGCAAACATCTTAACAACCCTACGAGGGGCCCAGCAGTATTATACTTCAAAATAAATTTGAAGGAAACAAATCACATTTTGACTACAAGCAGGATTCATAAATTTCGCAACACTTCTGAAAACAACCCTTATAACTACCAGTTACGTATAGCGTTAGATTGCTTCACGGAAATGCACTACATCCATGACATATCTCTTGTATCTCAAGTCAGAGGATAAATATTCATGATATACTTAATGACTAAGATCCATAAAGTATCATCATGTAGGTGGGATAAGTCCTATACTCAATTCATTGAATATTATCTGAAATTAGTCATGCTACGCATCAATATACATTCAAGTGTATTCTAACTAATACTCAGATTTGTCTTAATTCAATATCATTCCCATGTTATTGATCGACAATGGACTATTTAGAATAACTTAAGTTATTCAAGGATTTAAATATGCAAATACCGGATAACATCATAATAAATGAATAATAAACGTAACAAAATACTTTATTTCATTTGAATAATAATGTTTACAATATCCTTTATCCAAATACTAAATAGATCAACGCATGATAATTCTTAGTTAATGAATTTTGCCTCAAGTCATGATAATCATACTTGTTGACAAGGCATAATTTCAACTAACTTTGATCCATAGGAATTTTGAGAATACTTATTTCAAGAATTCAATAAGTGAATTTCTTGTATATGTTTACACATATCTTGATGTTGTTATATCATTCCATAAGGTGCGTGACAACATGAACCACCTTTATATGACAATCATCTTTCAAAACTTTTAAAGTTTAAAGTATTCTTTATTCTTTAATGTATAATGCAACTATGCTCTTAGATGAGCATAACTAGTCAACATGGTCATCATTAAGGATACCGTGACTAGAATTGAGTGTCATCTCAATTATACTAGCATCATTGTATACAACAATATGCTCTTTAAATATCCGTAAACTTTTGAACAGTTATAGTGTAATGTTGGTGCCTACCAAAACTCAAGTTTGTTGGCAATGACAATTATGAAACAATTGTCATATAATCATCCATAGAATCTAGGAGCATCTCCAGACTGTGGAATGTGATTCTAAATCCAAACATGTTCCTTTAAAATATTTATTACACTAACAACTTTCAATGTTGTCAAATCATCTTGTAATCAAGCATGACACAACAACTTTATACACAACATGATGTTCATGATGAATCTTCAAGTTAAACTTTAAGATCTCATCTATCTTGTCAAAGATATGTATTCATCATGTTCTATTAGACTCATTTATTTACCGCATATGTTTATAATAATAAACATATTTTTCAAGGTTATATATCTTATTTCCAAATCTTACAAACCAAGTTCATTCCCAACTAAAACTTAATTTAGGTGGAATGTAGTTGCCCATACAACATATAAGATTTAAAATAATACTCCCACTAGCTTTTAGGAATACTTATGAGCTATCTTATTTTAATTATTAAATTAAACATGGATTTAATATTAAACATAAGAAACATCTCTTAGATGCTTGCATATATCCATTCATGGATTCTTGCAGTTTGTACATATCCAAGGATTATTTGAATTCATAAAACTTCTTTGTATTACTCATCGTCCTCGCAAAAGTAATTCCACAACAAAGAGTTATGACATTCATTGTCAAAATTTCATATCAATGAAACTAAGTATGACAATTATAATCTTTATACTTCTATTTAATGTATCTAGTAAAGAATATTCAATCATAGTTAATTGCTTAAATATGATTAATATTATTATCACTAGACATGCATTAAATATGTGTATAATATTGTCCATATGATTTCTACATAAAGATTTAAACCACTAGGGTTTCCATCCTTTGAAGAAACTCATATTCATTATTAAGATAAACCAAGTATCTAAAGTTGATTATCTTTATGGACAGCATCTCAACATTCATAGTATGATTGATTTACCACAATTCAACATTTGGTAAATTCATCATCATGATTAATGTAAAACCCAAAAATCTAAAACATATATAAGTACGAAAATACCCTTGGAACCAAGAATAATAAAATATGTAAAATACGTTTATAATAAAGTACGAAATTAAAAACCTAATAAATAAAACTTAACGAATATAATTACGTGAACGACTTTGGTACGACGAAGGACTTAAATGTTTCGCTAATATGTTGGGCCATTCGATTATTAAATGGACTCGTTTCTTTTCTTTTGTCTTGCGCCAAGCCGAGAGCCCAAAGGGGTGTTTGTTTGTGTTCGTGTGAGCCAAGGGCCGAAGCCCACTTTGTGGAGAGCTTGTGTGTTCGGTTGGACCAAGCCAACCCAAACCCAACCTTTCCTAAACCTAAACCAATTGCTACTACTATAAATACATCACATAATCATTAAATTGAAACCCTAGTTTGCTTTGCCTCTTCTTTTTCTTTCTTCTTGTTCGGCCGAGACCTATAACACCCTTGGTGTTGAGATTTTGCTTCAACGAGCTAAGGTATAACGTTTATTCATCTTCCTTTAACGTACCTTGCATGCATATGTCAAGATATATTTGTTTCGTCGCGTTTTTGTTCTCTTTTGTTGTGACCGAGAGGTGTAAACCGAAAGACAAGGAAACCCTAATCCATTTAACTTGTAACTAATAAGGAACATGTAACGTGATAAGTATTATTGAATCGGGTCTTGGTTGTGTTGAGTTAACCTAAGCCGAAGCATGCATGAGTTTGGACCGAGGCATGCATGACTTTCGAATAGGGTGTAAAACATTATAACTTGATTATGTAACATGTTTAGATGAACTAGGTCTTGCGTAAAACATGCTAGCCGAAAACCCTAGTTGAACCGAACATGTATACAAGAGTTTTGGACGTGTAATAAAGGAGTAAGGGTCACGTAAACATAAACCCTAGTTTGTTATGTAAAGCGTATGAAGTATACTAAACCCTAATAACTTATGGTCACATGAAATCATAAACGTGTATGGTAAAGTGTAAAAGTAAAGAAGGTTATTAATTACGTATTAGGTTAAGTGGAGAGTCATTAAGACGTAACATGTAAATTAAATGCATAATTAATGAGATATTAAAGAATAAGAAAACCCTAGAACATACATAAGAGTCGATTAGGGTTTGAACTGAATATAGTAATACGTTATTTCATATGTGAGTTATGACTTATAAAACTATTTTTACATTTAAACCTAGACTTTAATAAATGATATAATGAACCCTAATCTACAACTTTAATTATAAAATACTTAAGACTCATTAATAAAGAAACCCTAAAGTATGAAGATCATTTTGAAAATTATGGAATCATAAATAACGTGGACGACCGTTAATGTCTATAGGTTCTGTGAAGAGGGAGTAATCCTTTGCTTTTCGTCTTTCTGCTTTTCGATCTTTTGCGTTGGAATAAGGTACAGATATTCTGACCTTTTCAGTAAAGGTTTCTTTTACGTTTTTCTTTCGTATTAGGTTTTTCTAAGCCTTTGCTATGAATCCCAAATCTGATTTGTTTGAGCTATTGCTTATCTGAACTCTGATTTCTGAATTATGAAACATCTTATTTTGAACTATCTGATATGAAAACTATGATTTTGGAAATATGAATGATTTTCTGATAAAAGATGATCTGTGTCAGTTATGACATTCTGATTTGACCTAAGATAGTTTGACACCCGAGCCAAATACCTAACTAGTCATGGGGGTTCCATGTCCGTATCAGTGATGCACCTCTGATATGACTCTAGGGCAGTAGAGTGATGTTCTGCCACGTCTCTGGATGGTGAAGCATATTTGTGAATATGTAGGAAGGGGCGTATGGATGCATCCTAGATCTGTTATCTGTTATATGTTATATATTATCTGTTATCTGATGATTGATGCTGCGTGCATGCACGTCCTTCATAACTCTGGTAGGTCTCCCCTACAAATGTTGCCTTACGTGAATATGAATATGATCTGATATATGTTTCTGGGCTCGTGGTAGTTGACTATAAACTTCATTTGAAATTATGATTTATGCTTTGAAAATGATTATGATTTTGCTATTGCTCATTCACTTTATTTCGTATCCGTTATCGTTTAGTATTCGCTTTTGCTTTCATATCTGTTCACTGGGCTTTTGAAGCTCAGCCGCACTTTTCTTTTCTTCCGCGGCAGGTATCTAAGCATTGGAAGCTGGGTTGCTTTGGGATGAGTGCTTGAGTGGACTTACCTTAGAGATTTTAGCTTTGATTTCTTATGATGCCATTTAGACTTATTTATTTCGGATATTATGTTTGAAGATTATTACGTTTCCGCTGGGACCTATGTATTGAAGTCATTTTGACTTGGATTATTTCCGCATTTATGTTAAGACTTCTTTTGGTTATGTATGTTTTGCTTTGATATGACACCATTACTTGTGATTCCTTTACCCTTGGCGGGTCGGGGCGTTACAATTTATGGCATCATAGCCCAGGTTTACGACTTGTAGTCAGGACCTGTGAACATAAGAACCTTAGGTTATCCCTTAGAGTTAGGATTTGACCTGTGACGATTGGGTAGACTTAGGTTTCCTTCTGCGAACATCCATTTCATATCTCACCTTTGTTCTTTTGCTAATCGTTTGAATATCCTTCAGATGGTTCGAACTCGTCAGAATTTGGATGGAGACGATGATGCTCCTAACATGGATGCTGCGATTGCGAATGCCCTCAACTCTCTTTTCCCTGGTTTGACTACACCTGAGATGATGGAACAGGTGATCAACAATATTCGTAATCAGACTGGTGAACCTTCGGGAAGCGGTGGAGGTTCTCAACCCGTCGGCATACATACTTGGCTCGAGCGTTTCGGTAAGCTCAAGCCTCTTTCTTTTAGCACTGCTGCTACTCCCACTGAAGATGAGGACTGGATCACTCATGTTGAGAAGCTGTTTGAAGTACTGGGTTGTGGAGATGGATTTAAGACTCGTTTAGCTGCATTCAAATTGGAAGGTGATGCTTTAAATTGGTGGAAAGCATTGAAACAAGCACGAGGAGGAGATGCTTTTGCTGTTACTTGTACTTGGGCGGAGTTTCGGACTATCTTCTATAACCGTTACTTCCCTGATGCGGAACAGCAAAGGTATGAGAGGGATTATCAGGCGATCTACCAGTTTGATAATGAGAACTCTAACGAGTACATGAGTAGGTTTATGAGGTTGGTAAGCTTTGTTGGAGCGATTGCTGGAGATGGTAGGCGCCAGGCTAAGCATTTCAAATGGGGACTGAAGAAGTGGGTGTTGGACCGACTGCTTAACACTGAGTATGAGGATGTGTCGGCCTGCAATGATGCAGCTCGTAACATTGAGATCTTTCATGAGGGTTCGGGTTACAACAAGCGTAATCGCGATGGTGATCGGATTCAAGGTAGGACTCAAAGTAATGAGTATAAGGGAAATACTGGCAGGAGTTATGATTCAAGGGGACAAGTGGATAAGGGTTATGATCAGCGGGGTCAGTCGGGAAGGAATGTGGACTCTAAGCGCCCTGAGGCGAGGGGTCAGGATAGCAGAGCTGCTGGTAAGAATGGAAATGATCGTCAGAATCAAGGTAACAATAACCAGCGTTACAACAAAGATCAGTCGGCTCGAGGATCGAATCAGGGTCGTGCTTCAGGATCTTCTGGTCAGCAAAGGACAGCTGAAGTTTTGCCTCCCCCACCTATCTATACTACTTGTGGAAAGGCTCATCCGGGACCGTGTTTCAAGGCCACTGGTGGATGTTTCTCTTGTGGTTCCACTACTCACAAGATCAAGGATTGCCCCAAGAGGAACCCGTCGATTCCTGGAAATTACACCAAGCCGCCACCTACTACTGGACGTGTTTATGCTACTACTCGGAATTAGGCGGAGCATACTTCAGGTACCATTACGGGCACTCTTTTCATTGATGATTATTCTGTCTTCGTTTTATTTGACACCGGCGCCACACACTCTATTATATCTGTCACATGTGCTAAGAAACTTAATATGAAGCCACAACCACTAACGAATCACTTATCGATATCTACGCCTATGAAAAACCACATGATTATTGATCATAAATACGTTAAGTGTCCTCTTCGTTTTGATGATCGTATTCGCCCTGCACATCTGTATCCTCTCGATATGGTCGACTTTGATATCATTCTAGGCATGGATTGGTTGGCTTATCATAGAGCTTCCATCGACTGCTATGCTAGAACTGTGATCTTTGGAGACGTAAAACATCCTGAATTCGTTTATTATGGTTCTAAACCACTCAAATCTGTTAAGCTCATTTCTGCTATGAAGGCACGGACCATGATTGCTCATGGGTGTCAAGGTTTTCTAGCATCTGTTAAGGACACATCTTTGGAGAGTCCTAACATTGAAAATCCTTATGTTGTGTGTGAATTCACCGACGTTTTTCCCGATGAACTCCCTGGACTTCCTCCAGCTCGAGAAGTTGAGTTTAGCATTGAGTTGATTCCTGGTGCTAAACCGATTTCGAAAGCTCCGTATCGTATGGCACCTATAGAACTGAAGGAGTTGAAGGAACAGCTACAAGAGATGATAGATAATGGATTCATTCGACCTAGTGTTTCTCCATGGGGTGCACCTGTTTTGTTTGTGAAGAAGAAGGATGGAAGTATGCGTCTATGTATCGACTACCGTGAACTCAACCGTATTACTATTCGGAACCGCTATCCTCTTCCGCGCATAGACGATTTGTTTGATCAACTGCAAGGAGCTAAGTTCTTTTCTAAGATTGATCTGAGGTCTGGTTATCATCAACTACGTGTGAAGGAGCAAGATGTTCCTAAGACCGCGTTTCGTACCAGATATGGTCATTATGAGTTTCTCGTTATGCCTTTTGGTTTGACGAATGCGCCTGCTGTGTTTATGGACCTGATGAATCGTGTTTTCCATGAGTTTCTCGACAAGTTCGTTATTGTTTTCATCGACGACATTTTGGTTTACTCTAAGTCTGAAGAGGAGCATGAGCAACATCTCCGGATAGTTTTGGAGATTTTGAGAAAGAAGAAGTGATCCGCGCAAAACCGTCAAGTTTTCTCACGCAAGCAAGAAACTTAAAACAGCTTAAGCACAGATGCAATGAAGATCAGGGGAGTATAGTGTTTCCCCGGGTCGTTATGTCCCAGCGAGCTATGCAATGGATTATCAAACGTTTAGTGATCGCGAGATTTGAACGGGAAAAGGATTTGGAATATGATTATAACTACAGGAAAGCCAACAAATAAAAATGGCTTAAATGCAAATTAAGGGAAGTTAAAAAAGATAAAATCTATTAAATAAACGCTATCACTATATTTAAAATGATGAACGTTTAAAACTTAAAACTAAAAACTTACGTTTAAATTAAAATTACGTAAACGTATAAAATAAAAAGTGAAATCTAAGATATAAAAGTCCTAAAAATATGAAAAATACATTTTTACAAACCTAATGATATAAGAAACTTAATAGAAAAAGAAAATTATTTTTATAACTATTATTCTAATTATTATTAATTAAAAACTATTTTTAACTATTAAATAATTACCTAAAATACAAAAAAATAGGAAATAAAGCTAGAAAAATAAAATTAAGACTTAGAAAAGTCTAAAATATCAAAATAGACTTTTCAAAACTATTTTTGTAATTTTATGATTATTTTTCTATTTTCTATGAATTTTAAACTATTAAAAACTAATTAAAATATTTAAAAATACAATTTTAACTAAGAAAAATATGGAAAAATACTTTTTTGGGTTTTTATATTTATCTTAACTTAATAAAAATGAAAAATTATTTTTTTGAACGTTTTCTTAATTATTTGTATTAAATGCTATTTAAAAGTGCTTAAAAACTAATTTAAATTAAGAAAAATAGCAAAACAACTTAGAAAAATCTGAAAATTTCAGGAAAACTCTAAAATGATATTAGGAAGCTAGGAAAATTAGAAAAACAGGGGCTTGTTTGGAGGATTAAGGATCTGATGAGGAAGTGCTTATTGAAATAAGCACTTCAATAAGCAAATAGAGTTCAAAAGCCACCAAACTGATAAGGAAGCTATAATAAGCTAAAATAACACAAATGGAACAAGTTTAAACAAGCCTAACCACTGATAAGCTATAATGAACAGATTTGATGAAATGAAATGATAAGCTAAAACAGTGAGGAGGGGGGTACTTTGAGCTCATGCATAAGCTCCAAAATAAGCTGAAACTGAGAAATAAAAGTTGGGACATGAAGAAGACCTAGGTAACTACACATAAGCCAAATTTCAGACCTACACAAGCTCAAATGAGCTCAGTGCAACTCTGGACAATTCTGAGAAAATCTCAGCATAAGCTGGGTTTCAGGTGCAGGGCAAAATGGCCTTACTTTGAACTTTTTCCCAAGCTTATCCAGAAGGCAAAAGCTAAAACCAGATGTGAGGTCCTATAGACCTCCTAGTAGACTACTTATAGCCAAGAATTCAGACCTTGGAAAGCTTTAGTGAAACCTGTGCAGATGCTGCACTTTCTGCACAAAACCAATTTTGTGACATTTTGACTTTTTGATGAAACTGAAAGTTTGACTTTTGCCAACTTTGATCTGATTTTATGGATTGATTATGTTAAAATAAGCTATGATAAACTGATTTTAAGCTTAAACACTAAGTTATACATCAATATGAAGAATTATGACTTGTGAATCCTTGACAGTTAACTGTCAAGGAGTTGAACTTGGTATTTTGACTTTGGTGGTTGCAGGCATAAAATGATTGACTCAAATGAGCTCCAATGAGCTTAACAAACATGATCCAACAGGTTTTAACCACCACCTCTACCTCTAGGACAGAAAAGACAGTGGATCCAAACACCCTTTAAACTAATGATTAGCATTTTTAAACATACAAACTAATGAACTGATTTAAACCAATGATCCAAACAAGCTTAACTACCCTAAATACACATAAATAAACACATTAAAACCAGAAGTGACCACAGATACATGATAAGCATAAGTTGCAATTTTGACTTGAACATGAAAAATGAAAAAGTTACTCACATTTGTCCAACTGATGTAGGCCAATACCAAACCCAAACCTAAGCTAACCTAAGCTATTTCCAACCCATATCCAAGCCTGCAACATCCCAGGATCCAATTTCCATTCTTGACCAATTTCCTTTGACTTTTGTTGACCATGAAGCAAAATTATTGAAACTGACTTTTGAGCTTTCAAAAAGACTTTAAATAGCTTATATAAGCTTAGTTAAGTTTAGAAATAAGCTTCTAAGAGCTTGTGCCTAAGACTTGTAAACTGAATTTTTGCACAGTTAACTTAAAATTTGAAACTCATAACAGAACTTGGAATTGCTTAATCAAAACACATTACACTGAAGGTTTAACTTAAATATGTTTCACAGGAACTGAAATTACATCATTTAGATATAAACTACAACATTAAAAAAAACGACATTAAGGTAAAAACTATAAAAACTAACTACTCCCTTTCATGCTTCTTTCTCCTCTCTTTTATACTCCAAAAGCTTCCTCTCTCCTCCCTAACTGTTTCCCAGCACTATTTGAGACCTATAGGGTGACTTTTGTGAGATTTGGCACTTTGTCAATTTTGGCGGGAATCTTAGATTTAACAGATATGGGAGATTGAGTGTGTATAAGGTGAAAGATTAATGATTTTGGATGTAGTGGAGGGGGGAGAGACAGGCTTGTGATAAGGTGATGGGGGGTGGAGTGTGTTGCAGGAGATTGCAGGCAGTCAAGTGGGAGGGACAGTGTTTGGCGCCAAGGTTGGGTGGTTTGACCACATGTTTGACTGACCAGTGTTAATAATCAAAGGGTCAAAAGGTTAAGTGACAAGGGTCCAGAATTGGAAAGGGTTCAAAATTGTTTAAAGGCTTTAATAATCCAAGGGTCTTTGTGCAATTTTCTGAAACTTGAGGGGCCTAAGCTGCCAATTCATCAAACTTGTTTCAAGGGACCAAAAGTGACACTCTCAGAAAGTACAAGGACCAATGTTGCCATTTTCACATTTTCCAGGGACCAATTCTGCCAATTTTTAAACTTGGAGGACCATTTTTGTAATTTTCTCTAACTTTTGATATTTTTCACCAAAGGACTAAATTTGACAACTTTTGATTTTAAAAGGACCTTTGGTGATTTTTCTTTTGAAATTTTGTGCTCAGGGACTGTTTTTGACAACTTTTGAAACTTGGGGGACTAAAACTGCAATTTTTGCAAATTTGATATGTTTTTCATCTGATTTTGATATTTTTGCATTTAAAACACATAAAACACTGATTTGTGATATTTTGATCATTTTGATGTGTTTCTGAGTGTTTTCAGATGATTTTGCAGTTTATATTGTACAAAAATGATGAGTATTTACACACTCATCAAGAAGTTGTACGCCAAATTCTCGAAGTGTGAATTTTGGTTAGGACAAGTCGCTTTCCTTGGTCATATCGTATCAGCTGATGGTATAACCATGGATCCGTCTAAGGTTGAGGCTATCACTAAGTGGCCAAGACCTACGACAGTGACTGAGGTCAGGAGTTTTCTAGGACTTGCTGGATACTATCGGCGTTTTGTTGAAGGTTTCTCTCGTTTAGCTTTGCCTTTAACCCAATTGATGAGGAAAGGTGAAAAGTTCGTGTGGACGGATGAAAGAGAAAAGAGTTTTGAAGAATTGAAACGAAGGTTGGTTTCCGCTCCTATTTTGACTCTTCCATCTGGTTCTGGAGGATATCAAATCTATAGCGATGCATCTAAGAAAGGATTGGGCTGTGTCTTGATGCAACATGGTAAGGTGATAGCTTACGCTTCAAGGCAACTGAAACCTTATGAGGAGAATTACCCAACTCATGATCTTGAGTTAGCTGCTGTGGTGTTCGCGTTGAAGATCTGGAGACATTACTTGTATGGAGAGACGTGTGATATTTTCACCGACCATAAGAGTCTCAAGTATATTTTCACTCAAAAGGAACTCAATATGAGACAAAGAAGATGGTTAGAACTTCTTAAGGATTATGACACTAACATTCAGTACCATCCTGGTAAGGCTAATGTAGTTGCTGACGCACTTAGCCGGAAATCAGGTATGCTTGCAAGTATTGAGATTGAGCCTAGGATCATTCGTGATTTAGAGCGTTTGGATGTTGAGTTGTGCGTGCGAGGTATTGGTGGATACTGGGCTAGTATGAAGGTGGAGTCGAACCTTATACTGCAAATTAAGGAAGCTCAGAAAGATGACGGCGAGCTGTGGGCCGTAGCTCAGAATGTTGAAGAAGGTAAGCAGACGGAGTTTAAGGTTGATAACGACGGAATTGTATGGTATGAAGATAGGCTTTGCGTTCCCAATGATCAGGTACTTCGTGAGAAAGTTATGACTGAAGCTCATAGTTCTCCTTTCACTATCCATCCTGGTTCTACCAAGATGTATAGGGATTTGAAACAGTATTTCTGGTGGAATGGCATGAAGCAAGATGTGGCGACGTTTGTGTCGAAGTGTATGATTTGTCAGCAAGTGAAGATCGAACAGCAAAGAGCTAGTGGACTGTTACAACCATTGGATATTCCGACATGGAAGTGGGATAAGATATCTATGGACTTTGTGACTGGACTACCTCTTACTATGAAGAAGCATGATGCGATTTGGGTGGTTGTTGATCGGCTAACCAAATCTGCTCATTTCTTACCAATTAGAAAGGATTATGGTATTGGCAGATTGTCAGAGATTTTTCAGCAAGAGATAGTTAGACTTCATGGTACTCCGACGGCTATTGTGTCAGATAGGGATCCGCGTTTTACTTCTCGTTTCTGGAAAGGTTTGCAAAAAGCTTGGGGTACTCGACTTAACTTTAGTACGGCATTTCATCCTCAAACAGATGGTCAGTCAGAGAGGACTATTCAGACCTTAGAGGACATGCTAAGGGCTTGTGCTTTGGAATGGACTGGCTGCTGGGATGAATATTTGTGTTTGGTAGAGTTTGCATATAATAATAGTTGGCATGCTAGCATTAAGGCAGCACCGTTTGAACTTCTTTATGGAAGAAAATGTAGATCACCTACTTGTTGGGATGAAGTAGGTGAACGTCTAATCGAAGGTCCGGAAATGATTGAGATCACTAATGAGAAAGTAGTTGTTGCTAGAGAAAAGTTAAAGGAGGCTAGGTCTCGTCAGAAAAGTTATGCCGACAAGCATCGTCGTGATTTAGAATTTCGTGTTGGTGATCGTGTATTTTTGAAAGTCTCGCCGTTTAGAGGTGTGAAACGTTTTGGAATCAAGGGCAAGCTTAGTCCTTGATTCATTGGTCCGTTTGAAATTCTGGAGCGTATAGGAGAAGTTTCGTATCGATTAGCACTTCCGCCTCAGTTATCGCATGTTCATGATGTGTTCCATGTATCTCTTCTAAGGGGATACAACTATCATCCATTACACGTTGCTTCGTATCCGTTTGATCAGATTCAATCCGATATGTCTTTATCTAAAGAACCGGAAGCTGTTTTAGAAAGACAAGAAAGAATTATGAGAAGTAAAGTCATTCCGTTCGTTAAGATTCTTTGGAAAAATCACCCAGAGCGTGAGGCTACTTGGGAGACCGAAGAGTCGATGCGAGCTAGTTATCCTCATTTCTTTGAATAGTTCGGTATGTTCTCATCTCGTTTTCGTTTCGTTTCATTTCAATTTTCGAGGACGAAAAATTTTTTTTAGAGGGGAAGAGTTGTAAAACCCGAAAATCTAAAACATATATAAGTACGAAAATACCCTTGGAACTAAGAATAATAAAATATGTAAAATACGTTTATAATAAAGTACGAAATTAAAAACCTAATAAATAAAACTTAACGAATATAATTACGTGAACGACTTTGGTACGACGAAGGACTTAAATGTTTCGCTAATATGTTGGGCCGTTCGATTATTAAATGGACTCGTTTCTTTTCTTTTGTCTTGCGCCAAGCCGAGAGCCCAAAGGGGTGTTTGTTTGTGTTCGTGTGAGCCAAGGGCCGAAGCCCACTTTGTGGAGAGCTTGTGTGTTCGGTTGGACCAAGCCAACCCAAACCCAACCTTTCCTAAACCTAAACCAATTGCTACTACTATAAATACATCACATAATCATTAAATTGAAACCCTAGTTTGCTTTGCCTCTTCTTTTTCTTTCTTCTTGTTCGGCCGAGACCTATAACACCCTTGGTGTTGAGATTTTGCTTCAACGAGCTAAGGTATAACGTTTATTCATCTTCCTTTAACGTACCTTGCATGCATATGTCAAGATATATTTGTTTCGTCGCGTTTTTGTTCTCTTTTGTTGTGACCGAGAGGTGTAAACCGAAAGACAAGGAAACCCTAATCCATTTAACTTGTAACTAATAAGGAACATGTAACGTGATAAGTATTATTGAATTGGGTCTTGGTTGTGTTGAGTTAACCTAAGCCGAAGCATGCATGAGTATGGACCGAGGCATGCATGACTTTCGAATAGGGTGTAAAACATTATAACTTGATTATGTAACATGTTTAGATGAACTAGGTCTTGCGTAAAACATGCTAGCCGAAAACCCTAGTTGAACCGAACATGTATACAAGAGTTTTGGACGTGTAATAAAGGAGTAAGGGTCACGTAAACATAAACCCTAGTTTGTTATGTAAAGCGTATGAAGTATACTAAACCCTAATAACTTATGGTCACATGAAATCATAAACGTGTATGGTAAAGTGTAAAAGTAAAGAAGGTTATTAATTACGTATTAGGTTAAGTGGAGAGTCATTAAGACGTAACATGTAAATTAAATGCATAATTAATGAGATATTAAAGAATAAGAAAACCCTAGAACATACATAAGAGTCGATTAGGGTTTGAACTGAATATAGTAATACGTTATTTCATATGTGAGTTATGACTTATAAAACTATTTTTACATTTAAACCTAGACTTTAATAAATGATATAATGAACCCTAATCTACAACTTTAATTATAAAATACTTAAGACTCATTAATAAAGAAACCCTAAAGTATGAAGATCATTTTGAAAATTATGGAATCATAAATAACGTGGACGACCGTTAATGTCTATAGGTTCTGTGAAGAGGGAGTAATCCTTTGCTTTTCGTCTTTCTGCTTTTCGATCTTTTGCGTTGGAATAAGGTACAGATATTCTGACCTTTTCAGTAAAGGTTTCTTTTACGTTTTTCTTTCGTATTAGGTTTTCCTAAGCCTTTGCTATGAATCCCAAATCTGATTTGTTTGAGCTATTGCTTATCTGAACTCTGATTTCTGAATTATGAAACATCTTATTTTGAACTATCTGATATGAAAACTATGATTTTGGAAATATGAATGATTTTCTGATAAAAGATGATCTGTGTCAGTTATGACATTCTGATTTGACCTAAGATAGTTTGACACCCGAGCCAAATACCTAACTAGTCATGGGGGTTCCATGTCCGTGTCAGTGATGCACCTCTGATATGACTCTAGGGCAGTAGAGTGATGTTCTACCACGTCTCTGGATGGTGAAGCATATTTGTGAATATGTAGGAAGGGGCGTATGGATGCATCCTAGATCTGTTATCTGTTATATGTTATATATTATCTGTTATCTGATGATTGATGCTGCGTGCATGCACGTCCTTCATAACTCTGGTAGGTCTCCCCTACAAATGTTGCCTTACGTGAATATGAATATGATCTGATATATGTTTCTGGGCTCGTGGTAGTTGACTATAAACTTCATTTGAAATTATGATTTATGCTTTGAAAATGATTATGATTTTGCTATTGCTCATTCACTTT
>BPTQ01000001.1:170078541-170223863 GCA_019973895.1 Chrysanthemum seticuspe
TTACAATATAAATCAGTAATCGTCTATACATGTTTTGTCATTTACAATATAAATCAGTAATCGTCTATACATGTTTTGTCATTTACAATATAAATCAATAATCGTTTTCTACGTATATCTAAACATCCTCTGTCGTTGAGTAAACACATGTTCCCATGGCGCGGCCACGGCATTTCTAAAATATCTCCATTGTGGGTGATTATATGGGAGTGGTGAGTCTTCATCAAGAACCGCAAGAACGAAGTGAGCACATTCGTTGTTCCCCACACGAAGAATCACAACCGGAGACAATATTTCTGCTGAATCGGGAGAACCTCTCAGCGGGAGTGGCATAGTCATCCAATAACGCCGGGGTGCTGCACCGTTAAACCAATTCATCGAGTTACGTGTAGATGTAAAAGAATCACCCCACATTTCCCTGAAAACTTCCTCGTTATTGTCTACCTCTTCCCTGGCAAGAGCTCGAATTCTGGGCCACATTTCTTGCTGATGGCCAAGACCTACGGCAAGAGCTCGATAGCCACAATTTCCATCACCATCCACGTTAAAGATCCCTAGGATCCAGCGTCGGAAAAGAGCTGGAATTTCAGCCATACAATATTTGCTAAAGTAATCTGGAACGTACAAGTGGTGTCTTAAGTCGCCCTCGCTAGGTCCTTCGTTAGGTCCTTCGTTTAAGTCTGGGACGTTAGAAGGCTCTCCCACATAAGAACTGTGTCTCGCAGATTCTTTATTTACTTCTGGGACTTTTTTAGGTTTTGTGTAGCTTCTGCGGTGCCTTGTGGGGGGTTCTTCGTTCAAATCCGGCATATTTGGTTTAGACTTGGATTTGTTGTCCTTTGTGCTCGGACGTCCACGATTACTTTCTTTAACAGCAGGTTGTTGGGCTGACACAGATTCAGGAGCGTATATACCTCTGAGCCTGTTTAACATGTTTTTTTTTTACAAACGACGATGCTCTGGTATAAACACTTTGGAATTTTTGTACGTCATCTTGACAAGAAAAAATATTCAGGCTCTTCAGGCCCTTGAGGCTCTTGAGGATATTCAGGCTCATCAGGCTCTTGAGTATTTCGGACAACAGGCCAGGGAACGCTTAGTGTTCTCCAAAAATTATCAACAAAATCAAGCGGAATTGGCAATCCTGTATTCGAAAAAAGGAACTAGTTAAAATTATCGGTATTGACGGGAAGAATAACTTGATAGGCATAAATTTTAAAATACATACCGTTTGCTTGAAGCCAATACAGTTGGTGATAGCATGGTAAACCATACACTAACCGCATCTAATGACCACATGCATGTGGGTCAACATCCCGTTTACTTTCTACGAGTATGAGCCTTAAAGCATCCATTGAAACATTATACCGCAATTCGTTAAATAGAGTGCTCTTACAAGCATGCAGATTCTTGATTTTGCTTATATTCAAAGAGGCTCGTATCGCAGTTTCTTGCGCAGCTATAATCTTGTCGACCGAACACAACAACGTGTCTAAGCTGGACTGTGTGGAGCCCAAGTATAACTTCAACAGCGCGTGTTGACTCTCAACTCTACATGTTGTTGTTTGGCCGAAGCTGCGATATTGATGGTAATGTACGACACAAACATGCGATCGTAATCTCGCAGCCAGTTACGAAAATACCGGAAAACATCTGAGAAAACAAAGAATTACTAAAGTGAGAAAACAATTCGAGTAGTTATTTATTAAATAATAATAAAAAAAATGTATTATTAAATAACAATTCGAGTACCCTTTTTTCGGACCAATAAACCATGTAGGTGCTGATAATAATGCCTGAACACTTCTTCGGTTGGAGCTGTAATCATCGAATCCCATGTCAATCTAACGGACTCATACTCCTTTAACGTATCGAATCTGTGTCTGCAATGCTTTAGCACATTTTGATTGATATGCCATCGGCAGAGTAATCTGTTAGAGTTTGGGAATTCTTATGCGCATGCCCCAAGCAACGCTAAATCTCTGTCGGTGACGATAACCCGCAGGTAATATTGTTCTTGTATCACCAACTTAACACATTCCAACACCCATTTGAAATTTGGCTTTTTTTCCTTGTCCAAAAAGCTAAACGCCATTGAGAATGTTGTGTTTGTTGGAGTAACCCCAACAACTGTAAAGAATGGCAGTTTAAACATGTTGGTGTTGTATGTGGAGTCCATCAGCATGATTTCCGGATATGTTGTCCACAGGGCATATGACGTCGGGTGAACAAAAAATATTTCATCGAGCTCATTTGTGTGGTCATTTATCCTAGGGTAATATGTATAACCTTTACGCCGCAAATGTACTAAAAGCAGTTGTATCGGAGTCAAATCACCACGACTGTCGCGACGTATCTTTTCTTGTGCATTATACACCGTTTTAATGGTAGACACGTTATTAGGATCCATCTCTTTTAGTGAAGAAAGTATAATTCGTGGTGCTACATGCTGTTTTGTCATCTGCCTCACAAAAACTAACTCACTTTCTTTTAATTGCATGGCCTGTGAAAAACCATGTAACGAGTCTGGAAAATTATGATTATGCCCCGGACACTTAACCCTCAATATCCAACCATTAAAACGTTTTATAAATTTCGCTAGTAATCTGAATGGGCAATTACATTTGTCGGTACTAGTCTGCCGTTGAAGTTCATCTTCTAAACCTTCACGTGAAGACGTCCCATGTCTAGAACACAAAAATTCGATAGAGTACTTATAGCCCCTATCCGTTTTACTTTTTCCAATAACAATAACAAAACCAATCGATTCAGCAGTAGATCGCACCCAATTAATTAAATCAACTTCAGTACCGAACACCTATACAATATAAAAACACAACAACCTTTTATAAAAAACTTTGATAAAAAATACAACCTTGTACAAAAAAATTTTTAAAAAATTTTATAAATACAAATTTTTTACAAACTTTTATAAATACTTTTTAGTATCTTTTTTTATAAATACATTTTTTTAAAAACAATTATAAATACTTTTTATTTACTTTTCTTTATAAATACATGTTTTTATAAATATTTTTAAAATACTTTTATTACTTTTATTAAATTTGTATTAACTTTTCTTTATATATAAAAACTTTAAAAAAAAATGTTTATAAAACGTGTATCTTTGTTTTGCTACGTGTGTGGTTCTCGAACGATGTACGTGTTTCGTTGTTAAACCATGGATAGCGCACATGGTATTGCAGTAGATATTCCCTGTCTCTCTCTCACTTCTGTCAAACCAATCTCACTCTCTCTCACTTCTGCATACCACTCTCTCTCTAAAAATTCTAGATCTAAACATTTTAGATCTAAAATTTTGATCTAACAAGTATTATACTTATTAGATCTTTAATTTTGTGATGTTGTGGATGTAGTGGTGATGTTGTGGTGGTAGTGGTGATGTTGTGGTGGTTTACGTATGTTACGTTGTTAAAGTTTTTATATCTAAAACTAATTTTAGATCTTGAAACGTATATTTTGTTGAAAAAATTGTGAGGTTTGTAAAAAAAAGGTTAAAATTGTTTGATTTTCTTAAAAAAAAAATAGATCTAACAAGTATTATACTTGTTAGATCTTTAATTTTGTGATGATATTGTTTTGTGACTCTCAACTGTGGTGGTAGTGGTGATGTTGTGGTAGTTTACGTATGTTACGTTGTTAAAGTTTTTAGATCTAAAACTAATTTTAGATCTTGAAACGTATATTTTGTTGAAAAAATTGTGAGGTTTGTAAAAAAAGGTTAAGTTTGTTTGATTTTCTTAAAAAAAATTAGATCTAACAAGTATTATACTTGTTAGATCTTTAATTTTGTGATGATATTGTTTTGTGACTCTCAACTGTGGTGGTAGTGGTGATGTTGTGGTGGTTTACGTATGTTACGTTGTTAAAGTTTTTAGATCTAAAACTAATTTTAGATCTTGAAACGTATATTTTGTTGAAAAAATTGTGAGGTTTGTAAAAAAAAGGTTAAGTTTGTTTGATTTTCTTAAAAAAAAATTAGATCTAACAAGTATTATAATTGTTAGATCTTTAATTTTGTGATGATATTGTTTTGTGACTCTCAACTGTGGTGGTAGTGGTGATGTTGTGGTGGTTTACGTATGTTACGTTGTTAAAGTTTTTAGATCTAAAACTAATTTTAGATCTAAAACTTTTTTTAGATCTAAATATTTTGAAACTGATATGTTGTTGAAAAAAAGGTTAACTTCGTATATTGATCTAACAAGTATTATACTTTTTTTAGATCTAAAAATTGTTTGCTTATATGTTTGTATGTTTGTTTTGCAGGTTTGCCTGCATAGGAGGACCCTTTTGTGGGCAAAGCCTACGCAGGCACCCCACGTTATCCTTGGCATTACTGGATGGTAAAGTGATTCACTTTGCAACTTTAATGAAAAAAACTTAGTGTTTTGGTATAAAAAAATTTCATTACTGGATGGTAAAGTGACCATTCAAGGTCATTTTGCAACTTTAATGAAATAAAAAAGTCAATGATGATTTTTTTTTTAAAAAAAACTTAAAAAGAGTTTTGGCGAGGCAAAACTGAATTTGCAGCCAACATGAGCTATAAAGCTAATAATCTGAGCCTTTGATAAGTTGTTTACCTCTTGTGTGTTAAATGGTGAACTAGACATGGTGGTTGATTGTTGTTGTTGATCTGGACCACTAGTTGTTGTTGTTGGTTGATTGTTGTTGATCTGGACCACTTGTTTGTGTTGTTGCTTTCACCTGGGATTATATGGGGTGCCTGCCTAGGATTATATTGTTGTTGGTGTTGTTTCTGGACCACTTGTTGGTGTAGCTTGCTTTCACCTGGGATTATATGGGGTGCCTTTGAGAAGTATTGCCTTTGAGAATCTTAGTACACCTTGTGAACTTTTGAGAATCTTAGTACACCTTGTGAACTTTTGCAGTGGTAACTTGTGAGAATCATGTTCAAAACGTGTAACTTGTGAAACCTGTGAAACTGGTGAGTCTTGTGCTTGTGCAGTTGTGAGGCTTGTGCAGTTTTGTGAGGCTTGTGCAGATTTGTGAGGCTTGTGCAGTTTTGTGAGTGCAGTTTTGTGCAGTTCATGTGAACTGGTGACTTTGTGCAGTTGTGACTAAAACTTTTCCGAGGCGATGATGATAAAAACCGAATGGACGGTAAAGTGAGATCAAATCTCACTTTGCAACCTTCGGGTTTGAGCCTAAAAATTTTCCGAGACGATGATGATTTTTGAGCCTAAAAACTTTAAAAACTTTCCGAGGCGATGATGATAAAAACCGAATGGACGGTAAAGTGAGATCAAATATCACTTTGCAACCTTCGGGTTTGAGCCTAAAAATTTTCCGAGGCGATGATGATTTTTGAGCCTAAAAACTTTCCGAGGCGATGATGAAAACCGAATGGACGGCAAAGTGGGATAAAATCTCACTTTTGCAACCTTCGAACTGAGCCTCAAAAATTTTCCGACTACGGTTTTTTTAAAAGTTTTAAAACTGAATTTATATCATAAAAAAACTTGTAAAACCAAAAAAAAAGTTGTAAAATTGTAAAACCAAAAAAAAAGTTGTAAAAAAGTGGTATAAGTTATAAAAAAAACTTGTAAAAAAAACTGTAAAAAAAACATGTAAAAAAAGTGTATAAAAAACTTGTAAAAAAATAAGTGGTATAAGTGGTAAAAAAAATAAGTTGTAAAAAAACTTGGCACAGAAATCGAGAAACCAATCATTACCAATGATTGAATACCCATGATTGGCACGAAAATCAAGGCAAACCATGGAAAAATGCAGCCATCCCCTACCATGGGGTGCCTGCATAGGAGGACCCGATGGTTATCTTTCTCCAAAAGGGGTGGCATCACGTTTGATGCAACGAAAGAGAGGGAGCCAAAACACCCATTTTTAGTCTTTATAAACCCTCACCGATCCACAGGTGAGACACCACTCCTATCACAAAATTCATAAAGGATAATTGGTGGTTTCCTGCTGTGATCGGTTGGGGGCTCCTTGGTACTCGAATTTCTTTTTGATTTCTCCTTGTCGATTGAAATTGTAAAAGTTCCTACTTTATATCTTGTTAAGTTCTGTTTTTCTGAAATTATTAAGCCATGAATTGTCATGAAGCTTATGTGTAATCTACATTTTTTTTTAGGAATATTAAGGCTGCGTTTAGTTAGAGAAAAAAATTCCTTGTTTTCTATCTCTAATTTTGTAAAAATTTGGATGGGAAATTTATCTCCACAAAACACTTGAAAATATAGAAAATGCGTTTAGTTGATATTTGTATTTTCCAATTTTGAAGAAGGGGAGGGAGGTTGGGGGTAACAAAGGAAAACAAAGAAAACAACTAAAATTTGTTTTCTAATTTTCCTTGTTAGATTAGGAATAGGGGATTTTGTGTTTTGCAAAACATTTTGTTGAAAAATGATAATTTGAACGCGATCTCTATTTTCCTTGTTTTCCACAAAACATTTTATGAAAAACAATGATGTTTTCCCCCAACTAAACGCACCCTAAAACTCTCTTTCGATTGTTATATGTTCCTGAGAAGGATTATATTTTTTTGGTAACCTGTTATTGTTAAGTTTGTGTGGCAATGAAAGATAAAATAAACATAAAACAGAAATCTTAGACTTGATTAGGAACTGCCCGTGTCATATGGTTTACTGTAAGATGGTTGATGGCTGCAGTCGAGACCCATTAGGTCACTTTGAATCACATATTCCATATTGCTCTTTCCCCTCGAGTCCACACTTGGTCTGGTTACTTTTAGTTTGAATATTTAAAACACTTGTCCTCGTGTTTCAAAAACTAATAGGTCGGACGAAGATTGTTTCGTGTTCTAGTTATACGTTGTGTGCCCCCAGATCAGGTCGTAGGGAACGTGAGTGTCAACTGAGTATTAGGGTCGAGCATCACTGGTTCAACACCCGGCACTAGGGTGGGTGTCGCTTGTTTTGTCAAGTCCATTTTGTGCAAATACTCGAAGTTGGCTAAGCGTTTTGGGTCATGAACATGCCCAGGGGTGTGTATGTTTTTGGTTCAATAAAGAACACAATGAGTTCTCTTCGTATGCTCAAGGACAAAGGAGTCCGAATGTCTTTCCTTCGTTGGTATTCCCAAGCTCAATGTATGAGCCTTAAATTCCATTGTTGTGTGAAGCTATTCGTTACCTGCTACTGTCCATCCCCTCGATAGGGTGCGTTACTATTTTCAGTATCACGCCTATCGTTCCCTTTTAGTTTCTAGGTTTTGGCAAATATGTTTCTGCCATCTTCCAACCATTATGATACGTTTGGTATCATAATCGTTATCCCCTTTTGGATGTCAAAAAAAATAATGCTCATGTACTGTCTTGTTACTTCCAGTAGGGTGCGTTTAGTTTCTCAACTGGGCCACAACCCATGTTCATTCAATTGAAGGATTGTTTGGTCGATGGGCCGAAGCCCACTTGTAATACCAAAACCACTTTTGGCCGCAGCCCATCCAATTACACTAAGGGTCGTTTAGATTGCTCGGTTCATAAAGCATTCCGTATATCAAGTCCGAGTCGTCCCTTGTACCACCCAAATTAATCGTCATCTCATTTAACGTGTCTCACTTCATTTAATACCGACTACGTGAATTATTATTCAAACAAATGTCTTTACCGTTTCAACCATGGTTGTCAGGATCCCGATCCTTATCTTAGGATCTTACGAATTTACGATACTGCAAAGCAAAAACGATCCGGATCCTACATAGGATCTTTGCAAGCTTAAGATCTTATAGGATCCCGATCTTGACCATACGATCTTACGATCTAATCCGATCCGATCTTACTTTTCTCGGATTACAAACTAAAAAACTACAAATTTATGGGTTGTTTGTTTGTAGAATTCAAAAAACAACATGTTAATATTTTAAAACATTTTATAATCATAATTTAGGACAACATTTATATGAAACATTCATAGTATTTTATGGTTATAATTTATTAGAATTTGTAGATTTCTATAAAATTACATAAAGTATTAAGAAATAACATTAAAGTAGGATCTTAAGATCCCAATCCGATCTTACGATCACGATCTTGCAAAGACGAAAACGATCCTGGGTAGGATCCCGATCTTGACAACCTTGGTTTCAACTAATACATAGTCGATGTAACATATTTCGTAAACTTAAAGCGTATAAAATCGAAACTATTTTCCTGAATCTCTATTAATTATATTACACGTTTTCTAAATCATAACAGCATATACTAATTCTAAGACGGCAAACCTTATAACTAAATTACTAACTATAAACCAAAACTCAACCTTAAAACGTTAAACTATATTTTATATAAACATTACACTTAGACTACAACGAAATTAATTTATATGACAATGTCTCACTATTTTGACAAACATATATCTAAAACGTATAAATGGGTCATGCCCAATTTTTCTAAATACCCTATGCTCATTTCTTATAAGTACAAATCTTTCTTTATAATCATTTTTACTAAAAACTAATACTTGAGATATAAAATTTACATACTTCCAATTATTAACTACGACCTATCATACGTATATGTAAATACACCAATATATATATTTTTTTAACGACGTCCTATTATAATCCAAACTCTTCCAATACTCTTAAGTGACTACTTCCCTTACGTTGCCTCTCGGTTTCTATCAAACCGAAGGCTCACTCCTCTTATATACCTTTATATACTTCCATATCTACACACTTCCATGAGCCAATGTTCGTTAAATCTTTCAACTTAAATGCTGCCGTACAAGCAACAACAATACAAAAAGGCTTTTTATACATAAGTAAACTTTATCGAGTCTTAAACTAGAATTATGAACTAAGACTTGCCACGTAATATAGGTTACGTGTCGGTACCATACCATTATACTGCTTGACTGTACACAGTTCAGATTGCTTTACCAAGGTGATTTTCATAGCCCCGTTTTACTTGTTTACAATATTTTACAAATGCTTGGGGTGAGAATACATGCTTGTTTTTATGCGGACATAAGTACAAAACTGATGTATTGCCTAAGTTACCACATTGCCACTAGTTCTTTAGTTACTGGGATATATTACTTTAGTAATGACTTAAATAGTATTAAGTGTGATGGTGATTTCAGTGTATTTGTTGAAAAGTGGAAAAATCTAGAAGATGGCATACAGTTATTTGTTAGTCACAAAAATGAAGATTTAGGTGATTTTATTGGTAAAGTAACAAATGATCGTATTCTTGTTGAGTTAAAACCTGAGTGCCAGTTAGGTGGATCAGATGATGAATCAATGATGTAGCATCACTTGATCATCTATCTAAGGGTGAAGAAGAAGTGAGGCAGGTTAGGACTAAAAAAAGAAAACGTTTGGACGAAATGAAAAAAAGCAAATGAAAATCCATATGATGAAAGTAAGCTAGTGTTAGAAAATGATAATTATGATAATAAACATCAAGTGGATCCTTTATTTTCAGATCTCGGTAATGAAACTCAAATAGAATATGATAATGTTGAACTAGAATGTAACTCAGATGAGGATATTCCCATCATAGATGAGGATGAGGGTGAGGATGAGATTGTGTTTGACCCTAGTAAAAGAGATTACCTTATTCATGACCCAAACACCCATTGGAATTTTAAAAAACCAATATTAGGTGAACTGTATGCAGACTTGGATCAAGTCAAAGACTGTCTCACTTTTTATTCTATTGCCAATGGTTACCAAATTTGGCGTGAAAAAAGGGACAGTGAAAAGTTGGTGGTTAGGTGTGGGTTTGATGAAAAGGTTAGAAGAAATAAAAATTTCCAAGAGATCCAAATAGACCTTGTTGTCCTTTTATAATCATACCTAAGGACTTCTAATACTAACTATTGGTAGTGTCCTTGGGTAGATCCCTCCGGCTCTGGCGGATCATAGGACGGTTATTCCTAACCTTAATCACCTTATAACTCCATTGCCATAAAACCATTTTCATGAAAATCTCTCGAAGTGTTTGTGAATGAAAAACATGTTTGAACACTTCAAGAGTTTTAGATTTTCAGAAATACTCCCCCTCCACATGTGCTTAAGAGTTTTGACAGAAATCTGCACAGTGAGGAAAGAGCGCGCATTTTTTGAATTGATTGACTCAAGATAGACAATTCCTTGCGAGACACTATTACGTTGCATAGTTAAAGAGATACATTGTCACCTTTTAGGTGACAACTAGCTCTAATAACTACCTTGAAGATGTGGACAACCCCGAGAGGTTGTCAAACCCGTCACAGTTCATGTCTATCAAGAGCTTCTCGAATAGGTACAATTTACTTGGATAAGTCTTGGAAGACAAATCCTTTCAATGTAAGACTGTTCAGATCCCGTCAATTCATGGGTTGAAGTCTTTTCACACGAGGATTCAATAGCAGTTTCACAACATATTTCTTATCACATAAATTTCTCCCCCTCAAAAATGGCATATAAATGTTATTTTTTTGAAGAAAATGTTGAGAATAAATATGACCATTTTGAGTTTTGTTGGAAGATTACACAAAGAACAATTTGTGAACAAAGTATTTAAGTCAAATACTCCCCCTCAACAAGTAATACTAACTTTTGAGGTTTTGAAAACGTAAGGGGAAGTACTTGTTCTTTTGAGCAAAACCTTGAAAAATGAAAGGTTTGATAGGTTTTACTCAAAAGTAAGAAGCTTTCGCTCCTTTTATAGGATTGTGGCACTGAAGCGTACCACAGGGTCCTTTCATTACAAGAACGGGTTGTACACTGTAATGTGTGCACAAGCCATTGTCATTATAAATCACACATCCAAATTAATATGAAGTAGAAGCAGTTTAAGGGGTACCAGGAAGTCCAGTAATATCACCAGGAATGCGAACAGGGCGTTGATAGCCGGTGAGAGTAATCCTGGGACGACCACCTACAAAGCTCTCTAGTGTTCTGAACTGGTCCCTTCTGTACAACCTCTCATCAATCATGGTGATGATCCTCTTCACATCCCGTCTGTCCTGAGAGTTCCATCGCTTTGGTGTCCCAATGTCTTCATGTATATCCTTCAACCTATATGCCAAGCCATCCCTAACCTTCTTCAAAGTATGATCCCCAAACTTGTGAAGATCTCTACACGCCATCAAGCAGTTTCGTTGTAGCTCACTACGGTAAATTACTCCGAATGGTTTGCTGACGAGGGTGTATTGTGGAAGCTGGTTGATGTCGGGAAGTTCTAGCTGAGGTCTGGTGAAGTTGACACGGGTATGATACGACTCAACAGCAAGTTGTAGATCTTCTACACGTTCCTGTATCACTATGCTTATGATGAATATGAGCAAGGACTTGATGTATTCGCGTTGAATTTCAGTCGAGAATTGTCTCATGCGTCCCTGTGCTTTGGCAAGATACAGATCTTCAATGTCGTTGAGAGACAAGTTCTGAAAGTCCGATTCACAGAATTCATAGTCTCTTTCGTCTTGTCTTTTGACCACAATTTTCTTGAGGAAAGTGTAGTCCCATTTAGATGAAAGAGCTACATGCTTAACAGCAACGATTCCTTTAGTACTGAACACTTCATGTTGAGACTTCTGAACCTGGCAGCTTCTATAGTAGATTCGTCGGCGTTCCGGCCAATGGTGAATCCCATACATTGCATCACGGTCATAAAATTCCACATTGTTGGAAAACATGTGGGTAGCCTTTTCTTCGATGGCTATGCAGTTAGAGTATATGGCTACCGGGAACGGAAGGGTAAGTGATGTAGCGTATTTCCTTGAACCATCACTGCCATGTAGAAGAAATTCCAAGTCGTTGTTGAAGAAGTAGCGAAATGGAATCTTAGGCTGATCTGGTTGGCCAATCGTTGGTAGAGGTTTAGACCAGTCGGTGTAGTAAGGAGCATTGTCTTTCTTGGAGAAGTCGATGTTTGCTTCAGGGTTGAGCCAATCAATGTTGTTAGACATGGCTCGTGCTATGTTTTCAAGATGGTATTCAACCTCGATGGCACTTTCCGAGCTGTCTTTTAATAGTTGAAAAGCTTCATTCTTGATTCGTTTCAACTCTGATTTCGTCATCTTCTTCACTCGGAATTTTTCTTGCAGTAACTTTGCATGCTCCAATGTACTACCGTCTACCAGATCTTGACCTTCAGATGGATAGGGAGTAGAATTAACAAGTGTAGAAAACCATTTGTATTCATCAGTGTCATCCTCGTCTAGCCATGATATGACGTCAGCTTTGGGCGCCTTCTTCTTCTTTTTCTTAGGCCTAGATGAGGATGCTGGTTTCTTATCTGTGTCGGGAGAGGTGGTTTGTTGTTGGGGCTCACGGACTTCCTCATCGTCACCACCCGTATACTCGAAGTGATCACCAGTTTTCTGAATCTGGGGTGGTAACTCAGAATCCTGAGGTTTTTCAGTAGAAGAGCGAGGAGGAGATCGTGGTTGAGCTGGAGTCCTTTGGGGTGGAGGTTGCATGGAGGATGATTCACCAGACTTCTTCGGGCGTTTAGGCTCATCATGCTTATCCTTATCCTTATCTTCTTCGTCTCTTGGACTTTTAGGCCTTTGAGCTTCTTCCCTGTAAGCTGATTTGAGTTGATATTCCAGCAGTGCTTCAAACAATTTACCTTCAGAAGAAGTAAATGTTGCAGAGCGTTTAGACATTTGAGCTACCAGCATGTTAACCAATTCAGCATATGAGAATATTATGGGATCAACTGGGTTGATATTGACATGCATTGGTGTTGATCTCATAGTTTGCTTGGCCAAGTGTAATAGATTCGGATAGAGTTGTTTGGTAAACATCTCCTTTGTAACTCCAAGAACGATGTCAAGAAGGTACTTGTGAGTGTAACCTTTGATCATCTCGTTCATTTCCCTTTGAGGATCACGTTCCATGAACTTCTGGATGTACTCCCTTGCATCTTTCATCTTGTCATTCTCGTCATGAAGGTACTGTACCTGGTCAGCGAGAAAATTCAGCTTTTTGTAAAGCACGTCTTTCTTTCTGACCTGTTTGACAGCTTTAACGATTCTTGTCTTAGCTTGAGAGATCCAAGATTCCGTTGGCTTCTTCACTGATTTGGATGTGGATCTGGTTGATCTTTTGGATGGTGGTGGTGAAGAGTGAGAGGATGAATCTGATGATGAAGAGTCATGAGGAGGTTCAGGGTCCTTAGGAGGTTCAGAAGTTTTCTCCTTGGAACGAGTTGGACTGTTGAGAAGATAATCATCGTAGTTTACTTCGTCATCTTTATTAGTTTTAGCCTGTTCTTCATCCTGAATCCTAGCTTCTTCATCTGTTTTAGCTTGAGTTGTGGCCTCTGCATCAGCTTTGGCTTGAGCTGCAGCTTCTTCATCAGCTTTATCTTTCTCTGACTTCTCAGTTTCTGGTTCCTCAATGTCATACTCAATAGAATCCTCCTGTTGCTTTTGTTGTTGCTCAAGAGTAGTGGCACCTGTTCCCTTATCGGGTTGATTAACCGCATCAGGAATTGGTGTAGATTGGACTCCACCACTTGACCCTCCGGGGCCACCCATTTGATCCTTTGCAAACTCTTTCGCAACGTGTTGGAGTCTAATGATTTTGAACTTCTTCCTGTAATCAGTATCCAAAGGCTCTTCATCAAAGCTTTCTTCTTCGTGCTCAATCACTGGAGTCTTTCCTTTATCTTTGTCAGCTGGTGGACTAGGAGGTTTAGCTACTAATGGAGTAATATCGGTTGCAGTTTCAGAGTAGAAAACCTCATCGTCTGATTCGGTATCTTCAGAGCTTTCATCCACTAGCTTTCTTTTCGGTTCAGACTTAGGAATGGGAATAGGAACAACTTCCTTAGAGGGAACTTTCCGTCTGTGTCCAGGTTTCCTCTTAGGGAACTTCCTTTTACTCTCAGTGCTTGCAGCACTTCCCGCACTTCCTCTTCTGGTTTTCCTTGTGGGTGTGCCAGAAGACTTGTCATCGAGAAAACCGACTTTGTTTTCTTCAACTGCCACCAGATACCTTTTGTATGTGTAGAGCTTTTTGATTTCATCAGACAGAAGGTGATCTGGCAACACAGCAACCTGTTTCTTCGTTGTTGATTCCTTGAATCTGACATTTAGGGTAGGTTCAGACAACATGTCGTGATTGTTGGGGTCATTGAGTCTCTTGTGGATATCAGGATTGAGTCCAAGAGCTCTTTGGATCAACAGTTTTGTATATCTGATATAAGGAATCTTTGAGCCAATCTTTTTGAGGAATGACATCATGTCGTCCCATATCAGAGCTTCAATTTCGATGTGCTTCATGTTGATCAAAGCCCAAAAAATCTGTAGTTCCATGAGCTTAGGATGCTCATAGCCACTGTCACGACCGGAAACTGATTTGGTGATGATGATGTAGAGAGTTCTCCAGGGTTGAGGAATGTTCTTAAGATCCACGTATGAATGCTTAGTGATTACTCCTGTAGCTTCATCATAACCAATGTCGATCATGAATTGGAGGACAGTCTCTTCAGTTGGTGCAGCAATGTATTTGGTTGGCTCGATGTCGGGAATGAGGAGAACAGTCCTTAAGTCTGCAGGTGTGATGGTGACTTGTTTGTGGTTGAGAGTCACTGTCACAGCATTCTGTCCTTTGATCTTTTGCATTGTATTCCAGAACTGATGAATGTAGATCTCTGGAACAGTAGCAGAGTTGGAGAGCATGTTCTGATAAGGATGATTCTTCAGAATATCCACAGCAATCAAGCAAGAAGACTCTGAGCAGGTGAGAGTTTCAAAGTCAACACGAAGGTTGTTATTTCCAATCTTCATCGGATAGCCATTAGGGAAGATATCAGCAATGGTGAGAACATTTGGTGCATCCACATTCGTTTGAGCGTCCATGTCGTGATCTGAAAGATATTTATCCAAAAGAACCAACATATCGAAAGACATTATGTTAGTCAACAGATGGTTTTATTGTCTACTTATTGAATGTGATGAGTCAATGATTGTTACGAGTCCAAAGTCACTCGTTTGTCCAACAGTCCAATGAAGTCGTGATAAGTTTCGTGAGTTAATTAACTTTAAGTTTTAAAGTCCATGTTATCACTTATTTCTCACAACATATTAAACGTTTAAGTTTATTAGTGACATTATTGGTTTCGTGGCATTATGATTTATTTATTTACAGTTTGCACGCGTAACAATTCATAATAAAGGTTAAACAAGGCTTAGGCGTAGAAATGGCAAGCTTATGCGTAAACAGGAGAGGTATACGCGTAAACGCAAGCTTATGTGTAGGATCCTGACTTACGCGTAAGAAATATTACGCGTAGGAAAAAGGTTACCTTATGCGTAGAGCTTACGCGTAAGCGCATATAAAACCTTACGCGTAAGGCTTACTCGTAAGAGTAGACCTTATGCGTAGAGGTCACTGTTTACGCATATCCTTCACAGGATACGCGTAGTCCCTTATGTAGAACCTTACGCGTAAGATTACTCTTACGCATAACCTTCTACGCGTAAGGTGATCCTTATGCGTAGATTGCTAATAACCTTGATTCTGAATTTCACGCGTAATAAACCTGAAATAAGTTAATCATAGCACCAATTACTAACACATACATTCAATATTTATCAGATAGAACATGAAAAACTCATCAAACAGTTATGCGAAAAAATCCTTATGCGTAAACCTAAACCCTAAGGTTTAATTTCTACGAGTAAGAGATTTAGCCATAGGAATTGCACCAAAATGATTCTGGTAAGTCTAAGAAGCCTATTAAGTTGTCTTATCCAAGTTTTAACATCAAATATGTCATGAATCAAAAATACCCAAACCGTATGAACATAAACCCTAGTTTCCAATTTATGAATCATTAGTGTTTCTGGGTAATTTCTGGGTCTAAATATGATCAATTCAACTTGAAAACAACCTCATACAACAATCTTTATCACCAAAAACGTTCACATATGAAAACCCCCAAACTAACTGTTAAGATCGTTTATAAGCTCAGCTAGGGATCAATAACAAAGATAATAAACATAATACGCAGCGGAATAATCAAAACAATACTTTGTTATTGCTAAAGGTTTTTCATTCACTAATACTCTAATAATCTTAGACGTTTATAGGAACACGTCTACTAACTAAACTAATAACCTAGGCGTTTACATGAACATACGCCGAGGACACACTAATCTAAAACCAATACCCTAGACGTTCTCCCCTAACGTCTAGGCTAAACATACACCTTTTAGTCGACTACATATTGGAAGACTTAATTAAAAACCTACACCTATGTCCTCTTTATATACTAGAGGATAAGGACTAAATAATAAACTTCCATTGCAAGCAAGCCCTTCCATCTTTTAGTAGGTCTCCTTCTTGTCATATTAAGTCCCTCTTGTTTCATTCTTTTTGTCTTTATCAACTCAAACTTATAATTCCCAACAATCTTCCCCTAGTTGATAATGACAAAACCATTCTTGAACGAACTTCCCTAGACGAAGTAGAGAAATTGAGATCAGAGATCTCACCATGAATGAAACAAGTATGTCTTCCTTTGTCTTCCCCCTTAATCCATGCTATGCCACTCAAACATCTCTTCCCCTTTTTGTTATTATCTAAATAGGGAACGTATGCAAATAATGATCTTGACCACCACGAACCAATATCATACTTCCAATCTAAGACTTCCAATGCTTTAAATCACCCACCATTACGCACCATAGGAAAAATGGATTCAAAACAATAGAAAACTTCAACTAGCAGTAGTAATAATGATCAACAGTAGTAAAAATCAAACACTTCCCCTTGAGTGATGCATGTAGATGGTTAAACTTTTAACAATAAGCTTCTCCTAAAAACCATATGTTAACCATCTTCTTGATTCTTCAAAATCTGTAAGCTCCTTGTAATGATTACTTTGTGAAGAAAAGCAAATATAACGAACTTGATGAAGAAGTAGAATTTCCCAAACTTGTGTCTTAAATCTTTGAATATCCACGGAACTCCATACTTATACGGACAAAATATAAGTAGACCGCAATCCCTTGAAAAGAATCCTCAACTAGTATGAGACACTGAGCACTACAATGTAACTCCTTCAAGTGATAGCCAATGTGTGCATAGAGCATCATAAGAAAAATCACACATTGCTAGATTCAACAAGCTAGATGATAAGAAAACAAACCAAGCAATTCCACTTCACCTTCAAATAAGTGATAAATAATCTTCTTCGTAATCAATTCTTCAATAAATCTCCAAAACGAGCCTTTTTACAATCCTTGTAAGAACATAAATTTCTTCCTGTGTGTGTGAACAATAACCTCTGTGTGTGTCATCCAAAAATCATGCTCGACTTCCCCTTAATTTCAAATCGTCTCGTAATAAACCATGAGCAGTACTTTGGGAAGGAGCAGCACTTGCATATCAGCAGTACTTTAAAAAATCTCGAACAGTACTTTGTTGGAGCAGTACTTTCATCAAAATCTTAAAAATCCAAGCAGTACTT
This sequence comes from Chrysanthemum seticuspe, assembly GCA_019973895.1. Classification (NCBI taxonomy): domain Eukaryota; kingdom Viridiplantae; phylum Streptophyta; class Magnoliopsida; order Asterales; family Asteraceae; genus Chrysanthemum; species Chrysanthemum seticuspe. The sequence goes on from BPTQ01000001.1 coordinate 170,095,991, forward strand.
TGCTGATTCAGAGTAAACACAGTACCTTAAATCAATTCAACTGATCAAGCTTTGGCTTTTACCCTCATACAGATCATAAATCACACAGCAGTAGCTTTAAAAGAGTAGCAGTACTTTCAAAACAGTGAAGCAGTACTTTGAAAATAAATTTGCAGTACCTTGACACATAATACGAGCAACAATCAAATATCTCCAAGCCCACGTGATTCTGTCTTGCGTGTACAATTATAGAAAATATTATAACATCGAACGCACCATAATACTTCCACCAGGCCTGCGTAGTACCTGATCAAAACCCAATCTTCACATCGAATAAAATATAAAACATTATAGCCATAATCCCACGTGATGCACTTGGATGAAAAAGAAATCATTGGACCGTATTTGTTATGAAATCGTCAATGATTGTTACGAGTCCAAAGTCACTTGTTTGTCCAAGAGTCCAATGAAGTCGTGATAAGTTTTGTGAGTTAATTAACTTTAAGTTTTAAAGTCCATATTATCACTTATTTCTCACAACATATTAAACGTTTAAGTTTATTAGTGACATTATTGGTTTCGTGGCATTATGATTTATTTATTTACAAGTTTGCACGCGTAACAATTCATAATAAAGGTTAAACAAGGCTTAGGCGTAGAAATGGCAAGCTTATGCGTAAACAGGAGAGGTATACGCGTAAACGCAAGCTTATGCGTAGGATCCTGACTTACGCGTAAGAAATATTACGCGTAGGAAAAAGGTTACCTTATGCGTAGAGCTTACGCGTAAGCGCATATAAAACCTTACGCGTAAGGCTTACTCGTAAGAGTAGACCTTATGCGTAGAGGTTACTGTTTACGCATATCCTTCACATGATACGCGTAGTCCCTTATGTAGAACCTTACGCGTAAGATTACTCTTACGCATAACCTTCTACGCGTAAGGTGATCCTTATGCGTAGATTGCTAATAACCTTGATTCTGAATTTCACGCGTAATAAACCTGAAATAAGTTAATCATAGCACCAATTATTAACACATACATTCAATATTTATCAGATCGAACATGAAAAACTCATCAAACAGTTATGCGAAAAAATCCTTATGCGTAAACCTAAACCCTAAGGTTTAATTTCTACGAGTAAGAGATTTAGCCATAGGAATTGCACCAAAATGATTCTGGTAAGTCTAAGAAGCCTATTAAGTTGTCTTATCCAAGTTTTAACATCAAATATGTCATGAATCAAAAATACCCAAACCGTATGAACATAAACCCTAGTTTCCAATTTATGAATCATTAGTGTTTCTAGGTAATTTCTGGGTCTAAATATGATCAATTCAACTTGAAAACAACCTCATACAACAATCTTTATCACCAAAAACGTTCACATATGAAAACCCCCAAACTAACGCATGAACCCTAATTCACAATATCAAGCAATTCGTATTTCTGGACGAGTATTGATGATAAAAATGGACATAGTTATTAAATGAACGTTTTGACATAACCATTTTAACCAAAAACACTCAAACACGATTATGTGTTCATACGCTTATGCGTAGAACACTAAAATCACTAAATCTCAAGTTTTAACCGTTGGATTTGTGAGAGATTCAAAACCATTGTTTAAAAACTTGTTATAAACACAGAATCACTTACAAATTGATGATCAAGTAACCGAATTTGAAGAATGATTTATATGCGTAGGATGAGTTTGGTAAGTATAATAAATGTGAAGAGTAAATGTTAGGTGGATAGTTTTATTTAAAATAACTTTTAGCATTTGACATAATTAGTCCTTCCACCTTAACCATTTTCATCCAATGCCCATAACTTCCATTTTGGTTACCAAACGAAAGATTTTAGGAAAGAAACTTGACGACACTCCCCATGACTTAAGAAATAATGAAAGTTTATAAATTTTAGTCCGAGGAGTGTCAGTAAACCAGAAATGTGACCACCGTTTTTAAAGAAACAACCGAGATAAGATAACATGCAAGTACAAGGTTTTATGAAACTGAAAAATATTTGCTTTCTCCCCCTCAACACTTGATCGGAAAAATACTGAATTTTGAAAGATTTGAGTGTTGACGAAAGATTTGTACTTGCCATGTTGAAAGAAATAAAGATAGAATAATATTTTTGTTGTTTTATCAGATTTTATATTTTTGTATTTTGTTTTTGAAAGATATTTACAAAAGAGATTTTGGTGTTTGACTGGTTTTTAAGAATGTTTTAAGAGTTCATCCAGTTCCTCTTGAGTCAAACACCGCATACCAATCCGGTGGACCAACTCATTAAACCTAGCAGGAGCTAAGGCTTTGGTGAGGAGATCTGCCAATTGGTATTCTGTACCCACAAAGTATAATTCAACAGTACCCTGTTCAACGTGGTCCTTGATGAAATGATATCGAAGATCGATGTGCTTTGATTTCGAATGTTGAACTGAATTGCACGAGATCACAATAGCACTCCAATTGTCGCAGTACATCGGGATTCTGTCAAATACGTAACCATAGGCCTTGAGTTGTGTTCTCATCCAAATGACTTGAGCACAACACGCCGACATGGCTACATATTCTGCTTCTGTTGAGGAGAGCGATGTACAATCCAGCTTCTTCGATTGCCATGACACCAGTTTATCACCAAGAAATTGTAATGCTCATGAAGTACTTTTCCGTGAATCTAAGCATCCTGCGTGATCAGCGTCTAAAAAAGCTATTAGTTCAAAACCAGAATCCTTCGGATACCAGATTCCCAAGTTAATGGTTCCCTTGATGTATCGGAGGATTCTTTTTGCCTCAGAGAGGTGGGTTTCAGTTGGTCTTGACTGATAACAGGAGCAAAGATATACAGCAAAAACAATATCAGGCCTGCTAGCTGTTAGATACATGAGAGACCCAATAATACTACGGTATTTGGTAGGGTCCACCAATTTCCCATGTAAATCAGCGTCTAGCTTCTTGGTATGAGCCATTGGCGTGGCATAGGTGTCACAGTTTTGCATTCCAAATTTGTTTAACAGTTCAAGGGCATATTTGGACTGACTCAAGAAAATACCACGGGGTGATTGATGAACTTGCATTCCTAGAAAGAATGTGAGTTCACCCATCATTGACATTTCAAAATGTTTTGTCATTAATTTTGCAAAAGCATTTTAGTATTTTAAATGTGTTGACCCAAAAATGATGTCATCCACATATATTTGAACGATTAAGATGTGAGCCCCGTGATATTGTATGAAAACTGTGGGATCGACCGAACCTTTGGTGAATTTATTGGCAATGAGGAAGGATGATAACTTATCGTACCACGCCCGAGGAGCTAGTTTGAGACCATACAGAGCTTTGTTCAGTTTGTAGACATGGTTCGGGAACTCGGGATCAACGAATCCTTCTGGCTGGCTGACATAAACCGTTTCTTTCAGTTGTCCATTCAGAAAAGCAGTTTTGACGTCCATCTGAAAGACCGTTATGTTCATATGAGTCGCGAACGCGAGAAAAATCCGAACAGCCTCAAGACGAGCAACCGGAGCAAATGATTCTTCAAAGTCAATACCCTCTTCCTGTCTATAACCCTTAGCCACCAGACGTGACTTGTTTCTGATTGCGTTCCCTTCAGCATCCAATTTGTTCTTCCAAATCCATTTGAGACCAATGACGTAGACCCCTGTTGGTCTTTCAACCAGTTCCCATACTTCAAGACATTTGAATTGGTTGAGTTCTTCTTGCATGGATTCAATCCAGTTGTCTTTTGTCATTACGTCTTTAATGTTTTTAGGCTCAGATTGACAGACAGTGAGTGCATAAATGCAATGTTCACCATCTGTGTGAAGACGTTGTCTTGTAATGACTGGTTGATTTGGGTTGCCAATAATGTTCTCAAGAGGATGGTCTTTTGTCCAACGATGTGTAGAGGGTTGATGTTGATATACATTATGCAGATTTTGAGGATTCAAATGGTTTGTTGATGATTCCGCGACATCAAGTGCAGCAGTTTCATTGGCAAACGGATTGAAGAACGCATTTGGATCGAAATCTGCAGGTGAGGGTACTTCATTAAGAACATCAGCAGCTGGTTCAGCGTCGTTGGAAGCAGTTTGTTCAATTGTTGTTTTAGAGTCAACAGGTGGTGCTTCTTCAACAGTAGTTGTTATAGCAGGTGTATCAGGTATAATAGTATGATCAGGTTGAGCAGCGGAAACAGCGGATACACCTGGAGCACGTTCATCAATGTCATCACTAAACAACGGAGCAAATAGCGTTTCCATTTGTTGACGAGTAAGCTGAGGGCTTTGTTCAGCTGATGATGGGGTTTGAGGGAAGTTTAAACGGTTGTGACCGGGTTCCAAGCTGTTATGCTCAGAAGCCATTTCTGTAAGTTCATCAAAGTTAGCATGAATCGTTTCCATAACCTGCTTTGTACGACGATTCCAGATCCGAAAACCCTTAGAATTTTCACAATATCCTATAAAGACTCCAATGTCAGCTTTGGCTTTGAGCTTTCCAAAGTCATCACGATCATTATTTGGGTAGCAAAGGGATCCAAATACATGAAAGTGTTTGAGATTCGGTTTATGGTTGTGGATAAGCTCAAAAGGTGTTTTGTTGTGGCGTTTTGTAATCATTGAACGATTTTGAGTATAGCATGCAGTTGATACAGCTTCTGCCCACAAGTAATCTGGAAGTTTAGCATTGATTAACATTGTTCTTGCAGCTTCCACTAACATACGGTTTCGTCTTTCAACAAGTCCGTTTTGTTCTGGTGTACGTGCAATAGATGTCTGATGCTCAATTCCCACTTTCTCATAAAAATCTCGAAGCGTTTGGTTTACAAATTCAGTTCCTTTGTCTGTTCTGATTTGGCGGACGGTGTTCCAGAGCTGAACTTGAATTTTCGTGAGAAAGGTGATGATCATCTGTGGAGCTTGATCTTTACTTCGTAGAAAGTAGACCCAAGTCCATCGTGAGTAGTCATCGAAAATTAACAAGATGTAGTGTTTGCCATTAATCGTTTGCACGCGCATCGGGCCACACAAATCCATGTGAAGAAGATGAAGCACATGCTGAGAGCTGTGTTCCACCTTTGAGGGAAAATGAGCACGGGCTCTTTTTCCTTGTTCACAAGCTGAACATAGGTGATCTTTAGAATACCGGAATCTCGGGAGACCTTCAACAAGTTTGTGTCGAGCAAGGTTGGTGATGGTTTGAAAGTTTAAATATGAGAGACGACGGTGCCATAGCCAGGATTTTGTTGATGTTGCCTTTGAAAGTAGACAGATGGGAGATGAAGCAATCATGTCTTGCATTGAGATTGTGTATAGACTAGAATTGCAAGAGCCAGACATTAGATCGTTTCCTTGTAGATCACGAATGAAACAAGTTTTCTCCCGAAAAGCAACTTCCAAATCTCCATCACAGAATTGACCGACTGAAAAAAGATTGTGACCAAGGCCTTCCACATAATAAACCCTGCTAATTTCAATATTGCCATTGATATAATCTCCGTAGCCCATGATAGCTGCGAAGTGATCATTCCCGAATCTGACAGTGCCAATGAACTTTGCAATAAAGTTTGATAACAGTTTAAGATTGCCTGTTATGTGTCGGGAACATCCGCTATCAACAATCTAAAGGATGATCTGTATCACCTGCATTACACACAGACGACACAAATGGAATAGAGGTAGATGTGGAACCCGATGAGTTAGAGGGTTCCCCAGCAGTTATAGTAGAAATACACACATCAATGATTTTAGGCATCCATTTAAATCCTAGTGTATTATGTATCCATTTCTGCCATCTCCAACTAGTCTTAGCTTTAGTCTTATTAAATGCACTAGGTGGTACTACATTCTTTGGAGGTGATACTGGAACTACAGGAACATCAATGCGTTTCTTAGAATCTAAGGAGGGCGGTCTACCAAGCACAGACTTAGAAGCATTAGTGGGCCTAGAGGTATTCCGATTCTTAGGATTCCGTAAACGAGACAAGATAGCTCTAGCAACACATTTGTCATGACAATCAGAAAGCATACTTTTACGACAAATAACACAAGAAGCATCAGACTGAATATCAAAACTACTTAAAGGTTTAGCATTCGTTACAACACTTTTTCCATTACATTTGTCAGACGTAATATCTAAAGTAGGTGCAACATGAGTCTTATTCAAAGTCGTATGGTGTTCTTCTACTTCAGCATTCCTTATTATTCTTTTCTTAGGTCGCAACTTCCTATTCTTCCTTGTATTGCTTCTAGGCTGTGAAGTGCGGACGTTTGGAAAAGAAGCAACTAGTCCTGTTGCAGTAGAGGGAAGCACATTAGTAACTTGTGTTTTGTCAGTAGGCAATCTGGGTTCACGTTTGCTAAGTGTTACAGGTGCAATTTTCTTAATGATGCTAGGCTGAACTTGTTCATACTTTTCTAACATTTCCCTTAACTTAGTGATAGTGTGCACCAATTCTTGATTTTCAGAACGAAGATTTCCAGCAAAATTCATGACTTCTTTAGTGTGTGCAAGATAATGATCAAGTTCGTTAGAACAACCAACCCTCAAGTGAGGGTTATTACAAGGTATTTATAGGACAGGGAGCTAGGGCAACACTCCTAGTCCCTTCCTTTCTCTTATGGACTTGGGCCTAGGCTTATGGGCCTTCTACATAAGCCTAAGCATAATTACTAACATAAATGCCATATTAAGCTAACTATTACATAAGAATCACTAACACTTGAATTAAGGTTTAGGAGTGATTCCAACACTGCAGAGCCTGAAGATGAAAATGCAAGTGTTGGAGTTGCAGATGCAGAAAATGTTGCAGATGCAGAAAATGAAACTGCAGAACCTGAAGATGAAAATGCAAGTGTTGGAGTTGCAAATGCAGAAAATGTTGCAGATGCAGAAAATGAAGATGAAAATGCAAGTGTTGGAGTTGCAAATGCAGAAAATGTTGCAGTTGCAGAAAATGAAGCTGCAGAACCTGAAGAAGTTGCAAATGCAGAAAATGAAGTTGCAGATGCAGAAAATGAAGTTGCAGATGCAGAAAATGAAGCAGCAGAAAATGAAGTTGTTGAAAAAGTTGATGTTGCAGATGTTGGTACTTGCAAGACTGCAAGAGTTAATGATAAGGGTAAAGCACTAGTTATTGAAGAGGATGTCCAATTATGTGAAAATGCATATGAAGATGAAAATGCAGATGAATCAGCTAGCCTAAAAAGGAGGTATGATCAATTTTGGGAAGGTCAATACAAGGCAGGATTTAAGCCCCCTAGAAGGACATCTCAAAGACTATATATGAAGAATTATAATAGGAAGATAAATCAGGATTATGTAGGTCAAGGGATGACACCAGAAGAAGCATTTGAAATAGAATAGGTTATTAAAGTTGTCTATGTAATAAAATTCTCTTTTGATAATGGCAATTAATGAACATGTTAATGTAAAACTCCTTAAGTACTTTTTCTATGGCAGTTAGTGAACTTGTTAATGTAAAATTCTCTTTTGCTAATGGCAGTTAGTGAACTTGTTAATATAAAACTCCTTATGATTTCTGCATTATAGAATTAAATAAAAATTAATGCAAATTCCCTTTACTTTAATGGTGTTATTGACTTGGGCTGTTTTGCAATTAGATTTCATACTTTATTACCCAACTATTTGGTCATTATGCAGTCACTGTTTTTTTCTCACTTCAAATTCAACAAGAATCTTACTATGCTACATGTGAGTATTTGCAAGTGAAATGACCACAAATTCACTGCAAAAGCAAAACCAGCTTTCACTCCCATTATCATCACCACATATTCACTACACAAGTAATAATAGCAACAATATTTAAAGCCATAATCACAATGGCAATTTCATCAAACATCCAAAATAAAACCATCAACTTTAAACATGGATTCAAATAAGAACAAAGGTATTCAAGACTAATTTTCATATCATATTTGTCATCTGTAACACACATCTGTAACATTTTTTCTTTATTTTTAACCAAATTTGTGCAGAAATAATTGCCATTTCAAGTGACAGTTCTGAAGCAACCATTGATGCAGAGCTATTAGCATGGGAGGATTATTTTCCAAAGGATTATTTTGTGACTTCAAAGAGGGAGAAAACTAGCACTAACCTGACAACTAAAAAGGAAGCAAAGATGGCTTTTGATGCAAGGGTTAAGGTACTAGGGATGCCCAATAAGAAAACATGTGAAGACATTGGTCTCTATTTATTAGTCATCAACAATCCCAACGATCCAAAAGGCAAGGGAAAAAAAGATGGTTTAAAAGCAGTTTCATGTACTACTGCTTATGGTTACAAGAAATTTATGTATGTTTGTGGTTTAAGTGTATAACTTACACCAAACTAGAATAAAACAGTTGTAACCATACCCTATTATGAATGCCAAGTTTCTTGCTTTAGTAACAAACAAAGGTAAAAAACCATACTTTTATTGCATATAACCATGACTGCATACATTGGAATGTGTTTACAAGGCTGAAAGTAGTAACACTAATCCCCCTAAACAACAACCAAAACTGTTAGGACTTTAAGACATTATATATTCAAAGACTACATCTTACATTTTTAAATTTTTGAGTCACTGTTTTAGTCAAAAATCAGCTTTTCATGACTGCAACTTTTGTATCATCAAAGCCAGCATTTTCATGACTGCATTTACATCTCTTTTCATGACTGCATTTTCAAAGCCTGCATTTTTTAGAAATATGCCTGCAATACATTTAGTTGACTGCATTTTTTTCTCATGCTTGCATTTTCATGACTGCATTTACATCTCTTTTCAAGACTGCAATACATTTAGCTTCTCATAACACCATTTTCATCTTTTTTTTTATTACACAATTAGCTTTTCATGACTGCATTTTCATCTCTTTATTGTTAAAGATATCAGCAAAACAACAACAATTGCATACATTACTGTAAACAATTTTCCATTCATTGATCAACATTGAACATGCTCAATACATCTTACTTCTACAACTAAAGAGCTTTAATAAACATAATGACAAGCATTCCTAACAGTACACAAATAACCTTAGATTGAAGATTAAGCTTAGACTTCAACAATGCAACTTCTTCTTCAAAGCCTTTTTTTTCACCTCAAATTCAACAGCATTTTTTTTGCACATCAACCAATATAGCTTTGTAATGCTCAGTTTGAAAATCAGGATCCCACCAATGAAAGAAATTGCACTTCTTTCTTTCCTAATTTATCATAAAAAAAAGTCAAAACATTTTTTTACCTAACAAACATTAGAACAAAATAGTGGTTTACCTTATAGTTAGGACATCCCAAAAACCTTATGCCTGGGTTTTGTTCAGTCCAAGATGTCCATTTTCCACTAACATCACCACATTCGCACAAGACACAAACACGATTGACAAAATTGTCTTTTTCCCAACCAGCATTTCTTCGATTCCAGTTAACCCAATTTGATGAATTTGATGATTTTGTCATGAATTGATTTTGGGTAAGATACTAGTGTGCCCTAGATTGATTTTAGGGAAGAAAACATTTTACCGTTATTTAAGTTTTAGATATTGTAAAAATGTTTCATTTTAGCACCTCTAACATTTATAAAAGTTTAACTTATAAAAAATTTACACTTAACGAAATTATTCGTTAGTTGTTGTTCCCCGTTCACTATCGTTTAAAACAGTTTAAGTTTATAAAACAAGTTAATAGTGAACTATGACTGAAATTAACATAAGAAAAGCACACTAAGTAATTTTCAACATCATATTCTTATTAGAAATAAATCAACAAAGAATACGTTACCCAAGTACTTGCGGAATAGTACTTGGGATTGAAATGACAAAGTTGAGTGACTCCTCTCTAAGCTCAGGCTAAGTCTGAGCACAACTCTTAGAGCTCACTGAGCTATCTCAGGAACTAAGTTGTATTTGGAGGAGTGAAAAGATGGCTTGCGTGTATGTGTGTTTTTACAATTCACAAGCTTAACCTTTTCACTCCATCTCTTATGCTATTTATACATGTATGATATTTGACTCTTTCCTAAGTGACAAACTGACATCATACAGAAGACAAAATACTGATGTATTTTGTCTGTTTACAAAGACTAATCTAGGTAAGAGACAAGACTACTTTCCTAAGTTCAGTGATGACATTGAGCCTGATCTTTTGCCATTCAGGGAAAGTTGACTTTGGTTGATAAGGACTTCGTCTTATCTGATTCAACCTTTTCCCGCCTTGTCCCGCTCTTTCTTCAGTCTTTACATCCTTCAGTCTTCTACTTCAGTTTGTCTTAAGTGTAAGTAGTTGGAGAGGAGTCTTAGGGATTCAGTGAGTTATTGTCATCACTCACTGAATCCATCATCTTCTTCTTGACTCAGTCTTCACCCTTTAAGTTTCGCCTTACTGAGTGGAGAGACTTCTTCTTCGCCTCATACTGAGTATCCTGAAGATGACTCACTGAGAGACTATGCACTCAGTGACCTGTTAGTGTTAACGGATTAAACACTTGGGCTATTTTCTATTCAAATTCTAGATTAAGGGGTTTGGGTATTTACTGAACCCAACAGTCTCCCCCTATTTGGATATACAAATAGCCTAAGTGGTTGATCAGTGTAAGTGAGCAAATGACTTCTTCCTACACTGAATGTACTAATGAATACAATAAGGAACACTGAATATTTTAACAAAACATACATCGTTTATTGATCAAATTACAAAGGTTCCTACCACTAGTACAAAAGATAAATCAAAATGATGTCAGTTGAGATGGATCCCCAGTGCTTCAAGCTTAGGCTTCTTTTTGAGGAGTGTTTCTTTGTCAGGGTGCTCTCTTATCTTGGCATTCAGGTCTTGGCAGAACCTGATGTTTGCTGGGGTTTGAATTTGAGAGGCCACTGGTATGTAGCTCAGCATTGCAGCTACACCAGCCTGATCAATATCACTCCATCTTTGAAAAGCATGGTTTCCATAGACATCTATGTGGAATAACCCTCTTTCAGGCTTTTCGATTACTAAACAGTTCACAAACTTAACACCTTCAGGTAGCTCCCTGTTGCATTCCAGTCCAGGCACTTTTATTTCAGGTTGGAACTCAACTCTCTTCCTTTTGCCAGTGGATGATTGTGGTTGAGATCCTTGAGGTGCAGTTAAGGCGGGTTGAATTCCCAGTTGAGCTAGACAATCTCTCAGTCTTTCATATCTTTTACTGAGCATCTTTATCAGGTCCTTAACCACCGCATTCTTCTTCTTTTCAATAATTGGACCAAGCTCATCAAGTTCAGTGATCCCAAAGTCAGTGAATTTGAGGGGATCATGGACCTCGAAGTGTCTTTTATCAACCCCTCTATAAACGTTCATGGCCAGTGGTTTGGTATTGGGGATGATTCTGACATCTGTGATCTTTTCAGGAAGCCTTCGGCATGTCATTGTCCAGTTGTAATGCTCAATTCTGCTTTGCCTGATGGCTTCAGTTTTCTTCTTCTTTTCTTCCAACTATTTTCTCATTTCAGCCATCTGAGCAGCCTGAGCTTCCTTGAACTTTTGTCCTGCCTGACCCTTTTCGAGCTTCTTTGCATCTATCCCAATATTTTCAGCTTCCTCAGCAACTACTTGTACCAGTGCTTCTCTGCTCTTTCTTTCTTCTTCAGCAAGTTTCTTTTTTCTTTCCTCCTTAGCAAGGTGAGCACTTAGCTGTAGTGGTGTGAGCAGATACATGGTGTTGCCGATTTGGAAGGGAATCTTCTCAGGCTCAGAAGTTGCCATTTTGCCTTTTCCTTTGTCCTGGCCTGAGGAAGATGAAGTTGCTACCAGGGGTGGTGGTGTTGTTGTTATTGGAGTGATTACTGTCAGTGTTGTTGTTGTTGATGTTGTTGGTGGGATTGATGAGATAGGTGTTGCTAAGACTGGTGGGGATGATGAGATTTGAGCCACTGATGTTGATAGTGTTGGCTCCCCCTCAGTGTGAGAAGGAGGTTCTTCAGCAATATTCTCCCCCTCAACTATTGCCGGAGCTTCAGTGAGGGCAAGAGTTGGAGTTGGTGCTGAGGGGGACTGAGCAGCTTGACCCTTGAAGGCCTGATAAATTTCTGAGATCATTGCCTTGATGTCTGAAGTGTCAGATTGAATACCAGCGACTTTAGTTTCCAAATTAGCCTGAGAAACTTCCAGAGCTATCATTCTGGGCCCAAGATTCCATGCCAGAGATGAGGATGCCTGAGCCAAAGTAGCCACCTGCGTATTCAAAGAGTCCAATGTAGCTTGAAGAGACTGGACTGAGGATTGAAGACCCTGAACATTTGTAGACTTGAGCATATTGAGCAGTTCAGTGAGGTTTGAGGATTGTTTCAAGTACACCTCAGTAGCCTCCAGCACTTTAGAGTTGAGTGCTGGGTCTTCTTTGACAAACTCCCTGATTTCATCTATCGTGGTACCTACACCCTGAAGATGCCTGAGGAATTTAGCTATGTTTTCATCCAGTCGGTGAATGTTGTCATACATCAGATCCCTGTGCTCATGAACATTTTCATCAAAGCCATGTACCTCAGCCTTTAGATCAGCATAACTCGCAGCAGCCTCAGTGTGTTGTTCCCACAATGTGTCAGTGACCCCAGAATATAACCTTCTTGAAGCTTTGGTGATCCACTGAACGAGCTGTTTTTCAGTAAGTGGGAGACCATTATCAAATCTTTCAAATTCATCAGTGGAGGAAGAGGAGCCATCATTGTCAGGCTTGACTGGTGATTCAGTATGCTCCTGTGGATCAGGCTGAGGCTCTTGTTCAGCTTGAACCTCAGCGTCCATTTCTTCTCCAGCTGATAAGATTTCATCATCAGTCTCAGCAAGCTCATCTTCAGAAAATAATATCCCAGTGACATCAGCAACAGTTAACCAGGGGTTGGTGATGGGTTCCATATCAGCGGGTGGTATGTTTCCCTCTGAGTCTTTGTCCCTCGTTGACCCCTCGGACACTGGTGGGCATTTCCCAGTGCCTTCGCTGGAGTCAGGATTGGTTGTGGGTTCCGTATCGGCGTGTTGTTTCTTTCCCTCCGAGTCTTTGTCCCCCAGTGACCCCTGAGACACTGGTGGGAGTTTTCCAGTGCCTTTGGCGGAGTCAGTGATAGTTGTATCCCTATCAGCGGGTTGTATTTTTCCCTCTGAGTCTTTGGGATCGATCAGTGTGCCCTCAGAAAAAGGCTTGGATTTGCTAATGTCATCACTGGGCGTTGTGGAAGGCGCTCCCCTACCAGCGGGTTGTTTGTTTCCCTCTGGATCTTGGGGAGTAGTAGGTGTGACCAAGGGCACTGACTGTGATGTATCAGTGTCCTTCGTTGTCACTGGGGTGGTTGTTGCCTGGTCAGTGGGTGTCTATTTGGTCTCGGGCTTTTTGTGCCTCTTAGGCTGTGCTCCTGAAGCCTCAGGGCCCTGAGACTTTGGTTTAGTCTTAGTCCCAGTCTGAGACTTCCCCTTTTTCTTTTTAGGAGCAGGGTTTGGAGACACTGATCCACTTTGATTGTTTACAGCAATCATGTGGGCCGTCAATTCAATGGGAGTGACAAGGGATGGGTCCTTTTGAAAATTTGATGGGCTCAGGATGCCAGGTAAATTTCCAAATTTTTCATCCTGAGTATAATTTGAACCCAGTAACGATTGCAAAGCACATGAGACAAACCTAGGATACGAAACGTACTTCGTCCTAGTTTTGCTCTGTAGCTTCGTTACGAGATCACTGTAAATGATCTCCCCTATGTCGACAGTGACCCCATTCATCAAGCAGTATGCCATCATCAACTGAATAGAGTTAACTTGTTCAGTGGATGAGTGGTTCCCGCCGAGGACCAGAATCACAAAAGTGAAGAGAATCCTCCAAGCCACGGGGAATGAGCTTTTAGTGACTGGGGTCTTGTCCAAAAAAGTTGGATCTAAAATGATTTGTTTTAACCCATCCTTCACTGTGGAGGGTTCAGGATGGGCGACATAAGCACCTTTGTTATAATCTAACCCTATTGAAGTGCAAAACGTTTTGTAATCCAGGGTGTATTGTTTCCCCCCATTTAGACTGAACCTGATGAGATACTCCCTGAGAGGTCTAAGGTTATTCTCATCAGTAGAAGGTGTCGGGTCAAAGGCTCTAGCTGTAGCCCAAAACTCCCTGAGGTAGTTTGGGTACACTACTGAGGGACATTTTACAAAGGCCATTTTGAGTGGGCAGTTGAATAAAAATTTTGTAATGTCTTTATAGGTTGGGACATTTTCAGGATATTCAAAATTTCCTATGACATTATTTGTTTTAAATTCAACGTTAGTAAGATCCCATACCCACTGAGAAGCAAACTGGAGAGATTGTGTTCTAGCCATTTCCATTAACGAAGATTTTAGGGTTTAAAAAAATGTTTTGACTAGAACAATCAAAGTATTTAGATCTCTTCAAGTTTGTGATGAAAAACTTTTGTAAATGTTTACAAGGAGGGTTTTTCCAAAAGAGGTTTTAAAGATATTGAGAACACACAAATATTTCTGGATTTGAGAAAGAATTTTGACAGAGTTTAGTTGCAGAAAATAATTTGTGTGTGTTTGTTTGTGTTGGAAGAGGGTATTTATAGAGTGATAAGAGGGGTGTTTTGTGCACAAATGGGAATATTAGGAGTCGGTTTTTGAAAGACGTTTGAATTTCCACATTTAATGCTACCTCTCCATTACCCGCAGTAAAATCCCGTTTTTCAAGGAAACAGTTGCAGTGCACAGTAAAAGTGCACTTTTGCAGAGATAAAATATCAATTTGATATTTTTTGTGAGAGGCATTAAATGCCAAGTGGGATGACAGTAAGACAAAGAGACATATATTCCTTTATTAAACTGGCATAGTTACCAACCTAGGACATTTAAGTAACTGATATTTGGATCATTTAGTTACTCATTCAATGCTCTTTGTCAAGTGTCAGGGACCCTGAATGAGTCTTACTTATTCAGTGAGAGGTTGGGTTTGGATGTTCAGGGAGAATGAACCATTTCAGAGAACTCACTGAGATTGGTTTTCAAATACTTGGCTTTCAATGTCAAGCATTCCTAATTCAGCTTTCAGTCTCCTGAAGTACGTTCATCCAAGGGTTTGGTGAAGATATCAGCCAGTTGATATTCAGTAGGGATGAAATGTAATTCAATATCTCCTTTCATTATGTGATCCCTGATGAAGTGATATCTGATATCAATGTGTTTGGTTCTTTGGTGGAGGACAGTGTTGTTGGAGATTGCAATAGCACTAGTGTTATCACAGAAGATGGGCACCATTTTGTAATGTATGTCATAGTCACTGAGTTGACTTTTCATCCATAATACATTGGCACAACATCCTGCTGCAGCTACATATTCAGCTTCAGCTGAGGACATAGCCACTGATTGTTGCTTCTTTGCACTCCAACAAACCAGTTTTCCTCCAAGAAATTGACAGGACCCTGAGGTACTTTTTCTGTCCATGTTGCAGCCAGCATAATCAGAATAAGAGTAACCCTTGAGATCAAACCCTGAGCATTTTGGATAATAGAGTCCAAGGTTTGGGGTTCCTTTCAGGTACCTGAGTATTCTTTTGGCTGCAGTGAGGTGAGATTCTTTGGGATTGGATTGATATCTTGCTATTAAACAGACTGAAAATTGTACGTCTGGTCTAGTAGCGGTTAAATACATCAGTGAGCCAATAATCCCTCTGAAATGGGTTTGATTGACTGATTTGCCAGTGAGATCAGGTCCAAGGTTGTTAGGTGGGACCATTGGTGTCTTCACTGAGGCACAGTCAGATATCTCATATTTCTTCAAGAGATTTCTGGTGTATTTCTCTTGACTGATGGATATTCCTTTATCAGTTTGCCTGATTTGTAGTCCAAGAAAGTATGTAAGTTCCCCCATCATGTTCATTTCAAACTTCTTTGTCATTAGTTTTTCAAACTGTTTGCAAAGTTTGTAGTTTGTTGAGCCAAAGATGATATCATCAACATACACTTGGACTAGTATCACATCCTGTTGGGTTCTATAGACAAACAGTGTGTTGTCTATCTTTCCTCTGACAAACTTGTTTTGTATCAGGAAGGCTGAGAGAGTTTCATACCATGCCCTGGGAGCTTGTTTGAGTCCATAAAGGGCTTTGTCAAGCTTGCATACATAGTCAGGAAATTCACTACTCTCAAAGCCTGGAGGTTGCTGAACATACACATCTTCCTTGAGATCACCATTTATGAATGCACTTTTAACATCCATTTGGTAGACCCTGAAGTTCATGTATGTTGCATATGCAAGGAAGATCCTGATGGCTTCCATTCTTGCAACAGGAGCAAATGTCTCATCATAGTCAATGCCTTCTTGTTGACTGTAACCTTTGGCTACAAGTCTGGCTTTGTTTTTAATGACAGTGCCGTTTTCATCAGTTTTGTTTCTGAAAACCCACTTCATTCCTATGACTACTACATCCTGAGGACATTTGATCAAGGTCGTGACCTTGTTTTTATCAAACAGTTGCAGTTCTTCTTGCATAGCCTGAACCCAGCTTGGGTATTTTAAAGCCTCAATGACACTTTTGGGTTCTATATCTGATAGGTAATCAGCATATAGACATTCATTGGCTGAAGCTGCAGTTAGACTAGCAGCCATGCTTCTAGTGAGCATGCCCTCAGTGGGTTCACCAATGATGTTTACAAGCTCAATATCCTGAGTTCTTGTCCATTTACTTTGTGGTCTGGGATCTGAGCTTGATGATGTCACTGGGTGTTCAGATGTGAGTTCAGGTGCAAGAGTCACAGAATCAATTAGATCATCTATAGAGATGTCTAGTTCAGGTCGAGGTTCATGAGTTACAGGTTCCTGATTATTTGGATCAGTGTTCCTTATCCCAGCAGGGACTGATTGATTATCAATGAACTCACTGATAGTTGGTTGGGGTAGGTTGTGAGGTAAGACATAATATTAGATGTCAGCATCAGCTTGATACGAGGAATTAAATTCAGTGTTGTACTCATCAGGAGGATATCTTGATGAGTTATCAATTCCTATTTCCTCCACTGAGGTGTTGGTGAACCTGATGCTTTCAATACTTTCATCAAAGGTGACATGAAAGGTTTCCTCAACTTGTTGTCTCCTTGTGTTAAAAACCCTGAAGGCTTTGGAGATCAGTGAGTAGCCTAAGAAGTATCCATCATCAGCTTTTGCATCAAACTTGCCTAGATGATCCTTGTGGTTATGAATGAACACAGGACATCCAAACACATGAAAGTAGCTGATGTTAGGAAGTCTACCTTTGAAGATCTCATATGGGGTTTTATTATGTCTTTTGACAATGATTGACCTGTTTTGAGTGTAACAGGCAGTTTTGACTGCTTCAGTCCAGAAATGCTTGGAGAGGGCTGAGCCATTTAACATGGTTCTAGCAGCCTCAATGAGGGTTCTGTTTTTCCTTTCAGCAACCCCATTTTGTTCAGGGGTGTATGGAGATGAGAAATTTTGAGAAATTCCTTTTTCATCACAGAAACTCTCAAGCTCATGATTTCTAAACTCAGTACCATTGTCAGTCCTGATTTGTTTAACAGTAATGTCATTCTGGTTTTCAATCTTCCTGATAAATGACATTATTGTATCAGCTGCCTGACTCTTTTTTGAAAGAAAGTAAACCCAAGTGTATCTTGAGAACTCATCAACAATGACAAGTGTATACTTCTCATGCTGGATTGATCTGGGACTGACAGGTCCAAAGAGATCCATGTGCAGGAGGTGAAGGCAGCTTTTGATGGAGAAATTTTGTTTGGTTTTGAATGATGCTCTGTGGTGTTTACCTTTTTCACAGGCAGAGCATGGTTTATCTTTTTCAAAAACCAGTGATGGTAAGCCAAGGACCTTGTTTTGTTTTGCCAAGTTGTTGAGGTTTTTGAAGTTTAAGTATGAGAGTCTCTTATGCCATAGCCAATTGATAGTTTCAGTGGCTTTAGCAAAGAGACAAGTTCCATCTTGAGAGAGTGTTGACATGTCTAACACATAAACATCATCTCTCCTTGGAGCTATCAACACTACTTCCTTGTTGGCATTGAAGATGGTACCTTGTTTGTCATTAAATTGCACAATGTACTTAGCATCACATAGTTGACTGACACTGATGAGATTGTATTTGAGACCATTGACGTAAGCAATTCTAGAGAAGACTATTCCATTTCAGTTTACTGAACCATAACCTTCAGTGGGACATGATGAGTTATCACCAAATACTACCTTGGGTCCTGGTTCCTTTACATACTTGTGTAGATACTCCTTTACACCAGTCATGCTTTTTGAGCATCCACTGTCTAGATGCCAGATAGGCTCCCTGGCGTGTCTCTGCACAAGTAGTAAACTTAATTAGTTTCTCTTAGTGACCCACTTGCTAGTGGGCTTGGGTCTCAAGGTTTCTTTGAATTTTGCAATTGACTCATGGTCAGTGGTTGTGTGCATTGTGCTACCATAGGTTTTGCATTTAGAGACTGAGGAAGACTCAGTGATTTTGGGTTGTTTTGTGCTTCTCCTTGCATGAATGACACTGTCATGTTGGGATGTCTCATGAGCTGGATTTCCACATATATCACAGCATGTGTTCATGAGACAGTCGTCCTGATGATGATCATTAAACCCACAGTGAGGGCAAAGAGGAAAAGGTTTTGCTCTATTCATGAGAGCTGTTTTGGAGGATGAAGCATACTGGTGACCAACTTTGGTGTAGTTTGCTTTACTGACAGAGCTTACATACTGTAAGTGGTCTGCAGTTCTGTGATCATCCTTATTGCAGATCATGCAGTAAAGGATTCTGTAGTAGTTGTCAGTGGTATGACTGGTGTAATGACACAGCTCACACTTCTGCTTGGGTTTGTTGGTGGATTTTGATTTTGATGAGCTAGATGAGGCTGACTTAGCTTCCTTGATTGAATCAGGGGCTTTTTCGATGGAGTCCATCTTTTCTGTCAGCTTCCTCACAAGCTCAGTGAGTTGCTGAATTTGGTCAGCTTCAGTGGGGACAGAGGATGTTGAAGTCTCAGTAGGAGTAGACTCTTGTTGGATTAGTTTTGCTTGTCTTTGTAGGATGGTTCTACCAAGTCCAGACCTTTCCTTTGGTGAGTGAGGATTGAATTTTAGAGGAGTAAGCTCAGAGCTTGGATCAGCACCCTGAAGAGGTTTCAGGGGTGGAAGCGGTGTTTCGGATTCTGCTTCAGACTCAGAGATGTGTTCAGTACCACTGGTCATCTCAGGAAGTCCTAGCATGCTCTTAAGAGCTTGGCTCTCAGGCTCAAGAATCCTTCCAGAATCGAAGTTTGGAAGCTTACTCTCAGGATTAACCCGTTCAATCCAGTCACTGGAATTTGGAGTTGTCAACATGTTGGTAATCATACCACCAGACACAAATGGTTTTGAACTTTGGTCTTTGTTGCGAGAGTCAGGGAGATGATCTTCACCTATGACTCTCTTTTTGCTACTGGGGGCACCCACATCATCAAAGACCCTGGGATTCTTAGCAGTCCAACTATCAAGAATATCTTGTTCCTTTTTAAGTTCATCTTGAAGAGCCTGATTTCTCTTAACTAGTTCAGTGTTTTGAATTTGAAAGGTGACAGCCTCAAGCTTGGCTTGTTTTAAAATAAGCAGTTCATCTCTACACTTGTTTAATTCAAAACTTAGCTTGTTGTATTTTGAAAAGAGATTTAATCTTTGCTCTTCTACGAACTTAAGGTCAACATTAAGATAATTCATATAAGACTGCCAATCAGAGTCATCATCCATAGATAGTAAGATGTTTACCTTCTTCATAGTGATGTTGACCCATTCCTCGTTTCTGGCATGATTCTTTCCAACTGCTAGCTTGTCCTCTTCTGAGAGGGCCATCAGTGCACTGACATGCACCATTTCATCATCTGATGACACTGGCTCTTCATCCCAGTCGAAGGTCTCAGCAACAAGGCCTTTGTTTTTACCCTGCACAGATTGAACACTTTTTGTTGTTTCTGAGGGACTGGCCTCGAGCAATGCAAGCTTAGCTTTGACTTTCTTATACTTAGCTTCAAAGTCAACAGTTTTGTTTTGATCAGATTTGTTTTGAAGATTTTGATGAGACTGATAGATTTTTGGTTGAAATTTGCTAAAGCCTGAGGACTGATTTGACCCTGATGGTTTATAAGAGGGTTCAGAAATTGTTCTTGAAAAAAAGTCTTTTGCAAAATGACTTCTTTTGTGACACTTAAAGCATTCAGTGTCCTCATTTGCTTTGGCATTCGAAAAACCTTTGTTTCTTTTTATAAACCTTCGAGAGTTAGCAAGGAGTGCCATTTCCTGAAATTCGGTGTTCAGGTCATTTAGGTACTCCTCACTTGATCTCTCATCAGGCTCATCATCAGAATTTTCCTGAAAATCTTGAACAACATTGTTAGAATAGAAAGCAGTTGATATTGGAGATGAGGTGATGGTCAGAGACTTCTTGACTTCCTGAGACTTCTTTAAGTCAGGGTATCGTCTGTTGATGAGATTTTCCTCATAGACAAATTTCCCATAAATTTCAGGAAGCTCAAGATTTTGGATATGATTAGCATTCCTAAGTCCCTGAGAGAAATTCAACCACTTCTCAGGGAGACTGTTGACAAAACCAACATTGATTTCATGTTTGGACAACTTAACACCATCATTTGACAATTCATTTAAAAGAGTTTTGTACCTGGTGTAAGTTTGAGAGAGTTTCTGAGTCCTTAGCCCTGAAGGTGTTATACTCAAGTTTCAGGTCCATTATCCTGTTTTCCTTGGTATCAGATGGTCCTTCATGACTATGAACTAGGTCATCCCAGGTTTGCTTAGCTGTACTACAGCTTATAACAGACTCCATAATATCGTCAGGAATACAAGATATTATGATACTTTTGAGTCTTTGGTCTTGGTTGACCACTCTCCTTTCATCCTGGGTCCACTGAGCTTCAGGTTTGGGCAACCCTTCAGCAGTCTTTGGGACAAATGGACCTTCATTTATACACTTGATATAATAAGGTTCCATCCCAATCAAATAGCAAAGCATTCGCTTTTTCCATTTGTTGAATTTGCCAACTTCAAGTCAAGGGGCAACAGCTGAATAAGCTCCACCCTTTTTATCGACTAGTTGGGGTACATCAATTTCAGCCATTTAGGATCCTAATTTAAAAACTTTTAGAGGGGCCCAAAAAACGAGTTTTATAATTAGCCTTGCTCTGATACCACTTGTTGTTCCCCGTTCACTATCGTTTAAAACAGTTTAAGTTTATAAAACAAGTTAATAGTGAACTATGACTGAAATTAACATAAGAAAAACACACTAAGTAATTTTCAACATCATATTCTTATTAGAAATAAATCAACAAAGAATACGTTACCCAAGTACTTGCGGAATAGTACTTGGGATTGAAATGACAAAGTTGAGTGACTCCTCTCTAAGCTCAGGCTAAGTCTGAGCACAACTCTTAGAGCTCACTGAGCTATCTCAGGAACTAAGTTGTATTTGGAGGAGTGAAAAGATGGCTTGCGTGTATGTGTGTTTTTACAATTCACAAGCTTAACCTTTTCACTCCATCTCTTATGCTATTTATACATGTATGATATTTGACTCTTTCATAAGTGACAAACTGACATCATACAGAAGACAAAATACTGATGTATTTTGTCTGTTTACAAAGACTATTCTAGGTAAGAGACAAGACTACTTTCCTAAGTTCAGTGATGACACTGAGCCTGATCTTTTGCCATTCAGGGAAAGTTGACTTTGGTTGATAAGGACTTCGTCTTATCTGATTCAACCTTTTCCCGCCTTGTCCCGCTCTTTCTTCAGTCTTTACATCCTTCAGTCTTCTACTTCAGTTTGTCTTCAGTGTAAGTAGTTGGAGAGGAGTCTTACGGATTCAGTGAGTTATTGTCATCACTCACTGAATCCATCATCTTCTTCTTGACTCAGTCTTCACCCTTTAAGTTCCGCCTTACTAAGTGGAGAGACTTCTTCTTCGCCTCATACTGAGTATCCTGAAGATGACTCACTGAGAGACTATGCACTCAGTGACCTGTTAGTGTTAACGGATTAAACACTTGGGCTATTTTCTATTCAAATTCTAGATTAAGGGGTTTGGGTATTTACTGAACCCAACATTAGTTGCTAACGGAAAAGCCTAAATCCGCCAAAAAAAGCGGTGTACCTTTTTATGCAAAAACAAAAGTGGATTTACCTTGATTGGAAAAATACCCTAAGTAGAGTACCTTTTTGTGCCATTTTCCAATAAGAGCGTCCGGTATGTTAACGCTCAAACGGGCGTTATAGTTTAACCTTTGCGCGTTAGAGCCCGTTACCCACACCATGATGCGCGTTAATGGGAGGTTAAACAAGGCACGTTATGGTGCTAACGGGCGTTAAGCCTGGAATTAAAAAAAAAATCATTTCACCCCCTAAACTATTTCAAATAAATTTTCACTTACACCCCCTCAACCTATTCAAATTTAAATTTAAATTATACCGGTTAATTCTGAGAGGGATAAATGAAGTTCAAATTTGAAATTTAAAAATCAAATATGAGCGGGATTTATTAAAATTCAAATTCAAAATCAACTCTACCTATATATACAACTCTACCAAAGTTGTTTAGAACACACAAGTTACACACACAACTCACACACACAAAAATGTCTCGGAAAGATTTCTCTCAACAATTCCCAAGTCCACAATAACTGCCGGAAACTACCTTTCTAAGTCCACCACAACTGCCGTAAACTACCTTTCCAACTCCACCAGAAGAAGTTGAAGTTTATTCAACATCACCAGAAGATGTCTTTCTGATTTTCCAACCGGAAAATGTATTTGTAAACACTCCACCTCTCAACAATCCAATTGTTAACACTCCACCTGTTAACAATCCACCTGCTAATAGTCTACAGGTGGACCTCGAAAACAATCTATTTGGGTTAAGTGAGGCTTCCCTTCGTGAACTTGCGCAGGACGAGGAAAATTATAGAGAGATTATGGAACAGGAGGCACGCGAGGAAGCTGCTCGTCTTGAACAGGAAGCCAGGGAAGCTGAATATCTTAGGGAGAACTACTTTGACATCATGGAGAGAAAGTACTTTAATGGCGAGTTTTATTCCTTTTCGAGTGACGAGGGTTGGAACTCAGATGATTCGTATTCTTAAGTTTTAGTAGTTTTATTTTCATCAATCTCGTTGTAATTTTAATATTTAATGTATTTCGTGTTTAATGTTTAATGTACTTTGTGTTTTAATGTTTAAAATTTAATATTTCTTAATAGAGTTATGATATTTAGACCTAACAATGAGACCTACTAATAGACCTAAACCATTCATTTTTTTACAAGTGTCATGCACCTTTTCTCTTTCATCATTTACCACTAATTAATTATTCAAATACACCAATTACATCATTAGGTCTAATTTTAGGTCTAGATTTTAAGCATACAAATCATTTTTCTTTTTAATAAATGAAGTGTTTGATTTAGTTTAAGGGTTGAATTTGAAAATATGTGAGTTAAGGTTTAAGGGCCCGTTTGGTTTGGTTGAATGGGAATGAGACTATGACTTTCAAAGTCATAGTCTGTGTTTGTTTTGTTTTGTTTTGTGGGCCCGGTAATGAAATGGGTATATCATAGTCATAGATTCATTACACACCAATTTGGTGTCTATAAAATCCATTCCCATGGGCCTCTCTTTTTTCCACTACAAATTCAAATATCTATACACTTTTTCATACCATATTTTATCAACCAAACATAAACAATCGTAATGATACAGTTTTTCATACCCATTATCATTCCACCTCATTCCAAATCTGATACCCATTGTCATTCCTACCAACAAACCAAACTGGCCCTAAATGAAATATTAAAGCTTGACCGAGGTTAATGCACGTTACGCTCATTGAGGTCAAATTATACAGTCAAGGAGAGATATTTTAGCTTGGGTGAGTAACGTGTGGTCTGAGTATTATCTTTTACTTTTCTTTCAAGAATTGCAGAACAAAAACTTTTTAGTTTCCAAATTTAATTTTAGAAAATGGAGTGTTGTTGTTATAGTCCCACAACAAATCCATCTTTCAAGTTTCTCAATCCACAGGTAAAACCTCATTTAAAGTTTTCTTAGTTAGGAACTTATCATCATTAGCGAAGAATGAAACTAATATTTTTTAAAGGGGATTCTTGATTTTGTGTGTATTGGTTTGAATTATAAACTTGGTTAGTTATCATGAGTATCTTTCCTATATACATTTTTTTTCTAATGATGCTAAGCTCAGGTTCGATTAGTAATATATAATTATTTAAAAAAAGGCAGCTGATGGTGGTTAAAAGTGCAAGGTGTAGTGTAATACAAGTTTCTAGAAAATTCAAACTGTTGATGCTTATTTTTGAAGGTGAATAAAATTCCTAGACGAGTACCCGTGCATAGCAACGAGATTTTATAGCGAATGATCGTTTAGTGATAAAAAAAAAGTTTATTGGTTATAAACGAAAAATAATAAAAGTTTGAAGATTTGGGGATTAAACATAATGTTTTGAAACCCGGTTCGACCCGGTGGTTCATCCGATTGAACCGTTCCGGTCGAAAAACGGGTCGATTTAAACCGGGTCAACCCGATGGGTTGGGTCAAAAACGGGTCAAATTAAACTGGGTCAACCTGCCGGGTTTGAAGCGGCCCGGGTCAACCTGGTTTTCGATGTGTATTAATATTTTCGTTTTGAAATATATGTTTTCAACATTTCTTTTTTTAATTTCAACTTTTCACATTTTACTTTTAGGTTTTTCCTTTATATATAGTATAGCAGGATACCAACACGTTTCGGCGGCGGGTACCCTGTGACGATTAACCAAATAAATAGATCTCGATGAGACCTAATTCCACCAGTTTGTATCGGTTTCAACGGGTCCTCTCTGGTTCATTTTCGGATGGCTTTTATTGGTTAGCCGAACCGATAGCGACATTGATTCCTGGTTGAACCATTTGGTCCATTCCGGTTTTCAAAACTATACATACCATCAACTTGTTACTTTCCATTTTAGGGTGTTTTAAAAATAATACTAATTAGTGTATTTAATTATTTTATATTTTAAATTATGTTGTAGCTTGTTTAAATTGTACATTGTGAAAATTTTATTGTACTCCCTTTGTCCCAAATTATAAGTCCATTTTTGACTTTTCAAAGTCTTTTTTCTTCCGACTTTGACCTTAATTATTTTTTTTCATGTTATATAATACTTGATGAAAAATATACAAATGAAAATGCATTTAAATCACATATCAATTTATATATTTTACAACAAGTATTATATAATGCTAAAAGAAACAAGTAAAGTCAAAGTTGATTTTCATTTGAAAAAGTCAAAATGGACTTATAATTCGGGACGGAGTGAGTACTTTTTAATAAAGGGTGTTTTAATTAGTTGTTTTTAATTTGTTAGATATGCTTTTATTTGGTTGTACAATGTGAATAAATTATTGTACTTTTAAGTAATAGGGTGTTTTAATAAGAGTATTAATTACACTATGCATTTCTCTCACATTTGATTTTCAAGATTTCACTTTTCAAGATTTGACCATACACTCATTATATGTAGTATAGATATGTATCAACTGTCATTAGTAGTAGTGAAGTAAGGTATGCATAATATTGTGATATGGTTATTTGCAGAGTGTTCCATCATCGGCTCGACTTTGTAGTAATCCATTTCTTAAAGTAAATGACAGAATTAAGTCCAAAAATCAGTCATCATATGTTAATGATTTGAGAACCTACAAACGGAGGACGAGCATCGTTGCAGCCGAGTCTAAAAATCAGGGTTGGGACTTTGGCAGATTTGTCAAGACATTGTATTTCTTTAACGGACCTCCATCGCCTTTTAAGGTTTGGAGTTACTACTGCTGTCCTCATAGGAAACGGAGTACTTGTTTTTTATATTGAACGAATTGATTCACGTTATGCTTATCCTAAAAGCAGTAAACAGAAACGAGTCAAATTCTTCAAAAGTTTATGTCATCAAATTGTTCAAATGCAACTTACCATATTTGACACGCTACGTAACTATTTTATAAGCCAATCGTTACACAAACAAATCCTGCCTATGTAGACACCGATCGAAAAACATATACGAAGTATTTATTTTCCTCGGTATGTTTCTTGTGCAGATCTTTGAAAGTCTGATTGCAAATATGTCTGGTCCATCGTCAAGTGAAGCTGAAAAGTCTATGGATGTGTCTGGGATAGTTTTAGTGGCTGGTGCCACGGGTGGTGTTGGGAGAAGAGTAGTGGATATCTTGCGTAAGAAAGGGTTGCCAGTTAGAGTATTGGTACAACATTGCTTTAAATAATCTATATCAAATATACTCGCGAAGATTGTATATGATCTTGTATCATGTTTCTAATTGCAGGTCAGAAACGAAGAGAAAGCAAGAAAAATGCTAGGCCCAGATGTTGATTTGGTGAGTTAAATTTTCTTTTGCAATTAATTATGTACATGTCAGCAGAACCAATTTCTGCATCAGCATCTTTCTACAAGTAAGATGCCACATCATTAAACTACAAGGGGTTTGATGTTTTGAGAGTAATGTGTATAGAGGTTTCAGTGGTGGACCCAGAAAAATAGGATGTAGGGGGCGACTTTTTTTTTTTTTTTTTTACAATAGCAACAAAATGCGGAAGAAAAAACTAGGATCGTAATGATAAATCGAGTATTTTTACCTAAAGATGAAGGATTTATAAGGCTTTAGAGTGTTGAATGTTCGATTTTAGTATGTGGGTGGGGGGCAATTTGAGTTTTTGGTGGGGGTACTTTCGAAAAAAAGATCAAAATTAAAAAATAATAATAATAATAATAATAATAATAATAATAATAATAATAATAATAATAATAATAATTACACTAAAATCTCAACTTTTTTGGCTAGCTATGGGGGGCACCGGCCCCCCCACACATCTACATAGATCCGTCCCTGATAGGTTTGAAGGAGGCAATAATAGTGAAGGGGGGGGGGGGCGTAAACTGTTTAAAAGAAGTTTAGGGTGCATTACTTTAATATTATCTGACATATGAGAAGTAAATTGGGTATAAAAATTTGCAGGTTGTTGGAGATATAACGAAAGCTAGCACTCTATTACCTGTTTACTTTAAAGGAGTTAAGAAAGTGATTAATGCTGTTTCAGTCATCGTTGGTCCAAAAGAAGGAGACACTCCTGATCGGGCCAAATACAGCCAAGTAACTTCCAGCATTTGTTTATTTGTTTTTAATTATATATAAGTTGAGGCTGATCATACACGCTAACAGAAAAAGCATGTTACCTTGCAGGGGATCAAATTCTTTGAACCAGAGGTGACAAACTCATTGCTTGGAAATCTAATCTGATGGAGCTTGATTTGCAGATACATTTTATTAATCCGTTATTGTATGATTGATGCAAGCAGATTAAGGGTGATTCACCTGAAATGGTTGAGTACATTGGAATGCAAAATCTGATTAAGGCATTAGGACCAAGTGTTGGACTTAAAAGTGGAAAGTTAGTCTTTGGATTCGAAGGTAGCTCTTTCTTTCTATTTGGAGTTCAGTTTTATCAACTTAACTACTCACCCTGCCGAATATTAGTTGCAAAAAACCCAAGTGCTGTATCATATTCAAAGGTCAAATTGAGTCACCTTGATGATTTGATTTGTTCGTGATTTTACAGATGGTTCATCGAGAGACCTACCTTGGGGTGCTTTAGATGATGTTGTGATGGGAGGAGTAAGTCAAAGTTCATTCGAAATAGACCCAAAGGGTAGTGAAAATGGTGGACCAACAGGTCTTTTTAAAGGTTTGTTTAGATAGTATACTTTTGTTAGTTGAACTACAACTTCTAAACTTTACGTTACTTTTTAACTTTTTCTATACTGTACTTTGTTTTTTTTTATGCAAATAAGTGCCAATCCTGTTAAGAGTGAGTGCTTTTTGGAAGAGGTAATTTAAACAGTTGCTGGTCAGGACCTTTAACCTGACACAGCATCGTGTTCTGAAATTTATTGTTCAAGACCTTTCTAATGACCAGCTACCACTGTAAGGTACCAGCAAAAAGAAACAATGATTTTCTAACCATTGAGACCTACCATGACAGACTCACGTTCTTGCATTGACTACATAATTATACATCCATAAATAGTATAGTGTTTGATATTTGGTGACCAAGCCGATTCAAGAGTGCCTGTAGTTAAACACTGTTTTAATTCCAGCAGCTCCATAAGATCATTATGAACATTTAAATGCAAAAATAACAGTCATACTCGAACTTCATCTGGTGTGTATTTTGCAGGTATTGTTTCTACTGCAAACAATGGGGGTTTTACAAGTATCAGGACAAAGGTGAAACATTTCCCACATCACATTGAATGAATCTTTTGCATCGCCGTTTTGTTTTTGACCAAACGTTTTGTTTCTAGAACTTTGATGTTGCAGAAAATTTGTCTGCATATGATGGTTTGGAGTTGCGCCTTAAAGGCGATGGGCGTCGTTATAAGCTTATTGTTCGCACTAGCCGTGATTGGGATACTGTGGGTTATACAGTAGGTTTTGACACTGTTAAAGACCAATGGCAATCTGTAAGTGACACATCATCAATTTGTTTTTGTTTTTTTTGGGTAAGCATGGTTTCCGACCTTTTGGCCAACTAATCCACGGGGTTTGAACTCACTGCCAAACAGACTCAAACCCGGTAAAGCCCTCCCTTTTCAGGAGGTTAGCAGGAATTGAACTTGAGACCTCACACATTTTAGAGTGATAGTCACAAGCCCTTTTGCCACTAGGCCACCCTTGAGTGGTTAATTTGTTGTCTCTTTATTTCTCATTTTTAAAAGAAAAGTTATGTGTTTTGAAAGTGATTATTAAATTTCTTGCAACCTGAAGTGACAATGCTTTGTTTTTTATATTTGGCTATACATAGTAGGTTATGTGCTTGTATATTCAGCTACTCACATTAGATATCAAGATTTTTCGACATTCAAATATCTGAACATTAGATATCAAGATTTTTCGATATACAACTATTATCTGACAGTGATTATATGATATAACAATCACGTTTATAAAGCAAATGCAAGCATCGTCTAAGTTATAATTACCCAAACAATGAGCATCAGATTAATAGTTTATCTCATTTGTATAACCATTATGCATACTAGTTAACTGTTTAACCTTTGGAAGGCTAACAACACCGGGCACTATTATGAGAAAACTTAGCCCTATTGGCAAGAAACTAAAATCGTCGTACTCGTGTGTTGAATTAGTGAACCAAAAGTTATATGTTTCCTTTTTCTAAGTTAATTCTTACTTTAAATTTCTAATATCTATTATTATATGTCACAACTTTCAGGTACAATTGCCGTTTTCTTCTTTAAGACCGATATTTCGGGCAAAAACAGTAGCAGATGCCCAGCCATTTGACCCAAGTCAAATCATATCATTACAGGTATGTTTTCTTACTGTTCTTGTGTATTTTTGCTTTTGGGTTTTAATCCTCCATAAATCAAAACATTTGCACACACGCAGCTAATGTTCAGCAAGTTTGAATACGATGGGAAACTGAATCCAACGTTCGTCGAAGGTCCCTTTGAGCTTCCAGTATCAAGCATTCGTGCATATATGGCAGTACCCATCACTCCAAGGTTTGATTTCTTTTTTGTATCAACAGTAGTTACTTATGGATGGATGACCTTTTTCTTGTGCTCATTTCATTTCATATTAATGATTGTACAGATTTGTTCATGTGGGGTCTGCTGGGGTTACCAGACCTGAAAGACCAGGACTTGATCTAAGTAAACAACCACCTGCTGTCAGATTGAACAAAGAACTAGGATCCATTCTAACATTCAAGTTAAAGGTAGCCAGGTTCTATTATACATACTATGTATGGGAAAACTTGTATTTTGTTACTAGCGAGTAAAGTTATTCTTATGGCCATTCGAGTAATAGGTCTGTCTATTTTGATACTAATTAGTAAAATACTTCAAATTTTAATCTTATATTTTTTGCTAATGACGGGTCACACACATTTTTTTTTTTATAAAAAACCAATTTCCTTTATACATACATTTGCCAGCAACGGGCAACTAATTAGGTAAACTTGTGGAACATAAGATGAGGTATAATAATCTAAACGTACACTATGATTAACGTGATTGCATTGGCTACAGGGTGAAGATTTAATTAGGGAAAGTGGGATTCCATATACGATAATTAGGCCTTGTGCGCTAACTGAAGAACCTGCAGGAGCAGACCTCATATTCGAGCAAGGAGACAATATCACGGTATATTACATAACATACATCAGGCGATGATGATTCTGCTGTGTTTTAGCATAGGTAGCAAATTGGGCGGGTTGGTATGTTGTATAATGGTAATTCGTCGGCATGGGCTTTACCAGTAACATATTTTTGTCCAAATTTTTATTTTGTATATAGACATGGTTATAAAAAGGGTAAATTGCCAAATAGGGTAAGATAAAACACTTAACCTTCCAATTTGTGGTATCTGCTAGCTTCTCTGCCATCAAAATAAAATTTTACTTGAAAAAAAAAAGTGACTGTTTAATTTGACCAATAAAGGAGTGGAGAATACATTTTGACATATACAAGGACCAAATTCTTCTTTTTTTCATGAAGTTGCTCATTTTTTCTATAAGTTTCCTTTTTTTTTTTTACTATAACTGACTTCCAGTTATCAAAGCTCCTTTTTGTTAGTATAAATTAACTTATGCTACCTTTTCTGGGGTGAGAAATTATTGGATATCCCATATTGACAAATTGGTAAGGGTGAGCACAAAAACTGAAACCAAAAAAAAAAGAACCAAAATAACCGACTGAAACTAAAAACCGATGGTTCGGCTTTTAATTTTTTGAAAACCAAAAGTTTTGGTTTGGTTTTGTCCAAAAACCAAACCGTAATAACAGAACCGAACCAGTTTATTATATAATACTATATATCTAATCTAATATAAATAAACAACTAAATATATTAAAATTTACAAATACATATTTGTTTTTGTTTTGTGGGTGGATTTAAAATATATTTGTCTTAATGTTAACGTTTATACGTGTGCTTAACTAGTATGTGTGTTTACTTGACAATATATCAATACATATTCGACAATGATCATACTATGTGAGTTTGACTTGCTTGTGTGTGCGTGTGTTTATCTCCAAGTGTTGTGTAGAAATTTGGGATAACAGCTTGGAATAACAAAAGAAATTCAAGAAAAATAAACAATTCTCTTACGTAAAACAAGTTTGTTGGTACGATTTAGCCAGGTTCAAATCTAAACAGTTAAAAACCGAAAAAACCGAATGACCGAACCGAAACTGATAAAGCACCGATAAAACCGAACCCAAAAAAACTGATTGGTTTCAGTTTTGGGTTTTGTAAACACCAAATATTTCGGTTCGGTGTCTGTTTTGGCCACAAAGCGACCCAAATTGAAAGGTGCTCACCCATACAAATTGGTATCTTATGTTACTTTGGCCATGCACCCTTACAAAAACTATTTTATTGTAACTATAATTTAAATTTTAGAATAGAATAACCATTGAGCTCTCTATTTCCATAGCTCCCTACAAATCTAAGTTTATTTGTTATGCAGGGGAAGATATCTAGAGAAGAGGTTGCCAAAATTTGTGTTGCTGCTCTTGAAAGCCCATATGCATGTGATAAGACCTTCGAGGTTATATTCTATCTCAATTATTGTTGGAGTCAAACATGTCATTTTTTGAATTCAAACGTATCCTAAAGAATGGTCGTATTTTGGCTGTAGGTGAAATGTGTGCTTCCATTTAGCGAGCAATACACAGTAGATCCGGAAAATCCTCCACCAGAAAAAGACTACAATTCATACTTCATGTCTTTGAAAGATGGCATCACAGGAAAAGAAGCTTTGGAAAAAACAGTTGCTGCTGTCTAAAACAGTTGGTACTTTTTCATATATGTCTACATTTTTTGTGAACGGGTGGGCTTCCTTCATCTTCTTTTAATAGTTCATAATTGGCATTCAGTGAGGCAACAATTTGTGCTGGACTGCTGGTGCTCCAAATGGAAATGTTGGTGTGACGCAGAGTGATACTTAGATTATACTGTGTTGTGACGCAGATTGATAAATAGATGATACTGTATTGTGCATACCAAATTAGCAGCAATTTAGAAACACACAAGAGGATATATATCCTTTATACTGTTGAATATGTCCGTTTAATCCTTATGATAGACCTGCATCTATAAATCTACTTGATGCTTACCCAGTGTGTTCTTTAGCTCCATGGTGAATTGTGTTATTGTTTTTCAAGCTGACAATTAGTTCCAACCCATGTAATGATCATCTCTTTTTCACATTCTTTGCTATATCAAGTCTTTACTCGGTTTGGATATCTAAATAATATGTGATTTCACTTATTCGCCTTTTTATTTGTTCTTATGGTTGTTGCATACTTGCATCACCAAATATGTTGACGCATTGTATTTTGGTCAGAATGTTGGTCAATCATGGTACATCATATTTTTATGTTCATCAATCATGGTCTGAATGTTCATCAATTATGATTCATTAAATCTTGGTGTTTATCATATTTGATGGATCGTGGGTTTGAGGGAAAAAAAGAAAGGGACATGTGTCACTACTTGTATGATTTTTTAGATTTTTCAAAAAGAAATCAAATTTCTAAATAATCCTCGTGGATCTACCTAACCAATAAACACACACTCAAACATGGCTAAATCAAGCCGCGTAAAAATGGAGACGCAAACATATATTTGTGTCCTAAATAAACAGTCTTTAGGATATGTAAGAGCCTCAAAATATGTAAAGTGTTAATATTTTGTGATTTCACTTTCAAAAGAAAATGTTAACCATACATAGATTTATGCTCTAAATATTTGTTTCTGAAACTCGATCGTTAGAATGCTACATGTCTATGCTTGAATTGTTACTATGATATATCTTAAATCATCAAGTTTAATTATCACATAAGCCTTTACACAGACCTCTCTTACCTTATCTGATAATTAAACATGATGATCAAAGATATAACATAGCAACAATTCAAACATAGACATGTAGATAACGACCGGGCTTCCAAAACAAATATTTAGAATATAAATCTATGTATTATACTTATATACATTAGGTATACTGGATGACGTCGTCTCGAAAAAAAAGAAAAGAAAATTTTGCGACATACCTCAGGACTAGGTGGCGAGTTATAGAAATTCCATGTACTTTTGAGGTATTTTATATAACAACTTTATATATTAAATATTTAACAAATGTCTAACGATTTTTTTATAAAAAAATACCGATGAAATGGTCTCTAATTTGCGACAAAACTAAGCCAAATATTTTAATATTTTTTACTTGCGTACGATTTTATAATATGGCGACGAGGATCAAATAGAAAGTTGATTTCCCCTTAAACAGTCTAAAAATTCAGAAAATAGCGATGACTATTTACCAAAGGTCAAACTAGAATCACAATTTAATGTGCAAAAGTTGTTGTGCACATGATGAGCGCGGAAGGCGCGTTCGAGGTCAAGGAAACTTCCTTTTCTACTAGCAAATTTTCAACCCTTTAGGCAGTGAATCTAATCGTTGTACTGTAGTATGGGATAAGCCTCGAGGATTGATATCGTTCTTTAGGGGAATAGGAATTCTAGTAAGAAATATATGACGAGAAGGTGGGGTTGAGGATGATTCTTTTTTTTTTTTTTTTTTTTTTTTTTTTTTTTTTTTTTTTTTTTTTTTTTTCAATGGCTTTTTGGAAAGCTAATCTAAAATCTCGGGGCAATTGGTTTTGGGGTGTTACTTCTACCGATTACTCTACTTTAACTAATTATCTAATTTAACTACTTACTACAGATAGCTATGTTTAATTGAGGTGTGCTCGTATGATGATTAAGAATGTGTTCACTTAGATACTATTACTCCCTAGTTACCTTTTATTGGTTGGTTGAGTTGTTACGCCCTTTATCTTAACGCGTTGTATTCCTAAAAGTCGTAGGGTGTGTGGAAAACTAGAAGGGGGGGGGGGGTTGAATAGTTTTACCAATTAAAACTTCCTTTTAAACTATTTAGATCGACTTATGTCAATCTATTTGGTTGTGTGTGTTGGATGTTGATAAACAAGCATATAAAGATATGTAATGAAAAGATAAGAGTAAGAAGCACAAAACCACAACGCGAGTATTTATAGTGGTTCGGCTACAAGGACACCTTCCTTGCCCTACTCCACTCCCCAAGTCACTACTCGAGAGTTCGTAAACACTACACCAATCTCCTTATGGCGGAGAAGCCTTCACAACGTCGCCTACCCTTTTTCCGGTGCTAGGCTAACCACCGGGTTCTTTCACTCCAAGGTGAACCAAACCTACACAACGTCGCCTACCCTTTATAAGGTACTAGGCTAAGTACCTAGTTCTTTCAAACCAAGGTGAACTACACCTTCACAACGTCGCCTACCCTTTATTAGGTACTAGGCTAAGCACCTAGTTCCATTGCAATGGAGGAACTACTACCACACTACACCAACGACTAATCCCAAAGGAGATCTACTCCTTTACAACATCATCAAGGACATCAATATCCTTGGATCTAATGCTAGTCTATCTAGTACATCGAAACACACCATATCGAATGTACATCTAAGGCACCTTTCGTTAATGCCTTTAACTAGATCTACAAGACACCTTTCACTAATGTCTTGTGTCTTCACTTCTAAGCACCTTTCACTAATGCTTCAAGTCTTGACTTCTAAGCACCTTTCACTAATGCTCCTTGTCTTGACTTCTAAGCACCTACCACAAGTGCTTATTCTATAGACGATAGATACTCTTCACTAATATCTTCGTCTTGACACTTGAGACACCTTTCACTAATGTCTTCAACACTACACTTCTTTGAAGAAATAAATGAATTATCAACAAGAAGACTTCAGTAGCCTTGATGATGAGGAAGCTTGGCAACTCATGGACTTGAGCTTGCTCGACTTCAAAGGTGGTGATCTTGCCTTTAAGAGGAACCTAAAAGATCACACAAAAACAAAACTACAAACATAGATCTCTTGGATCTAAGGTTAGTGAGATTTAACTCAGGGGAGAAAGTGTGTTAGAAAGGGGTGAGAAATAATAAAGAAATGGCTCACTATTTATAGAGGAAAAATCCTACTGTTCCCCGGATCCCACGGATCCCTTCCACAAGGGATCCGTCTAGCGTTAAGCTAGGGATCCGTGGGACGCTCCCTTTTGCCCATGGGTATTTTGGTTATGGGTCATGGGTTGAACCATGGATCTTTGGCTAGATACAATGTATTTTTGAGTGCAATGCACTTGGTCACATGGGTATGGGTTGATCCATGGGTTATGGATATCATCCATGTATGATATAAGCATGATGTCATGCAATGGGTTATGGGTCAAGATCCATGGGTTATGGGCTTTGGGTTGTACCCACCTACATTCAATGTATTTGCCCAATGGGTTGTGATACTTAAGTTTCTACCCATTTATATTACCCAATATACTACATACTAGTTATGTGTATATTTTATCCAAATATGTAAACACTAGTTGTTGTACATATGTATTACTTAAATCATAAAATCACTTATACTTGTTTTAGTGTTTTATGTGAAAATGTGAATAAGTTAGAAACTATTTGTGACAACTCGCAATTTCAGGTCATTTCTCAAATTTACTATTCATCTCGGGAATTTACTATTCACCGGTTACTATTCAAAATTTTACTATTCACCATTTTCGAAGTCGAGGTAATATTCTGAGAACGTATTTCAAAATTTACTATTCACGAAACACTATTCATTTCCGGAGAAAATCACTATTCAAGTTTCACTATTTCATCGTTTATCGTAAACTAGGTTTACGAGTATCAAATTCGCGTAACCTTAGTGGTTTAGCTGCGAATTCATGAACAATCATCGAGGACATTTCATATAGACTAGGTTTAGTCTACATATCATTAGCATCATTATCATCATATTAGTTCATGCATGGTTTTGCATTTTACGTTAAACGTATAATTTTTTTATTAAATAAACGCTATCGCGTAATTAATTATTTTGAACATTTGATCCGATAATTCCAAAAATTATTCCGATATATTTTTCTACTCATATTAAGATTATAAAAATAATATTATGAGTTTACCCGGTGTTTTAAATTTATTTTGTATATAAATTGTTATATTTATATAATTACGACGGTTTTCGTAAAAACTACACGATAATTATTATTTCACTCAATTTTTGTAAGGAATGTATTTTTATAATTTTTATGACTTCAATATATTTTATTTTGATCCGTTAAAATTTATTTTTAGGTAACGCTACCCTAAAAGCTTAAAAATATACACAAGTTACTAATTATCCATAAATAACTATACAATTACTTTTACCTATACATACTTAAGCATTCAATTACACTAAGTTTTTTTTATCAATCTTGTCGACCACAAGGAGTGAGTCACAATATATTGAGTACAAATACCTTTCATACATCATATTATATTATTTACAACTTAACACATTCAACATAGTATCTAAGGGTAGAAAACAAAAAGCTCTCTTCATTTTATTCTCAACAAGAACCGGCCATGGAGTGAAATCAAGAAGGAATCCAAATTTTTTTAAGATCAAGCTTAATTATCACCTTTAGTATACTCTTAATCAAGGTTTTGAAATAAAAACCTAGGGTATTTAGGATAAAACCTTTGTTCACTTCACCTCATCAAGTTACTAGTAAGCATCTCATGATCATTTTTCATCTCTCATATTCATATCATGTTCATATTATCATGTTTGAGTAAAGCATGTAAGTTATATGATGTCTATACCACTTAAATTGTTTATAAGCACTATAAGTTTATATATGTTATCCTATAATTACTCCTTGAAATATATCACTTTTGGTGATGCCTAAGAACCCATGACACCCTAAGAAGGTGTATGGTAGGACTAGAATAGCTTCGGAGTTGTTTTGAATTGGTTAGAATAGGTTTTGCGCGTGAAAAACTCATTTCGACAAGTCTAATTAAGGGTCTGATCAAAATTGTGAAATCCGGAATTTTCGACAGTGGATAAAAATTTTTGGGCTAGATATTTGGAAAATATACTTTAAAACGAAAACGTGGCCGCTTGAATGGGTTAAAACGGAGTTATAACGAAGAAGTTATGCTATTTTCAAGATTGACGATGAAAACTATAATCTTCAGAAAATTCAGCATGTTATATCAACTTTTTACGAGTCAAAAATGAATCTTAAGCGTTATTAAATGTGTCGACTTATCAAAAATATATTAGTATATATTATTACGATTCCGAGGACATAGAAAACGTTGAAAACGGACTTGTAACGATTAAATTATACACGTTTACACAAAGTTGCCGTAACTTTATTATATAAGAAAAACTATTATATTTCTATTGGACAAGTATTACGGCAACAAGTGACCATGTTGAAGGTCATTTTTAACATTGACGTAGAACTCTTTATAAAGTGATGTCCTCTAGTAAAAGTAAGTTCGCCAAGCATACTTTCCAAAATGTCCGACCGTTTGTCAAGCGGAGTTGTAACAAATGAAATATAGTCGCTTAAACTTTGCCGAAAACCATCCTTAAACGATATTTTGGACACAAGTACCATACTTAACCTATATTTTTCTCCATGATCGAGACCTCTACGATGAAAACTTAAATGCTAAAACTTTGAGATAATGATACAAGCTTCCCAAAACCGTTGAGTTTGTTTCCTAACGCTCAATGTGCACCATTTAACGACTAGTTTTTCGAGGCTATTTTGTCACTTTCATGAAATTTCCAATGACATTATTTTACGACGAAAAGTTATAATTTCATAATAAATCACTAAATGATTATCGTAGGATATCATTTCAACGTAAATACATGTAAAGTAATTTATAAATGGTCAAGCCGTTATAAGATTATTTTTCGACGATAAGTGTTATTTTCAAAAATTCACAAGTGGTATAGATATCATCCGAATTGCATGCATGACATTACATCATGACTTATTATGTATCATATCATTCATAATAGGTCAAGGTTAGAGATTCACGCTACATTTCAGTGTACTCACTTTTGTCATCGCATCAATTCACCAAGTGAGTTTCCATAGCCCTATTTTCAATTGTTTTAATGCTTTTATTAAACTCTTTGGGGGAGATACATGCTCAACAACTTTTATGACATTCATGATTATTTGCAACTATATGTTTATCTGAACTGAATGTTTGGTCATACGAAGTAACAATTTTGCCATATTTAGAATTTCTATATCATAAATCATTGGGCTAATTGTCTTGGTATAATCATTGGGCTAATTGTCTTGGTATATTCATTGAGCTAATGGTCTTGGTATATTCATTGAGCTAATGGTCTTGGTATATTCATTGAGCTAATGGTCTTGGTATAATCATGGAACTAATGGTCTTGGTATAATCATTGAACTAATGGTCTTGGAACGATTTGAAACAACACTCATATGTGTTATATCAAATAACTATTGATACATTGAGTCATGCACTATTGATTATGTGCTATGGTTCTACGTCGAGTTATGTACTATTATGTGAATTCATTTGTCATCATGCGCTTGAACATAAACTATACACTTTTTGGCAGTGGGTTATGAACACACATGTTGCAAGTTTTGTATGGGCGGAACTTGGAATTGAGTGGATTTACAATGCCTTTGCTGCATAAACGATTTTGAAAGGCTTTACATTTCAACGCAAACTCTATGAACTCACTCAACCTTTGTGTTGACACTTTTTAGCATGTTTTATCTCAGGTATCTAAGGCATTCACTTCATGGCATGCATGTGGACATATCATAGAGTCGCGGTGACGACGCGTCTCACATGGGATTTATACACTTTAAAAACATCGTTTGACTGTACTAAACTTATTTTCCGCACAAGTTGATTTCATTTGGGACCTATACTTTGTAAACTCTGATTATTTTATTAAATCAAACGATGTATTTTCCAAACGACACTTTAGGTCGTTCAATATTACTGTGATTGTGATGCTATGACAGTCAACCCCGAGGAATTCCATTCCGCTGCAAAACAGGTAATTTGGGGGTGTGACAGATTGGCATCAGAGCTTCAGTTATAGAGAACTAGGTTGCATCATTGACCCTAGACTATAACTACATCATCATAGCATCTCATCATTTCATCATAAGTGCATATTCACTTTACATGCAGTTTATATGTACATTTTGCGAGTTATTTACTTTCATTTCTAATCGATTGTCACATGGATGCCTTCAAATACCCATCCCATTATCCTTTCCTCATACTCTAATGTGGAGAATGCCTTGTCATTCCCTATCACAATTTTAACATCAGTTGACTCATTACCGATATCATCGAATGCCGAGATAAAACCTTCAAGGAAGGTGAAGTCACTCTCACTCCTTTGTTTCACCACTAACATGTCGAGTTACACGTTATTCACATATTAAGTCACTAAACCGTCACTCATTTTGAGAAGTAACCTCAAACTTATCATCTCACATCACATCTCTTTAGAGCGCTTATTCTTAACATAGGACTTTGCTACGTCTCATTTTTCCTCTTATTTTGAAGAGTTATGGCGCCGAAGAAAGCTGCACTAGACATGACACCAGCTGCTATCCAAAGGTATATAGAGGATAGTATAGCCGAGGCACTAAGGAAAGAACGAGCAACAGTAGCTGCTGCTGCCGAGGCCGTGGCTGCTGCCGAAACTGCTAGATTTGCTGCTGCCACAGGAGCTGCAGGAGGATCTGGAGTTCGAAATTGTACATACAAGGACTTTAAGAACTGTGATCCCACAAAGTTCAAAGGCACAGAAGGAGCCACTGCTATGGTTCGATGGTTTGAGAAGATGGAGTTTGTGTTTCTTCTATGCAATTGCCCAGATGACTACAAGGTGAAGTTTGCCACTGGTACACTCTTAGATGGCGCAATGTCATGGTGGAATTCGTATGCGCAGCCTATTGGTATCGAAAATGCTTACAAGCTCACGTGGGATCAATTCAAGAGGTTGTTGACAAAGAAGTATTGTCCACGCACGGAGGTGAAGAAATTAGAAACGGAATTTTATGAGTTAGTAACTGTTGGTTATGACATCGAGACCTACATCAGGAGGTTTCAAGAATTGGCTGCACTATGTCCATCAATGGTTTCGGACAATGAGAAACTACTGGAAAATTTCATTGGAGGACTTCCACAATGTATTCAAGGAGATGTAACTTCTTCCGATCCACAAACAATTAAAGAGACTATTAGGATAACTCAAAAACTCATGGCTCAAGTTGTGAAGGGGGAAAACATTATCAACAATAACCGCAACAACAACCACAACAACCAAACTAGCAACAACAAAAGGAAATGGGAAAATGACCAGGGAGGTTATGATAACGACAACCAAAACCGTAACACTAACCATCACCAACAACAGAATAGAGGGCAAGAAACTGCAATGGTTTATGTTGCTGCACCAATAGAAGGCAGAGGTTATGCTGGAACCTACCCACTATGTAATCGATGTAAGTATCATCACATGGGTCTTTGTCCTGCTAAGTGCTACAAGTGTCAAAAACTGGGACACCTTGCCAGGAATTGTAGAGGCAAGGCCATAGTTACATGTTACGAATGCGGGGAGCAAGGACACTATCGAAACCAATGTCCCCAAAACCAAGGTCAACAAGTTGAAGGTGCTCATGGGAATGCATACATGTTAGAAGGAGGAGAAGCTCAACAGGATTTCAACAACGCGAAAGACTAAAGAAGTTCGGAAACTAACAGTCTTATTTTCCTTATGTACTATGTCGTACTAAGTTTATGTCTTCCATCGTATTCGGATCTTATGACTTAGGATGTATTACTTTTTGATAAACCACTCGTTGTAAAATATTCTCATCAATCGCACTTTCTTTTTCTTCTGATTCGTTATCACTTACAAGGTTTAGATCTCTGTAAACATTGAGAGTTATAACAACTAAACCGAACGTCACATTATCGTTCCTTAATTATACATAGCCTAGCTAACTATGTCTAATTCTGGAGGGATCATGTTATATTGGGAGCAGTTATTTATAAATCTAAGTGCAAGCAAAATTTTCACATATTCCAAGTCAAAGTGTTATTCATGGGAGATTCATCCAATATTTTTCTTTACTATGATGTTTTATACACCCTTAATCATAAATAACCGTAACGACACTTCCTCATGTCTTCTCTCCTCGATATTCATCATAAGCTCAGAAATACGATAGACTAACACGAACTGAATTCAGGGACTGAATTCCTTTTTGGATGGGCGAATGTGACAACTCGCAATTTCAGGTCATTTCTCAAATTTACTATTCATCTCGGGAATTTACTATTCACCGGTTAATATTCAAAATTTTACTATTCACCATTTTCGAAGTCGAGGTAAT
Organism: Chrysanthemum seticuspe; assembly: GCA_019973895.1. Taxonomy (NCBI): domain Eukaryota; kingdom Viridiplantae; phylum Streptophyta; class Magnoliopsida; order Asterales; family Asteraceae; genus Chrysanthemum; species Chrysanthemum seticuspe. The sequence continues at coordinate 170,137,480 of BPTQ01000001.1, forward strand.
ATTCTGAGAACGTATTTCAAAATTTACTATTCACGAAACACTATTCATTTCCGGAGAAAATCACTATTCAAGTTTCACTATTTCATCGTTTATCGTAAACTAGGTTTACGAGTATCAAATTCGCGTAACCTTAGTGGTTTAGCTGCGAATTCATGAACAATCATCGAGGACATTTCATATAGACTAGGTTTAGTCTACATATCATTAGCATCATTATCATCATATTAGTTCATGCATGGTTTTGCATTTTACGTTAAACGTATAATTTTTTTATTAAATAAACGCTATCGCGTAATTAATTATTTTGAACATTTGATCCGATAATTCCAAAAATTATTCCGATATATTTTTCTACTCATATTAAGATTATAAAAATAATATTATGATTTTACCCGGTGTTTTAAATTTATTTTGTATATAAATTGTTATATTTATATAATTACGACGGTTTTCGTAAAAACTACACGATAATTATTATTTCACTCAATTTTTGTAAGGAATGTATTTTTATAATTTTTATGACTTCAATATATTTTATTTTGATCCGTTAAAATTTATTTTTAGATAACGCTACCCTAAAAGCTTAAAAATATACACAAGTTACTAATTATCCATAAATAACTATACAATTACTTTTACCTATACATACTTAAGCATTCAATTACACTAAGTTTTTTTTTATCAATCTTGTCGACCACAAGGAGTGAGTCACAATATATTGAGTACAAATATCTTTCATACATCATATTATATTATTTACAACTTAACACATTCAACATAATATCTAAGGGTAGAAAACAAAAAGCTCTCTTCATTTTATTCTCAACAAGAACCGGCCATGGAGTGAAATCAAGAAGGAATCCAAATTTTTTTAAGATCAAGCTTAATTATCACCTTTAGTATACTCTTAATCAAGGTTTTGAAATAAAAACCTAGGGTATTTAGGATAAAACCTTTGTTCACTTCACCTCATCAAGTTACTAGTAAGCATCTCATGATCATTTTTCATCTCTCATATTCATATCATGTTCATATTATCATGTTTGAGTAAAGCATGTAAGTTATATGATGTCTATACCACTTAAATTGTTTATAAGCACTATAAGTTTATATATGTTATCCTATAATTACTCCTTGAAATATATCACTTTTGGTGATGCCTAGGAACCCATGACACCCTAAGAAGGTGTATGGTAGGATTAGAATAGCTTCGGAGTTGTTTTGAATTGGTTAGAATAGGTTTTGCGCGTGAAAAACTCATTTCGACAAGTCTAATTAAGGGTCTGATCAAAATTGTGAAATCCGGAATTTTCGACAGTGGATAAAAATTTTTGGGCTAGATATTTGGAAAATATACTTTAAAACGAAAACGTGGCCGCTTGAATGGGTTAAAACGGAGTTATAACGAAGAAGTTATGCTATTTTCAAGTTTGACGATGAAAACTATAATCTTCAGAAAATTCAGCATGTTATATCAACTTTTTACGAGTCAAAAATGAATCTTAAGCGTTATTAAATGTGTCGACTTATCAAAAATATATTAGTATATATTATTACGATTCCGAGGACATAGAAAACGTTGAAAACGGACTTGTAACGATTAAATTATACACGTTTACACAAAGTTGCCGTAACTTTATTATATAAGAAAAACTATTATATTTCTATTGGACAAGTATTACGGCAACAAGTGACCATGTTGAAGGTCATTTTTAACATTGACGTAGAACTCTTTATAAAGTGATGTCCTCTAGTAAAAGTAAGTTCGCCAAGCATACTTTCCAAAATGTCCGACCGTTTGTCAAGCGGAGTTGTAACGAATGAAATATAGTCGCTTAAACTTTGCCGAAAACCATCCTTAAACGATATTTTGGACACAAGTACCATACTTAACCTATATTTTTCTCCATGATCGAGACCTCTACGATGAAAACTTAAATGCAAAAACTTTGAGATAATGATACAAGCTTCCCAAAACCGTTGAGTTTGTTTCCTAACGCTCAATGTGCACCATTTTACGACTAGTTTTTCGAGGCTATTTTGTCACTTTCATGAAATTTCCAATGACATTATTTTACGACGAAAAGTTATAATTTCATAATAAATCACTAAATGATTATCGTAGGATATCATTTCAACGTAAATACATGTAAAGTAATTTATAAATGGTCAAGCCGTTATAAGATTATTTTTCGACGATAAGTGTTATTTTCAAAAATTCACAAGTGGTATAGATATCATCCGAATTGCATGCATGACATTACATCATGACTTATTATGTATCATATCATTCATAATAGGTCAAGGTTAGAGATTCACGCTACATTTCAGTGTACTCACTTTTGTCATCGCATCAATTCACCAAGTGAGTTTCCATAGCCCCATTTTCAATTGTTTTAATGCTTTTATTAAACTCTTTGGGGGAGATACATGCTCAACAACTTTTATGACATTCATGATTATTTGCAACTATATGTTTATCTGAACTGAATGTTTAGTCATAAGAAGTAACAATTTTACCATATTTAGAATTTCTATATCATAAATCATTGGGCTAATTGTCTTGGTATAATCATCGGGCTAATTGTCTTGGTATATTCATTGAGCTAATGGTCTTGGTATATTCATTGAGCTAATGGTCTTGGTATATTCATTGAGCTAATGGTCTTGGTATAATCATGGAACTAATGGTCTTGGTATAATCATTGAACTAATGGTCTTGGAACGATTTGAAACAACACTCATATGTGTTATATCAAGTAACTATTGATACATTGAGTCATGCACTATTGATTATGTGCTATGGTTCTACGTCGAGTTATGTACTATTATGTGAATTCATTTGTCATCATGCGCTTGAACATAAACTATACACTTTTTGGCAGTGGGTTGTGAACACATATGTTGCAAGTTTTGTATGGGCGGAACTTGGAACTGAGTGGATTTACAATGCCTTTGCTGCATAAACGATTTTGAAAGGCTTTACATTTCAACGCAAACTCTATGAACTCACTCAACCTTTGTGTTGACACTTCTCAGGTATCTAAGGCATTCACTTCATGGCATGCATGTGGACATATCATAGAGTCGCGGTGACGACGCGTCTCACATGGGATTTATACACTTTAAAAACATCGTTTGACTATACTAAACTTATTTTCCGCACAAGTTGATTTCATTTGGGACCTATACTTTGTAAACTCTGATTATTTTATTAAATCAAACGATGTATTTTCCAAACGACACTTTAGGTCGTTCAATATAACTGTGATTGTGATGCTATGACAGTCAACCCCCAGGAATTTCATTCCGCTGCAAAACAGGTAATTTGGGGGTGTGACACTATTAGTTCAAACCATTTACGTATTATATTTGTTTCGTTAATATGATTTTACGTTTGTTATCGACAAAACATTAGAAGATAGTAAAATATAAATAAACGTTTTTACGGCTTATTTGTATTAACAGGGTGTGCGGATCCCCTAGTTCTATGAGGTTATCTCTCGTATGTGATACACGGAATCAACTAACCTAAGCTATTCCATCCATACACCATATCATCATTAAGCATACTCAAGCATTAAATACAATGAAGCCTAATCGCATCAATTAAGCCTATGTCAATTAAGAAAAGAAACAACCTAACAACAATCAATAACTAGGTTTCATAGATCTAAGCCAACAGACAAGTAATTTAGCTAGACATGTTGAGCAAGCAAGCATACACATAATCAATCGAACATGGGGTAGACATAATGATAAATTGGATTAACAAAGTTATCTTGATGTGTAAAATATGGTATGGGACCCTAGAATACTGTCCAAGTCGGACTACAACTGAGTTAGGGTTTGCTCTCCAAAATTCTACCTCTTTAAATACAGAAAAATCGAATTCTATATATAGATTTACAATAGCGATGGCGTCGCCTTTTGCATGCGACGCCGTCAGGTCGCCGTCATTAGGGTTTTTTTTGGGCCTAGTCATCGATGGGACGGCGTCACTTTAGAGTTGTGACGTCGTCAGTCTTTAGTTGAGACGCCGTCTTGATTCTAGATCTGGGCCGTATGGAGTGAAAACTGTGAGTGGCATATTTAAAGCGTGACGCCGTCAGGATTTACAACTAGGAATTCCACTGAGCCGTCTTGGGCACTTTCTGATCAAGTCTTCATAGAGGGACGGCTTCGCCCTTTGGATGGGACACCGTCAGGTTCTGCTGATCAGTCTTTAGTGGCTTCGATCTTGACTTTGCCATTTTCTTCATGTATTTGCTCTTTTTCGTCCAAATGTGCTTCATTCCAGCATTTTGCTTCCAAAAGACCTAAAAAGTGAAAAGGAACAAAAATAAGCAGTAACGGATATAAAATGTATCGAAATAGGGCTTAAATGACCCCCTAAAAGCGAACGTTTTAAATCCTTATCAAATATCCCTACACTTGGTATTTGCTTGTCCTCAAGCAAATATGCTTTTGACAAATCAATTTATAAGTTAGGGGGCATGAAGCATTGGTTTAAAATAGTTTATAACAAGTAAAAGCGCCACAATAGTCATAACAAGCACGGAAATTATATACTAGCACCTCACAAGTGGTGTTTGGATTCTCTCATCTCTCGGGTTTATATGGAATATAATATGAATGGAAATGGAATATAAACACTCATTACCTGGCATAGTACATAAATTACCATAAGCTTGAGAATAGATCAAACCTCCACCGCTTTGGCGTAAGCACCTAGGAACAACTATCTAAGAGGTCTTTACAAGGGTTGTAACGTTAGGCTTAGGGTAGGGAAACAAAGGGTTTTGTTGGATAGGGGATATTTTGTGGTGGCAAGTCAAAAATCTTTATGTTACAAGCATGTAAAGCGTGGCGTTGCTAAGCCAAGACTCGACTCACTAACACTAGATAACTTGAAACAAAACAAACATAAATTAAAGATAGATGTAGGATGGTAGCCCGTATGTTTTTCTTCATTTTTCATTTTTTTTACTCTACCATCCTCTACGTTAACATCAAAATATAAGGGATTTATAGGAGCATCCCTACATTTGAGTTTTATTTTTCTAACACTATGAGCCAATTTGAAAAGATCAAAACACTTGGAGTATTTAATTACGTAGACAAAGGGAATTTGAATTTATCGTTCTTTCCCGTTACTCCATAAAATATTACTTTTACCCATGAGTCCCAATGATCCTAAACCTGTGTACAAAAGATATGACTCGACTTAGCAACCATGCAAGTAACTAGATATTTGAAATAAGGGTTTAGTAATGATAACAATAATGCACTAAAGATGAGTGCATACAAGGTAGGCTAAGGCGATTTGGGTGTACATTTGGGGGTGGATTGTAAACAATGTTCTTCATTGATATTCCGGAAAACCGAAACATCACGAGAACCGCGAAAAGGATAGGCTCTAAGGGGTTAACTAGGGGTATCGTGTACTAAAGATGAGTACATCGCAATGGTGTGGGGTAATTACTCAACCGATGTGGAAGATGTAATTATAATACAGGTTTCAAACAAGGGTTATCCTAATGCCTCTTATCATTTAGTTAATCCTAACTACACGAATGTAGTCTTATTAGCGATCTCGGAATGCATCACAAAACAAGTTCTAGAATCTATTATACTACCGGTACACTCTCTAAGCATTAAATATGGATGCTTTTATTCCTAAAGATCAAGGAGCGAACATCACATTTTTGGGGTGGAATTTGAGTGGTAAACGGTTTTTGTGCTAGTCATATAATTTCTATCCATGAGACACTTTATTAATACTAAAGTTTTACTCGTAAATGTCATAAAAAAATTTAAATTTGGTGCTAAAATGGCCCTAACGAATATTTCTAATAGTTTATTACACAAATTACTAAGGACAAGACAAATAATTAAGTGAGTGAATAGTTTCTAAGTTCCCGTTTTATTCTCCCTCCTTACACTTAAACTGAACATTGTCCCCAATGTTCCCCGAAAGCATCAAAGTTATGATAAAGGAAGGTAAGTAAGGAAAAAAAATTAGTACTCCCCTGATTAGCTCGGTAGGATATGTAAAAAGTTGTAGTTAAATTATTTTCCAAGAAGAATGCATAAGTAATAAGCTTCATCCAATGAGTGTTTCTTCTTCTTGCCCAATATAACTTGCACACTTATAAGAAAAAAAACGAAACATTCGCGTAAAATCGGCGGTAAAACTATATATGACACACACTACACTAGAAAGAAAGTAAGATATAATACTTGAGGAATGGATGTTTGCAGTTTTTTTGGAAAATTAAGACTTGGGAATTTCCAAAAATTTACAAGTTGCACAGAAAAACGAAAAACTGAGCAATCTATTTCTACATAGCCTGACGTCGTCAGGCTTTAATTCTGACGCCGTCAGGTTGTCCTGACAGAAAGTGGTCTGCTGCGTTTTTCTGGAAAAGTAACATCATTAAAACCTGGAAAATTTCTGCAAAACATCCATTATGACTCGATACAAGCATTTGACTCTAACAAACACACATATATATCAATTTCAATAGTTGTAATGCTCATGTTCATGTTCTTAAAAACTTATGTGATCTTCCTTACACTTATCTTTTTGTAAAATACATTTACATGTAATTAAGACGAGGTTAAAGACAAAATAAAGCATTTTCACAAAGTCTAACATGAGAATAAACAACAATGAAAAAGATATAAGACACACAAAAATTGAAAAACAAAACAAGCAAACAATTGCATGGGTTGCCTCCCACGAAGCGCTTTTCTTTATTTATGAGTCTTGTAGCTAGACTCGAAGTCGTGCTCCTACGTGATCTCAATTTTCATCCTCAATGAAAATTCTATCATATTGACAAAATTCTCATCTACTCTATAGCTAGGTCCTAGGGCAAGCAATCCCTATAGTAGAGTCTCTTTTTCTCCCACATAAAGTTCAAGCCTTTTCTAATATCCTCTTTGCTCTTTTCCTCAAATGCTCTAACGTTATCTCTTTCAAGGTAGGATAGATGACCATAACCACTAACTCTCCAAGGCATCATATATGTAATTTCATAGTCTTCTTCTGTAAATCTAACCGCTCCCTCGGGTTTGTTATAGCTTAGCTTGGATTTTTCAACAAACGGTTTGCCTAACACTACATGGGATAGGCTATAGTCGATGACACACCCTATATCTTCTAAGATCATGAAGTCCACCAAGTAGGTGAAGTTTCCTATGAAAATGTATACATTCTTGACTCTTCCCACAAAATTGCAAACCCCACCGGGATACCTAGGGTCCCTCCTAATCTTAAGTTGCACATTCATTATGTCATTGTAAACGGCCGAAGACATTACGTTTATTGGAGAGTCTACATCTATGTAAATTTGTTCCACATTCTTATACCCAATCATAGAAGGGATTTTAATGTTCCAAGGATTTCCTCTCCTAATCTTTGGGCATATTCTAACGATGGGTGATCGAGGATTGTCGATTATGTACTTGTGGTATGCAATTTCCTCCTTAGTGGGATATTGGTTAAAGTAGGCATTGGCTTCTTCATCCTCATTTTCATTTATTACTTTGATGACCTCAACGTCACTTCCTCTTAAGTCATCATCCGAACCATTGCTACTTGATTCGTTAGCCGCAATTGCATCTCTAATCGTACTCTCAAGTATCCTATGTAATTCTTTAAGCTCATCGATCTCACTAGTGATATGGTTGCGAAGAAGGTTGAAGGAATGTTGATCAATTGGTTGGTTTAAAGATTGTGGTAGTGGGTAATATGGTGGATGGTTGCGTGGAAGTGGTTGAATTGGTGGAGGATTATCGTTTGGTGGTGGATTGTCACCCATGGTGATAAGTGACAAGGTTACGAACAAAAACACAAAGAAGGGGGATAGACTAAAAGGAAGCTAATGAAAATGAGAAAAATTCCTACTTGATGGGAATCAAGCAAGGGAACCTAAACGAGATAGAGATCTAACTAGCTATTCTATTCCCCGACAGCGGAGCCAAAAACTTGATACGTGCGGAAGGCGAGTTCCACAAGTTTTTCAAGCCTCTAGGCAGTGAACCTAATCGTTGTAGTTTAGTATGGGGTAAGCCTCGGGGATTGATATCGTTCTCTGGGGGAATAGGAATGCTAGTAAGAAATATATGACGAGAAGGTGGGGTTGAGAATGATTCTTTTTTTTTAATCTTTTTTATGGTTTTTTAGAAAGCTAATGTAAAATCTCAGGGCAATTGGTTTGGGGGTGGTACTTCTAACGATTACTCTACTTAAACTAATTATCTAATTTAACTACTTACTACGGATAGCTATGTTTAATTGAGGTGTGCTCGTATGATGATTAAAAATGTGTTCACTTAGATACTATTACTCTCTAGTTATCTTTTATTGGTTGGTTGAGTTGTCACGCCCTTTATCTTAACGCTTTGTATTCCTAAAAGTCGTAGGGTGTGCGGATCCCCTAGTTCTATGAGGTTATCTCTCGTATGTGATACACGGAATCGACTAACCTAAGCTATTCCATCCGTACACCATATCATAATCAAGCATACTCAAGCATTAAATACAACGAAACCTAATCGCATCAATTAAGCCTATGTTAATTAAGAAAAGAAACAACCTAACAACAATCAATAACTAGGTTTCATAGATCTAAGCAAACACAAAAGTAATTTAGCTAGACATGCTGAGCAAGAAAGCATACACACAATCAATCAAACATGGGGTAGACATAATGATAAATTGGATTAATAAACTTATCTTCATGTGTAAAATAGGGTATGGGACCGTAGAATACTGTCCAAGTCGGACTACAACTGAGTTAGGTTTTGCTCTCCAAAATTCTACCTCTTTAAATATAGAAAAATCGAATTCTATATATAGATTTACAATCACGACGGCGTCGCCTTTTGCATGCGACGTCGTCAGGTCTCCGTCATTAGGGTTTCGTTTGAGCCAAGTCATCGATGGGACGGCGTCACTTTAGAGTTGTGACGCCGTCAATCTTTAGTTGAGACGCCGTCTTGATTCTAGATTTGGGCTGTCTGGAGTGAAAACTGTGAGTGACGCCCTCCATAATTAAAGCGTGACGCCATCAGGCTTTACAACCAGGAATTTTACTAAGCCGTCTTAGGCACTTTCTGATCAAGTCTTCATAGAGGGACGACGTCGCCCTTTGGATGGGACGCCGTCAGGTTCTGCTGATCAGTCTTGAGTGGCTTCGATCTTGACTTTGCCATTTTCTTCATGTATTTGCTCCTTTTCATCCAAATGTGCTTCAATCCAACATTTTGCTTCCAAAATACCTAAAAAGTGAAAAAGAACGAAATTAAGCAGTAACGGATATAAAATGTGTTGAAATAGGGCTTAAATGACCCCCTAAAAGCGTACGTTTTAAATCCTTATCAACACAAAAGCATGTAGTGTACAACATACTTGAAGCCACATCAATAAGTGCGTGAATATGAATACAAATAGTTGTTGCTGCGGTTTCAGAATTTCAAGCTCAAAGAATACAAAAAAATGTTTTAACTATGCAACAAAAAAGGTTTTACATCCCTTCGTTTCTTTGCCATTAAACTACATACTATTTAGCCTATAAATAACACATGCAAACAAACCACCAAAACATGAAGCCACCACTGCTATGAAAGACCTAACTTCACTCCCCAACATTCATAATTATTCAAGACTAAAAAATAAAGACAATAATCATATGATCTCAGTTAATTTCTTTCGTGTTATTCAAAAACATATATGTTATCCCGTATTATGTAACGGGCCCAAGCCCGTGTCTAGAATGTTCCGTATTTGCTATTTATAGGTTTGATGTAATTGTAATCAACAGAAAATCAATAAAATCATTATTAACATTACCATTTTACATGGTATCAGAGAACTAATCGATCCATCCCATAAACCCTAAACTTCCGCCACTTTAATCTTCAGTCACCACTTTAATTTTTCCGGCCGACGGTCCGGAGCATGAATATCCTTATCAGCCATCGTAGATCCACAACCCTAAATCAAAAAAACTTCCGCTCTTTAATCCTCTTAACCTGCTATTGTTCTTCTTCTTTACGTGTGTGGATTGTTGATAAAACACCGATCCCTAAACACACCATACCTTAAACTTTATATATGTTGTTGCGCTAGCCGTTTTTTTAAGAATATATGGTTATTGATCATGGTGAATAATTAGTCATTATGATCATTGTGATTCATCATCATTCATATACTTTGGGTACATGTCATGTCAGCTATTGGCACATTTGACTCTTTGTCTCTAAATATGTGCCACGATTCATGTATTTAAAGCAAATTTAGGCCAGGTGTTGTTAATAGCTCCAAGTCGCAACAAAACAGTAGTTTTATCTTTAAAAAATAAAATAAAAAATGTGGCAACATTGGCCCCACCCAAGTTTTGATGTTTATTTGTGAGGTGGATCTTTACGTTTTTTTAGAGAAAAAAATGCCCCATTTGTTCGGAAGGTTCCTTGGCGGTTGAAGTTTTAGAACCAACTTTCGTTTTCTCATCTTTTATTTTGATGTTAATGCATGAGTTTTAGTTGTAATTTTCTTTATTTTAGTGTAGGGGATACTTTGAGTTATCTCATTCATTTTAGTTGTGGGGGATACTTTGGGTTATTCCGTTTTTTTTAGTTGTAGGGGATACTTTGGGTTATCCCGTTTGGTCAGGATACTTTGGTTTATCCTGTTTGGTAAGGGATACTTTGGTTTATCCCATTTGGTTAAGATACTTTGATTTATCCTGTTTGGTATGGATACTTAGGTTTATCAGGTTTGTTGCTTGCTGCTGAAGATGTGCTTCCGGTTGCTGTCGAATGTCTTCATCAACAATTATTTATTTGCTTTACTTTATTGTTTATTAGCTTTTAATCTCCAGTTCAAGCTTTCGAGATTCTGCAGTTCGGACTGCTGGGGAGTGTTAGCCCGTATTATGTAACGGGCCCAAGCCCGTGTCTAGAATATTTCGTATTTGCTATTTATAGGTTCGATGTAATTGTGTAATCAACAGACAATCAGTAAAATCATCATTAACATTACCATTTTACAATATCAAGACCTTTGAAGGTCAAACAAACGAAAGTATTATCATCATCGATCTTTTTGAAGCTTAACCTCTTTTAATATCCGAACTTTAAACAACAAAATATAACAATTATGTTATACCCGTATCTTTCTTTCAGTTATCACAACACAAGAACAAGAAATAAATGCAAAATAAAAAAATCTACTCGAGACCTTTTAGCAAAGATGTTGAAGTCAAGACTATATATGATGCCTCGAATAAACACAAAACCACAATAAGATTCACGGGTACGGTTTCTTTTTGATTCAAATGGTTTTCATTTTTTATTCAGAGATCTAAAGGTTAAAAGGTTGATGATTCGTTTGGTATATAAAAGGGGAGAGATCTTCATTTGTGGCTGCAACAGATGAGATGAAGGAGATGGAGATGGAGATGTCAATTTGGCTACAAAGTGTGTTCGCAAGAAGAGGGAATACCGATAGTTGGTGTGTGTGTGGTTGCGGATGAATAAGAGGGAGGCCGGTTATGTTGTTAGGGTTAGGGTTGGGTGTAGCATTATATTTGTGTAAAGCATTTGTGGTAGGAAAAAAGATTGGGCTAGGCTCATCGTGTTTCTTGCTTCTTTATTTAATCTACGAATCTACAATATCAGTTGCATAATTATTATGCCAATCTTTAATTCTTAATTTGATTTTTTATTTAATCTACAATTGATGAATAATTTAATTATTATGTCAATGATTTCCTAAGTTAAATACTTTGTTTTTCTATGTGTGCATGTGTAGTGTTTTTCATGTATGAAAATAAATTCCACTATAAATATTTAGTTTTGATATAGAAACGTAAACAAATTTTCATGTCAATTATTCTTGGTGTTTGGTTTCTACAAACTGATAATTTGCTTTGGTGCTTTAAGATATTTACCAAAGAGTTCTTAATTTAACGGAATCAAAACGTGTTATTTGGATGTTTCTCATGCATGAGATACATGAGCTCAATTCATGTTTGTGAAAAGGATGTAGAATTAGTATTACATATTTATGTGTGTAAAGGCATTGAGTGTAGAATTTTCAAGTAGAATATGCCAAAAATGATGTTTTGAAGCTTCAATATATTCAATGAATCATATAAGTTGATACAACATGTTATTTGCTAATATTCGAATTTATGTAGTTGGTTAGGGAAATCAAAAAGACCAATTACATGTATTATCAATAATTATCATGCAATAAGCAACAAACGTTATCATAACGTCACAACTTAGAAACTTGTTAACCAACAAAAAGTGAGCGTTAAAACACGATAAAAACTATTACCAATCATTACGCTATGAACATTTAGATACAGCCCGTGTGCAACGCACATGGTCAGATTGTCTTGTAATACTTAAAGATTGAGTGACTAAATTTAATGTGCAAGAGGAATTGTGCACAAAAGCAACATACTTGGAGTACAAACAATCTTTGAGTTAAAACATTAACCATTATCAGATGACTTCCCCTTCCCCCTTAGCCTTTAGCCCTTCTAGTAACCCGATGCATTAAATCAACAATCCCTGAGTTGGCAGCCTAAAAATAACATCCTCCCTTTGCTTACCTTATCACACCTTCCAATCCATAATCAAAACTGCATACACTATGTCACACAACTCATGAAACCAAAATCAATTACCTAACAAATTAAGGTATAAAACCCCGCTATCAGAGTGTGTCCTAGACCCTAAAGAAGCCGCAAGGTTCAAAAAGTTTGACCCGATTACGTTTGGTGTGGGCGGCATCATCAAGGTAGGAGGAGACATCACCGAGGCCAATGATTAATCACTAATCGCATCTCCTCGTCACCAAAACAACAATCCCATCTCCAAACAACAACCAAGATGCAAAACAGAAACGAAAGTACATGCAAATAGATCTCAGGTATAGTTTTCATGTGCTTAGAACAGATCTTTAAAGATATTTACATCTCGAAAACCAAATCATCTTTGATCTAAAATTACACCTTACCCGAGACCTCACCTAAAGATCTTGAAGACGAGCTTTGCCTTGATATACAAAGAAATTTTCAAAGGTTTCGTTTGGTTCTGTGTTTCGTGGCTTAGATTTGTAAACAAAATGATGTGACTTAGTTGTATGGTTCGGATAGAAAAGATACCAGCGACGTTAATGTATTTGTATTTGGTTGTTGCGGTTTAGATTTGTGTAACACCCCCAAATCTCGGTACATCGGAAGACTTAATCAAGTTTTCGGGGCGTTACTATTGGATTGGTATCTCACACAAGTATAGCAAAAGATAGTCATTTAACATTCAAAACCAATCCCAAATTTAAGTATTCAAAACATTTAATCCAAAAGTATAAATATTAGGCCCAAAACATGATTTAATAAAATAGGTCCCCAAAGTTTATCAGAGTCAGAAATGATCCTTGAACCCCGCCTTCTTGCCAAGCTTCCACCGATCACGTATTCCAAACATCTTTCAAATACCTGAGAAATCATGCTAAAAGGTCAGCTTACGCTGGTGAGTTCATAGGTTTAAGTTCAATAAAATCATAGTGGACATGTAGGAGTTGATTTGCTATGCAAGACCTAAGATAGATAAATACCGTTTGCACACACCGATCCTACCTGGATCACCAATCATATAACCATATCCCGCATCCAGGGATTACTCGGGCCCCGCGACTCTAGTCCAGCACTGTCGTGGCAACCTCTAGAACAGTTGCCAACCCCGGACTAGGTCGAGGTAGAAGTCTATTCTTAGCTAGGCAACGATTCAACCTAGTCTAAGGCAACAACTACCGCACATCTATCTAAACAGTCAAGCATATAAGCAAATCCAAATAGTTTTAACAGTCCAAAAACAGTAGCATGATTCTCACCCCAATATAGTTAAAACGTAGATAAAAGTGGGGCTATGAAACTCACCTCAAGCAATCAATGAACAAATAAACACTAGCAGAAGATAACGGTAATCACGGCACAACAACTATCGACTCGGCACAACCTATTAATGTAGACCAAATTTTAATATATATATCTCCCGAAATCAATGTTATCTACCCCAATGTATTCCATTTTGTTATTTCCAAAAATGTCTCGTTTCACCATTTAATCCTAGTGTTTGGCATCCTCATGTGGGTGTATCGACTCAATATGATGCTATGAATGCACTCAAACAACCAATATGTGACTCAATGCAACACAATGAGACATCTAAGCGATAAGCTCCATAGTCCAATAAGTTTCGGAATAAATAGTAGACCTTATCGAATTCGTCAACTCGATAAACTTATTTATTTATTCGTGTCGCTTATTATCCCATAAACCGGTCGCATCCTAAAGAGTCATAAGAATAATTCACCCATTAATAAGGTTACCCAACGTACCTAGCGGGCTCTTATTAGATTCGTCAACCTAATAAGTCCGCTACCCACGTGGATCAACACTATTAACGTTAGGTTATCCGTAACCCATGCACACAACGTAAGTAAATAAATACTTGAAAATGGTATTAAATGCCCATAATTGGCATTTATCGATAAACATGTACTCGAAACATTAATTACTTATTTTTTATAAAACATTTCTATTTTTTGTCTTTAGTTTCTATTAAAAAATTGTAAATAACAAGATAAATCTTGTTATCGATATTTTTGGTATAAAAGTCCTTTTTTATTATTTAGGTTTCATAATTTATTAATATTTACATATATATATATATATATATATATATATATATATATATATATATATATATATATATATATATATATATATATATATACATATTTCGTCAAATCCCAATATCAATTTCATATCGTTATTCGTTTCGAGTCCACAAGCACGAGTCATGACTTCTCGGCTTTTAATCAGTCAATAGTCCAAACTATACTAAAGTCCATGTTACGGCGTTGTCGGGGTCAACTATTGACTAAAAAGTCAAAGTAACACCGACATTGCTCAAAGCTGACAATTTATATATCAAGTCCAAATTAAAAGTCATAATAGCGCAATTCAATCCCAGATCAACTCAAAACAATCTCGCCAACCAATCAACCAACCAAATATACCCGAAACCAATGTTATGACCCTAATGGTCATGACACGGTCACGGTTAAGACCACGTGAACCAAACAAGCTCTAGAAGCTTTTCGGCTCCACGCGTGTCATTCAAACACCAACAATATCAACCAACAAGCTACCAAAATGACCCGACCCGGACCCAAGGTCCATGTGGGTTACGTACGCAACCCAAAGGCCACGTACGTGCCCTATGTGGCTCGTACACCATGCCAAACCCAACCAAACACTACCAAATCAATTCCACAACATCCAAATACAATCAATCAACCTCCAATCATCAACCAAACATCAAACCCAACATCTATTCTAACCAAAAATATGAAACTAGACCTAAAATGCAAAAACCCATCAATATGATACACTACACGCTTACCAAACACTAGCTACATGTTTATTTATGTGTTAATTAGACTTAATCCCACGTTTAAACCAAAAGCCCTAAAATTATCAATATGGTCGAACCATATTTAATGCCATACGTGGCTAACCAAAGCTCAAACAAGGTGTATTCAAGTCCCTTTTACCTTTCCAAACACGAATTGCAAAACCCACTTGAAACCCTAGAAATCCAAACCTTAATCTTAAGATTTGAAGGTGTTAATGAAGGTTTTAGTGAGAGTATTATATATGGATAGAAAGAGGATGAAAAGATCTACAAGATGGTAGTGGAGGTGGGTGGTCACGCGCCGGTGGTGGGCGGATTTTGGCTAGAACTGTGGCGGCGGTGGTGGTGTTCTAGGGTTAGGGTTTATATTAATTTGGGGGAGAGAGAGAGTAGAGAGAGAAAAGAGGTGTGTGTGTGTTTTAGTAAGAGAAACAAAGGGTGGAAGTGAGGTATATGAGGGTATATATATTAGGAGGGGAGGGACTCAAAAATAAAGAAAAGGGGAGGAGGGGGCGCCGGCTAGGAGGGAAAAAGAGGGGCCGAAGGCGTCATTTTTCTTAAACTATCCTGTTTACCCATTCCCGAGCTCATATATTGTCCCCCGAGTGTCCCACGACGTTCATTCGACTTTCTAATATCGTTATTTATGTTTTTCCACGAGTTTTAACTATTTATTTGCCAATTTTCAATTTACGGTCTAAAAGTTACGTTATTTCTCGTTTTAGGCTTTTTTAGTGCCGAATCGAATAGTGCCTACCAAATATAGTTAAAACTCATACGATAACTCATTCAATAGTGAAGTAAACCATAAAAACCAATAGACAATATAAATTCAAGTCATGGTTGATAAAATAGTGTTAAAGGCAAAAGCTCGGTTTAGTTTAACGTAATGCGGTTACCTAAAATAGCCTCCCTAAATTGCCAGTTGTCACAGCCTCCCAGCCTCAGAAGAAACCCGTCCCGGGTTTCACTCCGAGTTGCTAGATGTCATGAAAAGTTTAGGATACTTCCTACGGAAAACGTCCTCACGTTCCCAAGTGAACTCCGGTCCATGCCGGGAGTTCCAACGAACTTTGACAATTGGAATACGGCTATTCTTCAGGGGAATGTTACGAAATCGGAGATCACAACACAAGTAATAAGGAACGGAATACATACTCCGTTTGATTTCATAAAATAGTCTTAAAACATTATCTTACAACATTGTTTAGATAAATGGGCACATCCTATAAGTTCAGTGGTCCCAATTTAAAAACATCGTTATGTGTAAAAACACTTCTTTAAATATTACTACGACCATTTACCGCCTCTTGCCTTGCATCCATGATCACAAATTAAGCACCTGAGAAAATATGCTAAAAAGGTCAGCTAAAAGCTGGTGAGTTCATAGGTTTAGATTAAAACAGTAAGTTTGGACCATAATCAAAGTCATATAATCATTACAACGGATATAATGATATATGGATGAATGTCTATTACGTTAGCTCTAAGTTCTTGCAACTGATACTACGACAGTTTCTGTATGCTAAATGATATCATACAATATATAGGCCCAATGCGAATGTTTTGTCCCTCAACACTCGATTCCGACATGGTATACGTTTCGCCTTGGCCTAAGCATGGCCAACCGAACGGAGGAGTCACCCTCAATAGATCTATTTATAACATTCGCGCTTCCCAATGGGGAACTGACGGTTCATGAAAAAGGGGCATTTCTAGGGACATAAGGGCTTAGGCTAAACCACGTAATAGTAATCATGCAATAGTTTAGGTCCATAAAAAGGTTTTGCATATTTTCTCACCCCAAATGTATATATCAATTTATCAAGTAAAAGAGGGGCTATGAAAACTCACCTTAGCAAATGTGCAAATCCAAAAGTGGGATTTAGTGAATGTTGTGATGCGGCACCGACACACGACCTAGATAAGGAGGGCAATGTTTTAGTTCATTGTTTTAAGTATCACTCACTTAAAATAGTTCAATTGTTTTTATATTTGTATTAAAACTAAACTTAAGTTTGTATACGAAAGTATATATACTTTTCATGTTGACACTATAATGGTTTTAAAATCCGAAGTTTGATTTGAAAAATAATTACAATATTCCACTAGTAAGTATATAAATGTATATATACTTATTTAAGTTGACACAAAATGGTATTGTCAAAATTATATATAATTGATCTATTTTCTAATTGTATTTAGAAAATACTTGTGTTAAATTTGAAGTCTTCCAAATTTAATGAATGATAAAATAATATAGTGGTCTCTATTTATTTATCAAAACTTGTTCTTAATATATATAGTTCTAAACGAGAAATTTACTTGACATACATTTGTTTACACATTGACGTTAAATTTTGACGTAGGCCTTATTAAGTGAACATGTTTTAAGCACTTGCTTAATTGTATTAAGATTTATGACGTTAAGACAATATGTACGAAATGAAAGGGAGGAATATGAGGTAATGAGTTTGGTTTATTTGTTTCCCGATTTATGACATGCTCAGACACTCAAACGGACTCCCCAAAGTTTTCCATGGGCTGTGGCCCAGTATCGATAACAATGGGGTACCAGATTTGGGCCTGGGCCCGATTTGGGATTTACACGAAGGGAAAGGCTGGTCCAACAACATTTTACAACGGTTGCTAATCACATTTTTGAAAGACACATCACATTTCCAGCTTTTATTGCCAAGAATACATCTTTTGTTACAAGGCTTAACGTGAGCAACTTGGCTCGAGATACACTCGATCACTCATGCTCCATTTTTGAAGCCGATACTTCTCGACCAGGGGATAAATGACCTCGTCACTGTGGTACTACCAAAGTGAGTTTGTCGACTCACAATACATTTTCAAAACGTTTCTATTTAAATGACAAGTATGTACCTAAGGAAAAATAAGTTAACAAAAGGGAAGTGACTATGAACAAGACTTGTTTCAAACGAGATTTGACTAACCCATTAACTGAAAATGCGAGCAAAGGTGTGATGAAACCATATGTTAGTTGAGTACTACTCCACTCGGTTCCATTCCGACAACCTATTATACTATTACGGACCGTGACAAAAATATAGGCTAATCACATTTATTTAGCAATAGGTACTCTCGACTTGGCTCTTATCCTAGACGAACACAACAAGTACATCATGAACATATAGCAACCATTTCAAGACATCAAATGTTGACATAACAAAATTTAATTTTTCTCAAGTTAAGACTAAGTTTGTGATGTATATAGAGCTACTTATTATGACAGTAACCATCTTATGTTTCAAGTAACTCTACCGTGCCATAACGACACATTTTCCTTATACAACATCTCATTATACAAGCTGATGGTTTCTTTAATATGCGACTTTTATCAACACAACATAATTAACATAAGCGTCGACTGATGAGTCCCACGAGTATCCGAGGGGGTTCTCAGTCGAGACCATACTCAAAAAAAATAACAAGGATAGGTAATGAACATCATAACCGAATGTTTATCAAATTCGATACAAGGTACTAATTTCATATTCCTTTATTAATGTTCTTAACACAAACATTTACAATAAGAGGAATTTAATAACCTTATCACGAGAGATGAAGATGTAGAGGATGAAGGCAACTTCGAGGATTCCAAACCAATTGAAGCTTGAATTAGCTCTGTAGAAAACTAGAAGGGGGGTTGAATAGTTTTACCGATTAAAACTTTGTTTTGAAACTTATTGAAAGATCAATCGATATTGATCTTAAGTATGTTAATGAAATATGCAAGCAATATGTATAAGTAAGTAAGGAAAGAAATGATCAAACCACAACAAGTTGTTTATAGTGGTTCGGCCTACAAGGACTCTTTTTCCTTGCCCTACTCCACTCCCCGAGTCTCACACTCGAGAGTTTAACTTCACTAGTCAACAAGCTCCTTTCACCGGCGGAGAAAACCTTTACACTTCGCTTACACTAATTTCCGACACTAAGCTAGATGTCGAGTTCTTTCCAAGGGTACAACTACTCCCACACACAATGTATTTTGAGGACTAAAATACTAACCACTCACACTCACAAGATTATGATGGTTTGATACAACAATGAAGTATGGATCAACACTAGATCATACAACACTAAACAAACAAGACTTCCAACTTCTCGTTGAAGCTTGAATATGACTTGATCTTCTTTGCTACAAAAGAGATCACTAATATGATATGAAACTGAGTTAGAGAGGTTAGAGAGAAGATATGTATGAGAGTATATTAGAAAGGGATGAGAAACTACTTGGCTTGGCATTGCTATTTATAGCCAAAATGGACAGGAGCGTCCACGGACCGCGGACCCCTTAAAAGGGTTCCGCCCGTGTACCAAAATGGTACCGCCAGACTGACAGCAAAGATATCAAATCTTGCTTAAAGTCAACTCAATCTAAGAGAGATTGTGCAAGATATGGAGAGTATAAATCTTCACAAAATATCTAATGGAATCTACAAATGATTCCTATGATGTAATACATGATGTCAAATGTTGTATTACTATTAATAGAAATATGCAAATGCTTAAGTAGTGTTTGGTTTTAAGAACCTAACACATTCTATAAACTACTATCATACATAATGATTAGAGTCATATCAAGATGTTACTAATCATAAATGTAAATGCTTGAATGATGAATATATTGTTTGAGAAAGCTTGTTTTAATATCTAATAAACTTGACAAGCTTTAAGCTTTTATAAATTAAATTTACTTTTGTCGTTAACAAAACTTAGGCAAAGATCAAAAATATAAATAACGTTTAATGACGATATTTGTATTAACAATCTCCCCCTTTTTGTTGAGGACAAAATATAAATTTTATTTTTATAAAAGAAACAAAGTTTGTACAAGAGTTATAAAAATATTAGTTTTAGAACTTGAAAAGGAAATGATAATGTAAGTGTATGAAATTTGACTTTTTATGAAAGTCAAAGAATTCACTAGTTGATGCATGATGTTTGACTTTTTCAGAAAGTCAAAGTATGCAGTTTGACCTTTTTAAGATAAGTCAAGTATTACCAATGAGGATTCCTGTTTGACTTTTAGAAAGTCAATTGTATGCAGTTTGACTTTTTCAGAAAAGTCAAATATAAATAATTTCAAAGTTCTATATTTTCTCCCCCTTTTTGTCTCAACAAAAAGAAGAGGTTATGCGGAATGTAATGAGCCCGAGCTTATTATCTCCCCCTTGTTCAAAGCTCCCCCTAAATTGGGTGCTTTAATGGGAAGATACATGGATTGTGAAAATAAAGCTACAAAAAAAATTGTTAGTAATAATGATCATTCACAAGCATTTCCAAACACTATGTAATGACACCAACAATGTGATAAACAACATTCATTAGTTAAAATTTTTCATGAATCAAGATCATGAAAAGAGAACACAATGATGTGTTTTTAGTACAAGAAAAAGAAAAATAAAAATTATCCTAAGAAAGCAAATAAAAGAAAGACTATTCTAAAACCATCCTAAAGTGATGGTGGATGGGAAAGAGCGTTTAGACGCTCAAGAATGTGGTTGAGGATGAACCTCATTTCCTCGTGGAAGTCATGGACCATAATCCGGGTCCGTTCCACGGTTTGACCCGTTTGCTCACAAGTTGAGCAACCGTGCCTTGGAGGGTAGAAAGTTTGCGGAGGTTGTGGTGGTGGAATGGTGGATGTGTTGGTGGTGTTGGGGATGTTTGGAGTGGTCATGATGGATGCAAGCAAAGCACTTTGCATTTGCATTGTCTCACTTAAGTGAGAATCCACCATGCCTTTGAATTGGTGGAGGTTGTGGAGTTCGGCTTGAATCTCCTCTCTAGTGGGATTGTCATCCCACATGCTCTCCGGGATGTCCTTAATATGAGGGGACATTGATGATGGACGTGGATGATCCCCGTATAAAGGACCATGAATGTCCTTGTGAATGGGGTGGAAAAGGAGAGGTCTTGGCCCTAATGGGGCGTTTGGGTCAATGGATGACCGAGGTGATTCATGAGCGATTCGCTCAATGGTGCCAAAGGATGGCAATGGTGGTGGATGACTTGGCCTAGGAGGCAAGTCTTCCAAGTCCTCTAGGAAAGGATTTGGTGATGTTGGTGGAGTAGAAAATAACTCTATGGGAGTGAGAGTGGGAGACCTTGGTGAAGGTGGTGAGGGTGTTTTGGATGTTTGGATGGGTGCCGGTGGAGGTGAAGTAGGTGCTTTTGATGGTGGTGGAGTGGTGATCACAATGTGTGATGAAGTGGGTGTTGCTAAGGTAAGGTGTGTATCATCTCTAATGGGAGATGAGATTGTAAGTGGTGAGGAATCGGATGATGAGCTAAGATGAGTAAGACAACAAGGCCTTACGCTAATTCTAGCGGTTTTCTTGCAAGGTTTTGGTGATGATTTAGTCATTTTTATCTTGGGTTTTGATTTGCTAGATAGTAAGTGAGAATGAAGAAGGTGTGAGGATGATCATGGTAAAGCCTTTCAATTTATAGAGGTAAGAAATTGTTGAGAAAGGGTTTGATTTGATGTTGAACCATTGAATAGATGAGGTTCCTAATGATTTGGAAGTGGGTTGAATGCTAGTCATATCACCCAAGTCAATCCATACAAAGAAGATGGAGTGAAGAAGAAAAGATATGCAATAAATGTGTTCTAGTGAGTGGAATTTCCTAATAATCAGATCACCCACGGATTTGAAGGTACCAAAAATTTGGTTCCTTCCTTTATGCCAAAGGGCTCCTTGGGTGGATTTTTCAAATTTTTGAATTTTGGTGGGAAATGGATTTCTTACATCCCTTAGTGAATAATACTAGTTCTAATATCAGTATAAACTAGTTAAGATTGATTTATAAGTGATGGAAGATAATTTGGAATCACGAAAGAGTCGAAATTCAGAAAATTACCTGGAGGATCCACGGCACCAAAATCATACACTGACGGAACCCAAAAAAGGGTGCCGTCTGGTCCGCCTGTACAGATATGGCGGTACCAAATTACATAAAGGACGGTACCAAAATAATGGTGCCGTCTGATCCGTGGAGTGCTGAAATTTGGACAGAATGTTTCTTAAAACCTGAAATTTCCGAAATCTGAAATTTTTTCTCAAAACCTGTTATACTAAACATTTCTAGTTAGGAAAAGTAAATAACACATATGTAAACACAGAGGAGCATAGATTAAGAGCAAGGCTTATTGATTTTCACAATATAGTGAAAATGGGTAAAATTTGATAGCATACTTGTGCTATCCCCCTGCATGAGTTAGTTAGCATACACCATTGTTTTAAGTTATATTATCATCCTACATAATAAAAGCAACTAAATAGTATCAAACATTAATGGTAAAGCATTGTTCCAAACACTCCTTAAAGTACCCTTATTTGTCCAACTTCTTGTAAATCTTGTTCATCATCCTACCAAGGCACTTGAACATTCCCTTAGTTTGCTTGAATTCTGCTGATTCATTCTCAATCTCGGGAAGAGATGCGTAATACTCTTGAGGTGGAAGATGAGAGCTTGGAAGACCATCCTCGGAGCTATTTGATGATGATGATGAAGGAGTTGGGGGTTTAGCTCTCTTGCCTTTGGTCTTAGCAACTCGAGCATCACTCAAAGGTACAAAGATGTGAGGGATGAGTTCATAGTGAAGATGCATCCCTTTTGGGGTTGGTGGAATTGGAGCGAAGTTTCTATAGAGACGGGTGAGAAGCATCCCGTATGGAAGAGCAACGGTTCCTTGAGTTGGAATATCAATCATTCTCCTAGCTATGTAGTAGGCTAAGTTGAATGGTTGTCGGGTGGACAAGTTGTAAAGCATATGACAAAGACAAGCGTTTATGTGATCCCTATTTCCTATGGTGCTAATGACGTTTGCTCTAAGTAGCTCCTCCCATTTCTTAAATTCGTGCTTAAGTTCATTGAGCTCCATTCCATATGGATCTCGGTCGACCTCTTTTCCCTTTCGGGTTACTCGGGTTGTATCCGTTTTTGGGTTAAAAAGGTGTTCACGGATGACATCCTTATCGGCTAAACGGGTTATGTAGGGAAGAGAACGGTCATTGATTCCATCAAGGGCGGTGAGTGACCACTTGTCCGTGTAGACACAAGTTCCTCGGTTGGGAATTCCTAGTACTCTAGCAAATTCACTTAAAGTGATAGTGTAGTCATTTTGGTTGATTCTAAAGCTAAGACAAAACTCATCATCATCTTCATCACTAAAACCGGTCACACTTGCATAGAATTCTAACACGAACCTAGGACAAATTGGTTCATCAATGTCAAGAAGACAATCGAATTGAATGGCGGCTAGTTCTTCACGAAGATTGGTATGCTCAAGGAAGGATGGGTGAATGGTTCTACCCTCGTGGAAGTACCTTGATTCTAGACCCTTAAATATTTCTACTTGTTCCTTGGTGAGTCCTTTGGTTTTGTGGTGTTTGGGAATGTAGTTAAGGGTGTCTTTGTGATCATAGAATCTTGCGGCTACCATGGTTATTCCTAAGGACAAGAATTAACATGTTAAAAATGAGAATAAATTTTAACATTTTTGATTCTAGTGTGTGCCTATATGAAAACAATTTGGAGTTGCGATTATCTCGACTCATTTTATGCACAAAATGGTTTTAGTGGAGTGTTTGGTAAATACCATGAGATAACCCAAATGCTCCTAATTCAATGTGGCTACATTTGAATATACCCGGGAGTGCATATTAGTTATGCAATACCTTTAGTATTCAAGAGCATGCAAGTGATGAAATTTCTAACGTTTCTATTTGTATTAGCAATGAAAAATGTTTTCCTATAAGTGAGAAGCTTTTCAAAACTTTTGACATGGGGTGTTTGGTTGTTTGAATAAGGCCTTATATTTATTATCTATCAATTAGTGGGAAATATGATTTTGTTTATGTAATATGATAATGTAGTACCTAATTTGAATGACTAGTTATGCAATTTGCCAATTGAATTCATATTTGGTGTAAAAGCATACATAAAACCCCATGTAATGATTTGTGATAGTTTTGTGCATAAATAAGAATCCTAGACTCAGAATTAAGAGATGAAATGTAGTTAGGATGCTTACAATGATGTTATCTTCAGTGATTAGTGAGTGGGAAGATGACAATAATGAGCTTGGTTTAAGTTTTACACGTTTTGGTAAAGTGGGTTGTGAGGAAGAAGATGTTATGTATAAAGCTGTTTTGCTTCTGTAGACACCACGGACCAGACGGTACCAAATTTTTGGTTCCGTCCGTGTTGTCGTTTGGTGCCGTGGCTACAGTAGCAGAAACAAGACAAAATTGTTTTGGTTTGACTATTCTAATGTTTTAGGCTATGTTTATCCTACATGCTTGGTTCCATTAACCCTAAACCAAGTCTAAGAAGATTAAAAGGTTCTCGTTTAAGGGGTTTAGTAAGGATGTCGGCAATGTTGTCTTCGGAGGATACTTTCTCGATTGAAATGTTTCCTTTTTGAACATTGTCGCGAAGAAAGTGATGACGGATTTCAATGTGCTTTGTACGAGCATGTTGAACGGGATTTTTGCTGAGATCGATGGCTCCTTTGTTGTCGCAAAGTATCACAATGTCGTTGAGATGAATTCCGTAGTCTACGAGAGCTTGCTTCATCCAAAGAGCTTGTTGACATGCTTTTCCGGCTGAGACGTATTCGGCTTCAGTAGTAGAGATGGCTAAAGCCGTTTGCTTCTTTGCAAACCATGAGGTGAGACAATGTCCAACAAAAGTGCAAATACCACTTGTACTTTTTCTATCGACATAATCACCGGCATGATCCGAGTCGGCATACACTATGGTTTCTATACCCGTTCCTTTGGGATACCATAATCCTAAATACGTTGTTCCCTTAATATATCTAAAAATCCTTTTTAATGCTTCTAAGTGTGATGCCTTTGGGTTTTCTTGAAAGCGAGCACATAGACAAACACTAAACATAATGTCGGGTCTACTAGCCGTAAGATAGAGTAGGCTACCAATCATTCCTCTATATTTAGTGTTATCTACAGATTCACCTTCTTCGTCCTTGGTGAGTTTAGTGTCCGAGGACATAGGTGTTTTAGTTGGTTTGGAATCTTCAAGACCGAATTTCTTAAGCATGTCTTTTATATATTTAGATTGATTAAAGAAAATACCATCTTCTAGTTGTTTAATTTGAAGTCCTAGAAAGAAGTTTAACTCACCCATCATACTCATTTCAAACTCGTCATGCATGATTTTAGAGAAATCATTACATAGTTCTTGACAAGTTGATCCGAATATAATGTCATCAACGTATATTTGAACAATAATAATTTGTGATTCCTTTTTCTTAGTAAAAAGAGTATTATCTACTAATCCCATAGTATATTTGTTATCAATAAGAAAAGTCTTAAGACGGTCGTACCAAGCTTTAGGTGCTTGTTTAAGGCCGTATAATGCTTTCTTGAGTTTGAAGACATGATGTGGTTTCTCAAAGTCGGTAAAACCGGGAGGTTGAGCAACATACACTTCTTCGTTAATAAACCCATTAAGAAAAGCACTTTTAACATCCATTTGAAATAATTTAAAATCATAAGCACATGCATAAGCAAGTAATATTCTAATAGATTCAAGTCTAGCTACCGGTGCATAAGTTTCATCATAGTCAATTCCTTCTTGTTGATTATAACCTTGTGCAACAAGCCTAGCTTTGTTTCTAGATACTATACCATTTTCGTCCATTTTGTTTCGAAAGACCCATTTTGTTCCAATTATAGTTTGATCTTTTGGTTTTGGAACTAGTTTCCAAACATCATTTCTAACGAATTGGTTTAATTCTTCTTGCATGGCCATTACCCATGATTCATCTTTTATTGCTTCATTTATGGTTTTTGGTTCAATGGTGGATACAAAACAAAAATGATTACTTTGATTTTGAGCTTGTGATCTTAAGGTTCTTTGATTAAGTTTTCCTATGACCTTTTCTAATGGATGACTTTTAGATTCTTTTATGTTGACAATTTCCTTATTTAATGGTTCATCTTCCTTGTTATTATTAATTTGACTTTCAATTATTTGACTTTCAACTAAGTCATCATCTACCAAAGGTGATTTCTTAGAGGGAGGTGGACTTTCGTCAAATGTTATGTTCAACGATTCCTCGACTATCATTGTTTCTTTATTTAGGACAATGTAAGCTTTACTAGTTTGAGAGTAACCAAGAAATACACCTTCATAAGACTTTGGGTCAAACTTGGTGAGATAATCCTTAGTGTGAAGAATAAAACATTTACAACCAAAGACTTTAAAATATCCTAATGTTGGCTTTTTACCTTTATAAAGTTCATATGGTGTTTTGTTTAGGAAAGGACGTATTAGAACTCTATTTAAAATATATGTAGAAGTGTCAACGGCGTTACACCAAAACTTTTGAGGAATGTTTTGTTCATTAAGCATTGTTCTACTCATTTCTTGAATTGTTCTATTTTTACGTTCTACTACTCCATTTGATTGAGGTGTTCGTGGAGCGGAAAAGTTATGTGTTATACCATTTGTATCACAAAAGTTTCCAAATTGAGTTTCGTTGTCAAATTCACGACCATGATCCGTTCGGATCGACACAATTTTGACACCTAGAAGATTTTGAATTTTCTTGCTAAGTATTTCAAATTTATCAAAAGCTTCATTTTTGGTTTTCAAAAATAACGTCCAAGTAAACCTTGAGTAATCATCTACTATGACCAAAGTGTATAAGTTGCCTCCATAGCTTCTTATAGCGGATGGTCCAAACAAGTCCATATGTAATAATTCTAGACATTTAGATGTAGCTACCATATTTTTAGATTTGTGACTACTATGTGTTTGTTTACCAATTTTGCAAGCGTCGCAAAAGTGTTGGTCATATTTTAGTTTTGGCAAATTTCTAACTAACTCTTTTGAAGATAGGTTTTGTATAAGTCTCATATTAGCGTGACCTAAGCGTCTATGCCAAAGAGATGAGCTATCGTCTAATGTTGTTAGGCAAAGTTTGTCATTATATGTTTTATCTATTTTCATGACGTATATGTTATTTTTCCTAACTCCTTTAGCTATGGTGATACCATCTTTTAGTATTTTACTACCATTTTCATCAAATAGTACTTTATACTTTTTATCGCATAGTTGGCTAATACTAAGTAGATTAAATCCTAACCTATCCACATGAGCAACATTTTCAATAGTTAGAGAGTTATGAGCAATCGTACCTTTGCCAATGATTTTGCTTTTGAGATTGCTACCGAAAGTGACATTACCTCCGTCATACTCTTGGTATGATGAGAAGAGACTTTTGTTGCCCGTCATGTGTCGTGAGCATCCACTATCTTTTATCCATTCATCAGGTTCCAATCCAACTTTCAAACATACCTAAGAAGCGAATAACTCAAACATTTGGTCCCCAATATCTCATGGGTCCGTTTGGGTTAAACATACCATTTATTTGATTCATGTATGGAAATGATGGATAAGGGTTCCATGGCATGTAATCTGGAGTTTGATATGGTCTAGGAAGGTTTTGATTCCAACCGTTGTGTTGGTAGTTAGGTTGAGCGTTGTGGTTGCTCTTAGGAAAGGGGCGTTTGGCAAAAGAAGTTTTATGTCGTTGTTGAGTAGTTTTTGATCTAAATTCATTTTTAATAAGTCCTACTCCTGATGTAATGGCTGGTTTTAGTTTAACATTATCATTGGTTTTCTTTGTTACTTTAACAAATTCAGTACGGTCCGTATTGCGAACATTCTGTTCTGCTGAATTACCCGCGGTACCATTTTGTACAACGGACGGAACCCTTGTTTTGGTTCCGTCTGGTCCGTGCTGTACAGCATCAGTTTTGACAGAATGTTCGTCCTTTTCGGCCGTTTTGTTTTGACTCTTAGGAATTAATACTTCATTAAAACCTAGCCCATTCATGTCTCCTGGTGTTTTATGGATTTTAACTATTTCATCGGCAATAGCGATGTTTTTGTTAAACCTTTTAAACTTAGAATTATTTTCTATTAAAACTTCTTGTGTGAGCTTTAGTTTTTCTATTTCAAGATTAAGCTCTTGACATGATTTACAATCATTGTCGTTTGCTTTTCCTTTTTCAAGTCGTTTTGCTTTTTCTTTTAACTCATATACCTCGTTTTCCAAAAATTCCTTTTTAGTTTTTAGAAATTTATTTTTAGTTATGATTTTTAGACTTAGCTCACACAATTGATTATATTGTTTTTGCAAGGTGTCATCGTCTATAGAAGAATAAGAAGAGTCGGAAAGTACCTCATTTGACTCATGTGCCATTAGAGCGATCTCTTCCTTGCTTGATTCTTCATCGTCTTCACTATCACTCCAAGCACCACTTACAAAAGCTCGTTGAGTTTTGTTCTTAGGTGGCTTGGGACATTCTCCTATGAGATGACTTGTATCACCACATCTAAAACACTTTCTTTCACCTTTGATCTTCTTATCATCCCGATCTTTTCGGAATGGCTTCTTTTCTTCTCGAGGTTGTCTTACAAACTTTCCTCTTCTTCTAAAGAACTTCTTGAAATCTCTAACGGCCATGGCATACTCCTCATCTTCACTATCGGAACAAGATTCACCATCATCACTTGATTCCGCCTTTGCTTTAAGAGCAACGGATTTGATCTTCTCCTTTCTTCCTTTGATGATCTCCGAATCTTTCTCCATTACCATTTCGTGAACTTTGAGGTTGCCAATTAGCTCGTCTAGTGACATTATTGAGAGATCTTTTGATTCTTCAATAGCGGTCACTTTAGCTCTCCATTTGGGATGGAGTGCTCTAAGAAATTTCCTGACAAAGTTCTTACTACGAAAAGATTCATCAAGTGCTTTAAGTGATGTAATGATAGTATTAAAACGAGCAAAGCCACAATCAATGGTTTCATCTTCAGGGATAACAAATTGTTCATATTGTTGAACAAGAAGATCAATTTTGTTATCCTTGACTTGTGAATTACCTTGATGTGTAACAATTAAAGATTCCCAAATATCTTTAGCGGTTTCACACATAAATATTCTTTCATATTCTTTTCTAGGTAAAGCATTATAAAGCATCATTTTAGCTTCATTATTTTTAGCAACTAATTTCTTTTGTTCATCAACGGAAATATCCTTTGTTGTAGAACTAAAATCTCCTTTAACAATAATAAACCAAAGATCTATATCTTTTGATTTTACATATGTTTCAAAATGGTTTTTCCAATAGATAAATCCATTGGTTTCAAAGAGTGGTGGTCTTTGCATAGATTGCCCTTCTTTAAAGTTTTCAGAATCCATGGATCGTTTCAAGTTTATAAAATACAAGTTATTTTAGAAATTCTTGAGCAACGAGGCTCTGATACCAATTGTAGAAAACTAGAAGGGGGGTTGAATAGTTTTACCGATTAAAACTTTGTTTTGAAACTTATTGAAAGATCAATCGATATTGATCTTAAGTATGTTAATGAAATATGCAAGCAATATGTATAAGTAAGTAAGGAAAGAAATGATCAAACCACAACAAGTTGTTTATAGTGGTTCGGCCTACAAGGACTCTTTTTCCTTGCCCTACTCCACTCCCCGAGTCTCACACTCGAGAGTTTAACTTCACTAGTCAACAAGCTCCTTTCACCGGCGGAGAAAACCTTTACACTTCGCTTACACTAATTTCCGACACTAAGCTAGATGTCGAGTTCTTTCCAAGGGTACAACTACTCCCACACACAATGTATTTTGAGGACTAAAATACTAACCACTCACACTCACAAGATTATGA
Organism: Chrysanthemum seticuspe; assembly: GCA_019973895.1. Taxonomy (NCBI): domain Eukaryota; kingdom Viridiplantae; phylum Streptophyta; class Magnoliopsida; order Asterales; family Asteraceae; genus Chrysanthemum; species Chrysanthemum seticuspe. The sequence goes on from BPTQ01000001.1 coordinate 170,167,746, forward strand.
TGGTTTGATACAACAATGAAGTATGGATCAACACTAGATCATACAACACTAAACAAACAAGACTTCCAACTTCTCGTTGAAGCTTGAATATGACTTGATCTTCTTTGCTACAAAAGAGATCACTAATATGATATGAAACTGAGTTAGAGAGGTTAGAGAGAAGATATGTATGAGAGTATATTAGAAAGGGATGAGAAACTACTTGGCTTGGCATTGCTATTTATAGCCAAAATGGACAGGAGCGTCCACGGACCGCGGACCCCTTAAAAGGGTTCCGCCCGTGTACCAAAATGGTACCGCCAGACTGACAGCAAAGATATCAAATCTTGCTTAAAGTCAACTCAATCTAAGAGAGATTGTGCAAGATATGGAGAGTATAAATCTTCACAAAATATCTAATGGAATCTACAAATGATTCCTATGATGTAATACATGATGTCAAATGTTGTATTACTATTAATAGAAATATGCAAATGCTTAAGTAGTGTTTGGTTTTAAGAACCTAACACATTCTATAAACTACTATCATACATAATGATTAGAGTCATATCAAGATGTTACTAATCATAAATGTAAATGCTTGAATGATGAATATATTGTTTGAGAAAGCTTGTTTTAATATCTAATAAACTTGACAAGCTTTAAGCTTTTATAAATTAAATTTACTTTTGTCGTTAACAAAACTTAGGCAAAGATCAAAAATATAAATAACGTTTAATGACGATATTTGTATTAACAAGCTCGATTACACTCCTAATTGCAAAACCCCCAAATCAATTGTTGAAAACCCTAAGTTTCACAAACCCTAATTTTTGGTACAAGTGATGAAGAAACTGAATTGGGGCGTTTCACATCTCTACTAGAGATAAAGGAAGTGTTTTGGGAAAGCCTTGACCTTCTTTCTCTTCTTGGAGTTTTGGTGTGTAGCCGAATTGATCTAAACTCTTACAACCTAGGGAGTCTTGAGCTTTTGAGTCTAGGTATATTGATGTTGATATATGCTTCTCTTAGGTGGCTTTGTTTTGAAACTCTTGGACTTATTTGAATGATAGTGCACGCCTCCATGGGGAGGGTTTGTGAGACAAAGTAAATCATGATTTTGGTGAGGGAAGTTTGAGAATGATGAAAGGAGTATGTTGGTTTACTTCTTTGGGATGCTTGACCTACACAAAGCGCAGGTGTAGAGGTTGAAGATGAAGACTAGGTGCTCTTTTCCTTTTTCTGCTTTTCTCTTGGGTTTGTCGTGAGTGATGAAGACACAAGAAGATTTATCTCAAATATTATAAGGAATGGGTTTTTATTTATGTCTTAATTGTATGTTTAATATACATTTTGTGTTAATATACTTGTAGATATATAAGAGTCATTCATTTAAGTGAAAGTATATTAAGTATTTTGGTGTCCCGCGTTATAAAACTGTGACTAAAGTATTAATGTATGAAAATTTTTATAATGTAGTATCTTATAGATACGCGTCGGAAATATTATTATCTTTGTAATATTTTTCATTACGGGAGTTTATCATTTGTTTTATTTGCCCTTATCATAATGTCGGTACGCGTGCAGTGTCGATCACTGGGGAAAACGAGATAACCTCTCGTCTTACAAATTTAATTATAAGACAATAACACAATATTCATATAATGTGATGAATTCAAAAGTGATGCAATAGGCTACTGTATGCGAGTTATCTACTCAAATGATCAGGCAAAGCTTATGCATGCTTAATGACTTATGCTTAGTAATAATAAATTACCATTTATTATTTAAATATGAGTGAAAATTTACCGTGTGTCAAATCCTCCCCGCCTTAGAAGGAAAACCGTCCTCGGTTTTCAGTTAGAATTACTTGCTGAAGTTGAGAAAAGATGTGGGTATTTACGCTTGAATTGGTCTTCACGTTCCCACGTGTATTCTGGACCTCTTTGAGAGTTCCAGCGGACCTTAAAGATAGGAATGCGGCTTTGCTTAAGCCGTTTGATCTCTCGATCCATAATCTCGATGGGTTCCTCGACGAAATTCAATCTTTCGTCAACTTGGATTTCTTCCAAGGGAATAGCAAGGGTTTCGTCAGAAAGACATTTCTTCAAGTTGCATACGTGAAACACGTTGTGCACAGAGCTGAGTTCTTGTGGTAATTCGAGTCGGTATGCTACCGGTCCGATTCTTGCGAGAATTTTGAAAGGTCCAATGTAACGAGGGTTTAACTTTCCGTGTTTTCTGAAACGGATCACGCCTTTCTATGGCGCAACTTTTAGCATAACTTTATCTCCCACTTGGAACTCAAGTGGCTTCCTTCTTTTGTCCGCATAGCTCTTTTGACGGTCACGAGCTGCTTGCAGTCGGTTTTTGATTTGTACAATCTTCTCAGTAGTTTCTTGGATTAACTCCGGACCAGTAAGTTGACTTTCTCCGACTTCGGCCCAACACACGGTTGATCTACACTTTCGACCATAGAGTGCTTCATATGGTGCGGCTTTGATGCTTGTGTGATAGTTGTTGTTGTAAGAGAACTCGGCTAATGGCAAATGCTTATCCCATCCATTTCCAAAGTGTATCACACATGCTCTTAGCATATCCTTCAGAGTTTGAATGGTTCTTTTGCTTTGTCCATCAGTCTGAGGATGGTAAGCATGCTCATGTCAAGGTTAGATCCTAAAGCATCTTGGAGTGATTTCGAGAAGTTCGAGGTGAAACGGCTATCTCTATCTGAGATAATGGAGATAGGTACACCATGACGTGCGATGATTTCCTTCAGGTATAGTCGTGCAAGTTTGTCCATTCCGTCACTTTCTTTCATCGGTAGGAAATGTGCTGACTTGGTGAGAATGTCAACTATTACCCAAATAGTGTCGTAGCCATTAGAGGTTTTAGGTAGCTTAGTGATAAAGTCCATTGTTATGCGTTCCCATTTCCATTCAGGAATGTCGGGTTGTACTAGTAGACCTGAGGGTCTCTGATGTTTGGCTTTAACTTTTGAGCAGGTTAAACACTGGCTGACATATGTTGCAATTTCCTTCATGTTTGGCCACCAGTACAATTTCTTCAGATCGAGATACATCTTGTCGGATCCTAGGTGTATGGAGTATTTAGATTTATGGGATTCGTGCATAATGATATCGCGAATTCCTCCGTAACGTGGAATCCAACTTCGATCCTTAAAACACAAGGTTCTATCCGACCTTTTTACGAATCCATTTTCACTTTCTGGCATTCCGTAAAGGTTCTCATTCGGACGATTTTCTTCTTTGAGTGCTTCTGATTGAGCCTCAAGAATTTTGGATGGAAGAGGTGAACTGATTGTCATACCCAAAGATCTGACTCTAAGGGGTTTTGGTCGCTCTTTTCTACTGAGAGCATCAGCAACTACATTCGCTTTACTCGGATGGTAACGAATCTCGCAGTCGTAATCGCTGAGAAATTCCAACCATCGGCGTTGTCTCATGTTCAGTTCTTTTTTATCTAAAATTTGTTGTAGGCTTTTGTGATCGGTGTATATGACACACTTCGTGCCATACAAATAATGTCTCCAAATCCTGAGTGCGAACACAACTGATCCTAACTCTAGGTCATGCGTTGTGTAATTTTTCTCATGGGTTTTCAGCTGGCGAGAGGCGTATGCTATCACCTTTTCTCTTTGCATTAACACCGCTCCTAGCCCCTTATGTGAAGCGTCGCAATAAACGACAAAGTCTTCACTACCCTCAGGTAAGGCCAAGATAGGTGCACTGCACAACTTTTCCTTAAGGAGTTGAAAAGCTTCTTCTTCTTTTTCTCCCCAGTTGAACTTGACGTTTTTCTGGGTTAGTTTGGTTAAAGATTTGGCAATCTTTGAGAAACCTTCAATAAATATTCTGTAGTACCCAACGAGTCCTAAGAATTGGCGTATTTTAGTGGGAGTTGTGGGTGTCGCCCAATCCTTTATTGACTCGATCTTAGCGGGATCTACATGAATACCATGGCTGTCAATTACATGACCCAGAAATTGCACTGTCGATATCCAAAACTCACACTTTGAGAACTTAGCATACAATTCTTCCTTCTTTAGTAATTCCAGGATCAATCTACGATGTTCCTCGTGTTCCTTCACACTCTTGGAATAAATTAGGATGTCGTCGATGAAAACGATCACAAATTTGTCCAGGTAGGGTTTACACACTCGGTTCATGAGGTCCATGAACACAGCTGGTGCGTTGGTCAACCCAAAAGGCATGACTTGGAACTCGTAATGTCCGTAACAAGTTCTGAAGGCGGTTTTGGGAATATCTTCTTCCCTAACTCTTAGTTGATGGTATTCAGACCTTAAGTCAATTTTTGAATAAACGCTCGAACCTTGAAGTTGATCGAATAAGTCATCGATCCTCGGGAGTGGGTAACGGTTCTTAATGGTTAGTTTATTCAACTCAAGATAGTCGATGCACATTCTGAAAGTTCCGTCCTTCTTCTTGGAGAATAGGACTGGCGCTCCCCATGGTGATGAGCTTGGTCTAATGAATCCTTTTTCCATAAGTTCCGACAACTGGTTTGATAACTCCTGGAGTTCCGTTGGAGCTAATCGATAAGGTGCTCTTGCCACTGGTGCGGCACCAGGCACTAAATCGATTTGAAATTCAACCTGTCGGGTTGGCGAAAGTCCTGGCAAGTCTTCAGGAAAGACCTCGGGAAATTCTCTCACTATTGGCACGTCCTCCAGACGTTTTTCTTCCGTTTCTTTTTCGTCTTTTCCAGTGACTTGTGCTAGGAAGATATGACATCATTCCTCGATACACCTCAACACCTTTGTACAGGAAATGACATGCAGTCTTGACGCGTTCCTCCTATCACTTCTGTCTCCTTCTACCGTTAGGACTTCATCTCCATAGGGTACTCGGACGAGCTTCTCATCACAAATGATGGCAGCATGGTATTTTGATAACCAATCCATCCCGATGATGACATCGAAACTACCCAATTCTACTGGTATCAAGTCGATATTGAATGGGTGGTTTAATAGATTCAGGGTGCAACCTCTTATGATGGTATCTACCCTTTCCACGTTACTGTTAGCTAGTTCCACATTGTATGCATTGCCTAATGCAGTTTGGGCAATATCGAGTAATGGACTAAATGCATTAGAAACAAAACTCCTATCAGCTCCCATATCAAACAACATGGATGCATAACGGTTATTTATAAGGAACGTACCCGTCACGACATTCGGGTCTTCCTAAGCTTCCACTTTGGTCACAACATAGACTCTGCTGTCCGGTATTTCCCTGAATCCTGCCATTTCCATGGCTTCCTGGATTTCCTTTGTTTCCTTGATTTCCTCCATTCCCTTGGTTTCTGGTCTTTCGGCATTCATTCTTATAATGCCCTTTCTCACCACAACCAAAGCAAGTTATAGCAGCTTTTGGGTCCAGAGTTGGTGTTGTTTGAACCGTCGCCAATGACTTGGACCTGCAGTTTCTGGTCAAGTGTCCAATTTTCTGACAGTTACGGCACTTGACTGTACACTGTCCTTTGTGATGCAGGGTGCATCGGTTACACAGTGGTGAAGTCCCTGCGTACGGTTTTCTTTCTCCAATCCCAGCTGCATATGCTCTAGCAACATTTTGTCTTTTGTTCTGGTTGCTGTTGTGGTTTCCACTGTTGTTGCCATGATACCCATTGTTGTTGTAGCTTCGAGAGTGATCGTCCCATTTCCTCTTATTGTCAACCACCTTGTCCATGGAATCCTCAATAACTTGGTCCATGAGTTTGTTGGCTACTTCAATGGTCTCGTGAAGATCAGCAGCCTTAGAGGTGGTGACATTTCCCTTAATGGATGGAGGCAGTCCCCCGATGTACCTCTCCAACAATCGGGTCTCAGTTTGGACCATTTCAGGGCACAACAAGGCTAGTTCTTGAAAACACTGGTTATAAGCAGCCATGTTTGTGCCTTGAACTTTGAGGTTCCAAAACTCATGCTCCAGTTTCTTGTTCTCATTACGAGGGCAGTATTTTCGAAGCACCATTTCCTTAAAGCTTTCCCATGGCATGGCATAGGCAACATCAATACTTGCAGATTTCAGAAAATTGTTCCACCAGGTCAAGGCAGCATCCGTGAAAGTGATCGATGCATACTTTAGCCTCTTCTTCACAGTTACAGATCCGGAACACAGTCTCGAGCTTCTCGATCCATCTAGTCAGACCGACAGCTCCTTCATTTCCACTAAAGCCTCCAGTCATGGTTTTACGAAAATCCTGATAGGTACAAGTGCGGCTGTGGGTGGCTGGTCTCGAAGTTCCAGCATCAGTAGACGAGTGGTTTGCTGCAGCCAACGCGGCATTTACTCGCTCATTGACCAGTTGGTCTATCATAGCTTGATTCATGGTAGGTTGAATTGGAGTAGCCCTAGCAGGAGTAGTGACTTCGGCAGTTTGATCGTGTGTGGCCCTGTTTGGATTAGCAGTGTTTACAGCTCGGTTGCGAGTAACCCTCGCTGGAATAGGAGCATTGGAAGCTCCACCATGGTTGGTACGGTTTGATCTTCGTTTTGGCGGCATTTCTGCAGTAAGAAAGGTGATGAGATATAGAACCTTTTAAACAAGGTAAGTGCCAGGTAATAGTGTAAATATCGCAGATAGATCATATGAGTAATCTATGAAAGAAAAGACAAGTGGATAGGAAAATAAGCTTGACATAGATAGAATTTCGGTTACAAGGTTCCTAAAGTACAAGCTGAAATACTAGTTGGAATACAAACTGAAATACAACTAAAATACAACTGAAACACGACTGAAATACAAACTGAAGTACAAGAGTCATAACTAACACTAACTGTTATAATCCAGTTTAGTGTGATACATCATGCAATAAGATCTAAGGATGTCTGCGCTCGGCACGTAATCGCTCAATGCTAGCAACCAACTCTCGCTGCGTAGCCTCTAAACTCGCGATGCGCCTCATTTGAGATGCTAACATGGACTCTAAACCTGTAGTCCTCTGCCACTCTGCTCTGGCAGTATCTCTAGCAATCCACTGAATACGCTCTAGCTCCTCAAGTCGACCGTGCATCCGGGCCTGACCTCTGTCCAACGCCCGTGCTCTGCTGTCCAACTCTCTAACATCCTCAACCTGAGCCTCAAATGTGTAACCCAACCGGATCCTCTCATGCCTCTCTAGCTCCATACTCTCAAACAACACATCTGTGGTGCGGTCTAGACCCTCAACACGCTGCTCGTAAGCCTGCAAGCGTGCTGGGTCGACTCTCTCCAACTGATCAGTATGGACCCCTAGCAAGGTCTCATAAGAATCCAACTGAATAAATACTCTCTCAGTGAGAGTCAACTCCTCATTATCTGGAGATCCAGATAGGTCTGGCACAGGCTGTGCCTCACTCGGTGCAGCTACCTCTGTCTAGTAGTGTGAGCAAGGCGCTCCATGTCTGATGCAGATGGTATGAATGAAGGTGATGATGGACTGTAGCTTGTGCTCGCGATATGTGGTACAGAACTGATCAAACAACCAATATCCCTCCAAGCAACCACATCACTCTCCTCCTAGCTGCGGAGGAAAGCAGCTCTCTGTCCTAACCCAACTGGTGCATCAATGTCCATGTCCTCGCTCAACCTCTGAGCCATATTGTAACTCTGTCCTATCTCCCGAATACTCTGGATATCTGCTGCTGTAGTAACATGTCCAGGAACACTCTCAATCGGCATAGACTTTGGTAGCTCCTCCTCCGGATCCTCTTCCGGATCTTCTTCCGGGTCTTCCTCTGAGTAGGAATCAGTAGCTCTCCTAAGCCTCTGGTGGGGTGGTGACTCAGTGGATGATGGTGTCAGTGACTCTGGAGTAGTGGAAGGACCCATGTAGGCAGCGCGGGTCATCTGAGAAGCTAGTGCATGCATGAATGAATATCGCTCCCGATATCCAGGCACTCTCACGATCATGCGGGCTTTGCGCCTGCGTGTCAATAGAGCTGATGGAGTGGTGGTGAGGGTCGGTACAGATGGAGCAGGTGCAGTGGCTGGCTGAGCTGCTAGTGTGGCCTGGATGTACGGATCAGTGGCCATGTGTGCAAGCTGATGGATGGTAGGTGAGTGAGCAAGTAGGATGTTCTCCTGAACATCGTGATGGAAGGCTGGTGAAGGCATGGTCTGTGACAAGACGGTGCATATGTGTAAGTATGTGGAAAAGTATTCATGATGAATATGAAATAGTGCACTAGTAAATAGGAAATAAAACATGCAATCCTATTTAAATGAATTCTAAGTAAAATGGCAAGTAAGGCAAGTGGCAACTGACGGTCGTAGTATAATGTTTTTGTAAAAAGTAGTTATAGTTTAGGGTTTATATGTACCTAGTTCTCTATAACTTAGGCTCTGATGGCAATCTGTAACACCCCCAAATTTGGTTTAGCGGAAGCATACGTATTAAGGGGAATGTTACGAAATCGGAGATCACAACACAAGTAATAAAGAACGGAATACATACTCCGTTTGATTTCATAAAATAGTTTTAAAACATTATCTTACAACATTGTTTAGATAAATGGGCACATCCCATAAGTTCAGTGGTCCCAATTTAAAAACATCGTTATGTGTAAAAACACTTATTTAGATATTACTACGACCATTTACCGCCTCTTGCCTTGTATCCATGATCACAAATTAAGCACCTGAGAAAATATGCTAAAAAGGTCAGCTAAAAGCTGGTGAGTTCATAGGTTTAGATTTAAATAGTAAGTTTGGACCATAATCAAAGTCATATAATCATTACAATGGATATAATGATATATGGATGAATGTCTATTACGTTAGCTCTAAGTTCATGCAACCGATACTACGACAGTTTCTGTATGCTAAATGATATCATACAATATATAGGCCCAATGCGAATGTTTTGTCCCTCAACACTCGATTCCGACATGGTATACGTTTCGCTTTGGCCTAAGCATGGCCAACCGAACGGAGGAGTCACCCTCAATAGATCTATTTATAACATTCGCGCTTCCCAATGGGGAACTGACGGTTCATGAAAAAGGGGCATTTCTAGGGACATAAGGGCTTAGGCTAAACCACGTAATAGTAATCATGCAATAGTTTAGGTTCATAAAAAGGTTTTGCATATTTTCTCACCCCAAATGTATATATCAATTTATCAAGTAAAAGAGGGGCTATGAAAACTCACCTTAGCAAATGTGCAAATCCAAAAGTGGGATTTAGTGAATGTTGTGATGCGGCACCGACACACGACCTAGATAAGGAGGGCAATGTTTTAGTTCATTGTTTTAAGTATCACTCTGTTAGGATCGTATTTATGGATGATATGGTGAATCAGGAGGTCTTGGAAGATGAAAGAACATCTTCATTATGTTAGAGAGATAAAGTAGAGAGAGAAGGGAGAAACTATGTGTTTATTGATAAGGAAAGGTGAATTACACAACTGAGGCTCACCCCTCCATGGAAGTATGGAGGGGTTTATATACCCAAACACATACATCTATGGGTAATTGACATAACAAGCCCATGTGTTTGAGGTAACAAAGATAGAAATAGTAATCCCGTCAATGTCGTTCCATTTACGAGTTAGGAGCGATTCCAACAATCTTCCCTCAATGGGACGACATAAGGGATTACTTACAACATTTACTACAAATATAGAAAACAAATAAAGAAAGGTCTTCATAAGCTCTTCAAGTGCTGAGGATGATGAAAGGTTACGCTCTTTGTCTTCTTCTGGTACCTTGACTTGAGAACCGTTTTCTTCACTTGTAGGCAAATGATGTAATATGCATAAATTGGATTAACTTCCCCCCAATTCATGCTGCATGTCTTTAGCAGCTTCTCCGTACACTCCTTTTTGGCGAAGTTTCTGAATCAGCTTCCCCCCAAACTGACAACTGTCTTCAGCAGATTCGAAACTTTGATGTAGTGAACATTTCCTCTAACTTTTGAAGTTTTCAGTACGCAGCGGAATTTGTAGATGAGCAGTAAACCACACAAGGTAAATCTGACTTGTTGCGGAAAATCCGTTCGGGGGTAACATGCAAGAAATCAACAAGATCTTCTCACGTATGTAGATGCTTCACACCAAACAGACCACGAAAGACGAAATGAAACGACTTCCCCCTGAATGTTGCGGTCTATCGGAATAGTAGTTACCGGTTAATCTGCAATTACTCGATAAAATGACCATGTGTAAGGCATCATAACATCCTATTTAGGTAATCTTCACACACGATAACTCTGTGAAAGTGAGACGATAACACCAAAGTGAGACGTTTGAACCACAAATCGTCTCATTTCTTCCCCCTGATTGAAGAAATTCATGAAAGGAAACGGGTTTTCGAAAAAAATCCAAAAACATCAAAGAAGCAAGGAACACCTATACTCTCTTCCCCCCGATGTTTTCAACGAATCAGAATCATACACCACGTATGTTGATGATGAAATTGGAGACATCGAAACCATGTATGTTCAATTAATCGAAAAAGTGTGAAGTACCATAAATATCTTGTGAGAATCAGCTGCTGATAAAAACTTCTCTACTCGTGTATACTCTTCTCAGCTAACTCTTTACCGACCCCATTATCATTCTGACGGCTTTTTGTAGTGACTACTGATGGAGAAAACCCAATATGACGAACTTGAGACTGAAGTAAAATAACCCGAACTTGTGACTTAAACTTGCACTATTGTCAGACGAAGAACCCTTTTTCTTAACTCCATCGAAAAAAAGTAAACTTAAAGTTTCTCAAATTATCCACACCTTAGTGTGACACTTGAGCACAACAACGTAACTCCTTAAAAGTGATAGTTATAAGCTGTGAGCACAACAACGTAACTCCTTACATCAGGTTCAACTAGATAACTTAAGTCTTTGTCATTCGTAACGGCTAAAGCTCGAACAAGGATCTCAAAGAATCATGCATCCAACCAACCCCGATATCTTCAAGATACAAAGTACACGCACCCGTGATATCTCACTTCAACCTCAAATAAATAATAAAGAATTCACGCCGTAGTCACATCTTGTGGTTAAACGCTCAAAACTAGCCTTCAATAACGGTTAAGATGAACTTTGATAATGGTTTTTCCCGATCTTGTCAAAAATGTATCCCCGTGAAAATTAGTAATACCAAAATACCACTCTTTTAGCCCAAAGTTATACCAAAATAATTAACACTTTGTATCTAAGGAAATACATTTGGATAGTTAAAGATTCAGTACAAGTTTGGCATATTTTCGGATCCAATAAACCCATAAGCCCACTCCAACATTCATAAGGCCTGGTCTAACATCACAACATCATAAGGCTTGATCCAATTAAGAAGCCCAACCCGGCCCATCACCAATCCCGGTCCAACAACCATTACACAAAATCCAACCCTAAAACTACGGGTATAAAGGACTAAGATAACTTAGCATTACCCTAATCCCCTTTTAACAAAAAAAAACGCAGCAACAAGAGCTTCATCAAACCCTAAAAAATCCGCCCCCATCTTTACATAGCACCACACACAAACAAACCTCAAATCAGCGCCCCATTCATCTCATTCTTAACATCCTCAATCCCTAATCATAAAAATACTATCCACTCTTCATCTATCATTTGTAACCCAATCAAGAAGCAGCACCATCATATTCACAATCCAACACCACGAAATAATTATAAAAGGTTCGGCATATTGTTCTTCCCAGGTAAGAATAAATATTTGTTGTAATTTTTTTTATTTGAATCGAAATAAAGAATAAGCATAACATAAATGTTATGACTTAATTTTTAAATTCGAATATTAAAAAATGAGTTCAATCTCAACAAAGATCTATGATGATTACCTTTTCGTGTGAATGATCTTTTAAAGGTTTAGTGCCACGGAAAAGGAAAACTGAGATCATGTTGTTTAATTTTTTGAGTCGAGGATTGATTAGTTGCAAGTGTTGAGGAGAGACGTGATTGGTAATGAGATGGTGGTATAGGATTGATTGGGATTTGATTGAGTTTGATGTTGGGTCGTACACTTGAACTGAGGTTGTGATATATTTTGGTATTAGTTGAGGTCACGGTCAAACTAATGTCTTCTTCATCTTCATTTCTAATTTGGTCTTACGCCTAAGATGATACCTTAGGCGTAGAACTGTAAAGCATACGCGTAAAGCTTATGCGTAGGCATACGCGTAACAAGCTTATGCGTAGCCCATTCTTACGCGTAAGCCTAGGCTTATGCGTAAGAGCATACGCGTAACTTTTCATACGCGTAACTTCACAGCTACGCGTAACACCATTGTAGATTCCCCTTACGCGTAAGTTTAGGGTTTTGACCCGTTGACCACTTTTTCCGGCGATGTATTTCGACCAAAAAACCGTCCAGATTCATTGTAACCCAGAAAAAAAACTGCATAAGACATCTTGTTTGACCCGTTTTGACCATGAGGACTGACCGTATTGACCATAATACTTTCCACAGAATATGGTACAAAGAAAACATTATATGAGTGATGAGTGTGTAAATACTCATCATTTTTGTACAAAATAAACTGCAAATTCATCTGAAAACACTCAGAAACACATCAAAATGATCAAAATATCACAAATCAGTGTTTTATGTGTTTTAAAAACAAAAATATCAAAATCAGATGAAAAACATATCAAATTTGCAAAAATTGCAGTTTTAGTCCCCCAAGTTTCTTAAATTGTCAAAAATAGTCCCTGAGCCATAATTTCAAAAGAAAAGTCACCAAAGGTCCTTTTGTAATCACAAATTATCATATTTAGTCCTTTGGTGGAAAATCTAAAAGTTTTGAGAAAATTACAGTTCAGTCCCTGAAAATCCAAATTGGTCAAATCTAGTCCTTGGAAATTTTCAAAAATGTCAAAATCAAACCCTTGGACTATTAAACATTGGCAAAACAAACCCCTTGACTACTTTTCATAATTTACATGATTGGTCCTTGGATTTCCAAATGTTACACAAATGGTCCTTTGTATTAATAATATCACAAACCAAACGGACCTATTAAATTGCCCAAGCCCAATTTTTAAACACCTTGGCCCAACATAGTTACCCGGTCCGTTTACCCTTTACCCGTGTTTAACCCGAATCCAACCCACACCCTTTGTTATCATAACCCGGTCAAACCCATTTGACCCGTCCCCTTCCCTCTCTCATTCACGTGACCACCTCCATCATTTCCATGCCTGCAACTTCATCTGATCACACTCCATCTCCACCATCATCACCTACATCCCCCCTCCAAACACAAGAAGCCAAGCCTCATTTATTGCCCTTAACCCAATCCCACTCAACCTCACAAACGGATAAAAAGGTTTTGGCGCCAAAAACCTTTAAACGGCCAAGATCATCTTGAATGATCCAAGGGTCATTTTTATTGCTGGGATATGTCCAAGAAGGAGAGAGAAGGAGCTTGGAGGGTATAAAGAGCCAAGAGTAGTTACAAGGAAGGAGTTAGTTTTTATTTTTTTTATCATGTATATCGAATTGTAGCTTAATGTGTCTTAAATAACTTTCATATGTATTTCTAAGCTTATTTTGTATCAAGCAATAGTTTTTAAGTGTGTAAAACTCATTTCAAGTTTGAATTCCAAGTTATTGTTGAAATTGCATACTTTTATGCCACTGTCCAAATTTTCAGTTTCTATCCCTCATGTACAAGCTTTACTTAGCTTATTTATGAGGTCACACAAGCTTATATAAGCTCATAATAGCTTTCTATAAGCCTGTATTTCAGTTTCAAGCTAATTTGCATATGGGTCAACAAAAAGTCAAAATGGATCAAAAATGGTGCAGAAAGGATATGGGTTGATGCAGGCTTTGAATGGGGTGTTTTGCAGTTATCTGAGCTGGAAATGGATTAGGATTAGTGGTTTACTAGGCTAGTGTTCTTATTTCATCATTAAGCAAGCCATAGTGGCTATGGATGTTTGTAAGTTCATAATCTATATCTGATCATTAATCTGTGTTTGATCTTTTCATTATTAATGTTTGTTACTGTTGATCTGAGATGCATACTTGTTTAGCTTGATTTGGTCATACACTGTTAGTTACTTCTTTAAACTACAGCTTAAGTAGTGTTTGGTATTGCTTATATTACTGTGCTATAGAGTAGCTTTTTAGTTCTAAGTGATTGATACTTGTTTGAGTAGTTATTGTAAGTCAATTGAGGTCTTGGTTTTTGCAGTTTTACTTAAAATAGTCAAAATCATAAGCAGACCTGATTTAGGGTCTGCTACTGTTTAAATCAGTAAGTAGTAAGCTGCAAGTTGGTTCATAATTACTAGATCTAGCTTAGTGTAATCATCATTAATCTTAAAACATCATAATCTGTGCACTATATTGGATCAAATCTCAGTTTAGTCAAAGTTCTTAATTTCTTCAAAAAGTCAAAAATAGCAAAAAAGTGGTTTTGAGCTCAGTTACAAGGAATTGTTTTGAGTTCATAATTGGGTCTTATCAAGTGAAGTTTAGCATTTCAAAAAGCTCATCTGGTCTACTTTCTTATTAGCAATTTTTTAGATTTTTATAATTTTCTTTTAAGCTGCAAATTAGCTTATGGATTTGGTCTCAATTTCTGCAAGTGCCCTGTGCACTGGTGTCTAGATCTTGACAGCAACTTGCAGACTTCCTCACAAGCTCATAAGAGCTTGTGAGAAGCTGATTTTTGGTTTATAAATAGGCAACCAGGTGATCTTTAGGTCTGCATTAGTAGTTTTTAGTTGAGCTTATCAGTTAAGCTGTTGGATAAGCTCAAACAGTGGGGGTAAACCACTGTTTGGCTCCAATAAGCAGTTGGCTTGTTTGGTTGATCTGAAGCTTGAGCTTGTTAGGAGTAGTGATAATCAGTAGTGCTTAGCTTAATCTAGTGTAGTTTAGCTTGTGTTACTGTTTGGTGGCTTATCTAGCTTATTAGCTTATTCTTGTAGCTTATTTCCAATAGCAGTTTCATAGCAACTCATTATTCTGTCACATAAGCTAGTTGTTTTTCATTTTTCATAGATTCATAATATAATTTTAGAATTTTCCTGAAAGTTTCATAATCTTTGGTCTTAATTTGCTATTTTTCTCATTTTAAATAGATTTTAATCAATTTTTAAATAGCATTTAATAGAAAAAATTCAGAAAAGGTTCCAAAAAATAATTTTTCAATTTTCTCAGACTTAGATAAATATAAAAAGTAGAAAAAGTAATTTTCTAGATTTTTCATAGTCCATTTGGTAATTTTTAATAATTTAATTAGTTTGTAATGATTTAAAATTAATAGAAAATAGAAAAATAGTCACAAAAATACAAAAATAGTTTTGAAAATTCTAGTTTGATATTTTAGACTTTTCCATTTCATAATTTTATTTTTCTAGCTTTATTTCCTAATTTCTTGTATTTTGGTTAATTATTAAATAGTTAAAAATTAGTTTTTAATTAATAATAATTAGATAATTAGTGATAAAAATAGTTTTCTTTTTCTAAAAAGTTTCTTTTATCATTAGGATTGTAAAAACATCATTTTCATATTTTTAGGGTTAATATTGATTTAGTTTCACTTTTTATTTTGTACGTCGCGTAGATTTTAATTGAAACGTACGTTTTAGGTTTTAAACGTTCATCACTTTAAAAATAGTGATAGCGTTTATTTAATAGATTTTATCTTTTTAATTTCCTCTCATTTGCATTTTATCCTTTGTATTTGTTTGATATTTCTGTAGTTATAATCAATTCATAATCTCTTTCTCGTTCAAACTTCTCGATCACTAGACGTTGATTGATCCATTGCACAACTCGCTGGGACATAACGACCCGGGGAGACTCTATACTCCTCTGATCTTCATTGATTTCGTGCTTAAGCTGTTTTAGGTTTTCTTACGCTTGCGTGAGAGAAACTTGACGGTTTTGCGCGCATCAATGAGTAAAAAGTGCATAAAAACTGTCGAGACCAATCTAACAGGCTTATGACAATTTTTGTTCACCAATACAACTTTTGACCATAAAAGATACATTTAACACTTGTAAAAAATCTGTTATATATAAAAGTATATGGGAAAGGATAGAACTTTATAAAAAACAGATTTTAAAACAAGATTTTGACAAGAAAAATCCACCAAAAATCAACCAATGATAAAATCCGACCGGGCTCTTGATACCAATGTTAGGATCGTATTTATGGATGATATGGTGAATCGGGAGCTCTTGAAAGATGAAAGAACATCTTCATTATGTTAGAGAGATAAAGTAGAGAGAGAAGGGAGAAACTATGTGTTTATTGATAAGGAAAGGTGAATTACACAACTGAGGCTCACCCCTCCATGGAAGTATGGAGGGGTTTATATACCCAAACACATACATCTATGGGTAATTGACATAACAAGCCCATTTGTTTGAGGTAACAAAGATAGAAATAGTAATCCCGTCAATGTCGTTCCATTTACGAGTTAGGAGCGATTCCAACACACTCACTTAAAATAGTTCAATTGTTTTTATATTTGTATTAAAACTAAACTTAAGTTTGTAAAAATGATTAAATGGTTTTACTAGTAAGTATACGAAAGTATATATACTTTTCATGTTGACACTATAATGGTTTTAAAATCCGAAGTTTGATTTGAAAAATAATTACAATATTCCACTAGTAAGTATATAAAAGTATATATACTTATTTAGGTTGACACAAAATGGTATTGTCAAAATTATATATAATTGATCTATTTTCTAATTGTATTTAGAAAATACTTGTGTTAAATTTGAAGTCTTCCAAATTTAATGAATGATAAAATAATATAGTGGTCTCTATTTATTTATCAAAACTTGTTCTTAATATATATAGTTCTAAACGAGAAATTTACTTGACATACATTTGTTTACACATTGACGTTAAATTTTGACGTAGGCCTTATTAAGTGAACATGTTTTAAGCACTTGCTTAATTGTATTAAGATTTATGACGTTAAGACAATATGTACGAAATGAAAGGGAGGAATATGAGGTAATGAGTTTGGTTTATTTGTTTCCCGATTTATGACATGCTTAGACACTCAAACGGACTCCCCAAAGTTTTCCATGGGCTGTGGCCCAGTATCGATAACAATGGGGTACCAGATTTGGGCCTGGGCCCGATTTGGGATTTACACGAAGGGAAAGGCTGGTCCAACAACATTTTACAACGGTTGCTAATCACATTTTTGAAAGACACATCACATTTCAGCTTTTATTGCCAAGAATACATCTTTTGTTACAAGGCTTAACGTGAGCAACTTGGCTCGAGATACACTCGATCACTCATGCTCCATTTTTGAAGCCGAGACTTCTCGACCATGGGATAAATGACCTCGTCACTGTGGTACTACCAAAGTGAGTTTGTCGACTCACAATACATTTTCAAAACGTTTCTATTTAAATGACAAGTATGTACCTAAGGAAAAATAAGTTAACAAAAGGGAAGTGACTATGAACAAGACTTGTTTCAAACGAGATTTGACTAACCCATTAACTGAAAATGCGAGCAAAGGTGTGACGAAACCATATGTTAGTTGAGTACTACTCAACTCGGTTCCATTCCGACAACCTATTATACTATTACGGACCGTGACAAAAATATAGGCTAATCACATTTATTTAGCAATAGGTACTCTCGACTTGGCTCTTATCCTAGACGAACACAACAAGTACATCATGAACATATAGCAACCATTTCAAGACATCAAATGTTGACATAACAAAATTTATTTTTTCTCAAGTTAAGACTAAGTTTGTGATGTATATAGAGCTACTTATTATGACAGTAACCATCTTATGTTTTAAGTAACTCTACCGTGCCATAACGACACATTTTCCTTATACAACATCTCATTATACAAGGTGATGGTTTCTTTAATATGCGACTTTTATCAACACAACATAATTAACATAAGCGTCGACTGATGAGTCCCACGAGTATCCGAGGGGGTTCTCAGTCGAGACCATACTCAACAAAAATAACAAGGATAGGTAATGAACATCATAACCGAATGTTTAACAAATTCGATACAAGTTACTAATTTCATATTCCTTTATTAATGTTCTTAACACAAACATTTACAATAAGAGGAATTTAATAACCTTATCACGAGAGATGAAGATGTAGAGGATGAAGGCAACTTCGAGGATTCCAAACCAATTGAAGCTTGAATTAGCTCGATTACACTCCTAATTTCAAAACCCCCAAATCAATTGTTGAAAACCCTAAGTTTCACAAACCTTAATTTTCACATCTCTACTAGAGATAAAGGAAGTGTTTTGGGAAAGCCTTGACCTTCTTTCTCTTCTTGGAGTTTTGGTGTGTAGCCGAATTGATCTAAACTGTTACAACCTAGGGAGTCTTGAGCTTTTGACTCTAGGTATATTGATGTTGATATATGCTTCTCTTTGGTGGCTTTGTCTTGAAACTCTTGGACTTATTCGAATGATTGTGCACGCCTCCATGGGGAGGGTTTGTGAGATAAAGTAAATCATGATTTTGGTGAGGGAAGTTTGAGAATGATGAAAGGAGTATGTTGGTTTACTTCTTTGGGATGCTTGACCTACACAAAGCGCAGGTGTAGAGGTTGAAGATGAAGACTAGGTGCTCTTTTCCTTTTTCTGCTTTTCTCTTGGGTTTGTCGTGAGTGATGAAGATACAAGAAGAGTTATCTCAAATTTTATAAGGAATGGGTTTTTATTTATGTCTTAAGTGTATGTTTAATATACATTTTGTGTTAATATACTTGTAGATATATAAGAGTCATTCATTTAAGTGAAAGTATATTAAGTATTTTGGTGTCCCGCGTTATAAAACTGTGACTGAAGTATTAATGTATGAAATTTTTTATAATGTAGTATCTTATAGATACGCGTCGGAAATATTATTATCTTTGTAATATTTTTCATTACGGGAGTTTATCATTTGTTTTATTTGCCCTTATCATAATGTTGGTACGCGTGCAGTGTCGATCACTGGGAAAAACGAGATAACCTCTCGTCTTACAAATTTAATTATAAGACAATAACACAATATTCATATAATGAGATGAACGCAAAAGTGATGCAATAGGCTGCTGTATGCGAGTTATTTACTCAAATGATCAGGCAAAGCTTATGCATGCTTAATGACTTATGCTTAGTAATAATAAATTACCATTTATTATTTAAATATGAGTGAAAATTTACCGTGTGTCACACTATGTTTTCCTCCGACAGACATTTCTTAAGATTACTAACATGAAAGGCATTGTGTACACTGCTCAATTCAGATGGTAGCTCCAGGCGGTATGCTACCGGTCCGATTCTTTCCAGGATTGGAAAGGGACCAATATATCGGGGATTGAGTTTTCTACGCTTTCCAAAATGAATCACTCCTTTCCAAGGAGAAACTTTCAACATAACACGATCTCCAACCTGAAATTCTAAAGGTTTACGTCTCTTATCGGCATAACCCTTTTGTCTATCACGAGCGATTTGCAACCGGTTACAAATCTGAACTATCTTCTCAGTGGTTTCTAGGACAAGTTCGGGACCTGTAAGTTGACTCTCGCCAACTTCAGCCCAACAAACAGGAGAATGACATTTTCGGTCATACAGTGCCTCAAATGGAGCGGCCTTAATGCTAGAATGATAACTATTGTTGTAAGAGAATTTGGCCAAAGGAAGATGTCTCTCCCAGCCTTTGCCGAAATCAATAACACAGGCTCTAAGCATGTCCTCTAAAGTCTGAATGGTTCTCTCGCTTTAACCATCGGTCTGAGGGTGGTAAGCAGTACTCATATCCAAGTTAGTTCCTAACGCTGATTGCAAGGATCTCCAAAAGTGGGATGTAAAACGGCTATCTCTATCGGAAATGATAGATATCGGTACTCCATGACGTGATACTACCTCCTTAAGATACAATCGAGCAAGCTTATCGAGATTTTCACTATTGGCTAAGAAGTGAGTAGACTTAGTTAAACGATCAACGATTACCCAGATAGCATCATTGCCGCTAGCTGTTCTCGGTAATTTAGTGATAAAGTCCATGGTTATTCGCTCCCATTTCCATTCTGGGAGTTCGGGTTGAACTAAGAGTCCTGAGGGTTTCTGATGTTCGGCCTTTACCTTAGAACAAGTCAGGCACCAACTTACATACTGAGCTATATCGGCTTTCATATTAGGCCACCAGTAGAGTTTCTTAAGGTCCTGATACATCTTATCGGCTCCGGGATGAATAGAGTATTTTAATTTATGCGACTCGTGCATAATCAACTCACGGATTCCACCATGAAATGGTATCCAGCTTCTGTCTTTGAAGCATAGGTTTCCGTCAGAACACTTTAAGAAGCCGTGTTCACTTTCTACCATTCCATGAAGATTCTCGTAAGGACGGTTCTCCTCCGTCAAGGCTGCAGCTTGAGTGGCTAAGATTTGAGACGGTTGGGGCGAAACAATGGTCATTCATAAGGATCTAACGAGTAGGGGTGGAATGTCCTCCTGATGACTAAGTGCATCAGCCACAACATTAGCCTTACCAGGATGATAACGAATCTCACAGTCATAATCACTAAGCAATTCTAACCAACGACGCTGTCTCATGTTCAGTTCCTTCTGATCTAAAATATGCTTCAAGCTCTTATGGTCGGTAAAGACTACACACTTGGTTCCATACATATAATGTCTCCAGATCCTAAGAACAAACACTACAACACCTAACTCAAGGTCATGGGTGGTGTAGTTTTTCTCATGCTTCTTAAGTTGTCGGGATGCATAAGCAATCACCTTCTCCCGTTGCATCAAAACAACACCTAAGCCTTTATGCGAGGCGTCGCAGTACACGACAAAGTCTTCGCTTCCTTCAGGCAAAGCTAGGATGGGCACACTACACAACTTCTCCTTCAGAAGTTGGAACACTTCTTCTTCCTTTTCTCCCCATTCATACTTAACATCCTTCTGTGTTAGTTTGGTCAGCGACTTAGCTATCTTGGAAAATCCCTTAATGAATCTCCTATAATAGCCTACTAAACCTAGAAACTGACGGATTTCTAATGGGTTCTTAGGAGCTGCCCATTCCTTAATGGCCTCAATCTTAGCTGGGTCAACATGAACACCTCGACTATCTATCACGTGACCTAAGAATTGCACAGACGGAATCCAAAATTCACACTTAGAGAACTTGGCATACAACTTTTCCTCTCTCAACAATCCTAAAATGAGCCTCAAATGCTCTTCGTGCTCCTCTATACTCTTGGAGTATATCAAGATGTCGTCTATGAATACTATCACAAACTTATCCAGGTATGGCTTAAACACTCGGTTCATGAGATCCATGAATACCGCTGGCACGTTGGTCAAACCAAACAACATCACTTGGAATTCATAGTGTCCATAACGAGTCCTAAATGCCGTCCTAGGGATATCCTCCTCTCAAACTCTAAGATGGTGATAACCAGATCGTAAGTCAATCTTAGAAGAGACACTAGCTCCTTGGAGTTGGTCGAATAGGTCATCTATTCTAGGTAACGGATATCTGTTCTTCACCGTCAACTTATTCAGCTCCCTATAATCGATACACATTCGAAATGATCCATCCTTCTTCTTCACAAACAACACTGGTGCTCCCCACGGTGATGAACTTGGTCGAATGAATCCCTTCTCTGACAACTGTTTAGACAGTTCCTCCAATTCTATTGGAGCAAGTCGATAGGGTGCCCAGGCTACAGGTGCAGCACCGGGTATCAACTCTATTTGGAATTCCACTTGTCGGACAGGTGGAATCCCTGGCAGATCGTCGGGAAACACATCCGGAAATTCTCTAACGATGGGTACATCATTAAGGTGTCTTTCACTCTTCTCCTTGCTTTTCTTTTCAGAAATTTAAGCCAAGAAAAGACAACCTCCTCTATCGATGTACTTCTGGGCCTTAATACAAGAAATGATGCTCAACCGGGAAGGACTTCCACAGTCGCTCCGATCTCCTTGTATGCTCAGAACTTTTCCGCCATACGGTAAACGCACGATCTTCTCATCGCAGATGATGTGTGCACCGTTCTTCGACAACCAATCCATTCCGATAATGACGTCAAAACTTCCCAAGGTAACTGGCAATAGGTCTATGCTAAACGGGCGGTCTAGGAAACTTAAGGTACAACCTCGGACTACGGTGTCTATCTTCTCCCTATTCCCATTAGCTAATTCCACGTCGTAACTAAACCCTAGAGGTGTTTGGGAGATTCCTAGTAATGGCATAAAATTGGTGGATACGAAACTCATATCCGCACCGGTATCAAACAGTATGGAAGCATAGAGATTATTGAGAAGGAACGTACCCGTAACCACGTTAGGGTCCTCACCAGCTTCCTTCCCAATAGCGTAAACACGCATTGTTCCCATGTCTCTCTGCTGATACCTAGCACCATGGTTTCCCTGGTTCTCCACAAGCTCACGCTTCACAGGGTTTAGGCCATTACTTCCCATACCTCGATTAGCAAATCCTCCTACATTACCGGGATTTCCTCTCATCCACGGCTCTCGACACTCATTCTTGAAGTGTCTTTTCTTTCCACATCCAAAACAGGTGACAGTGGCCTTCCAGTCCACTCCTTGTGCAGTTTGAGCTGCAACAAGTGTTCGGGACCTACAGTCTTTGGCCAAATGTCCTACTTAGAGCACTTCCTACACACATTCGGACACAGTCCATGGTGGTGTCGGTTACAACGACCACACATAGGCCTACTACCTTCGTAACCTTTCCTTTCTCCATTTCCTATGGCGAACACCCTGGCTGTCTCATGCCGTTTGTTGCCATTCCCTTTAACAACTTCATTCCTCTTCCTCTTATCACTCCTATCACTCTTACCCTTGTCTCCTACTTCTAACACATAAGAGTCCATCAAACGCTGAGCCACAGTAATTGCCTCATGCAAATTAACTGGCTTCGCCGTGATGACATCATTTCGAGTAGCTAAAGGCAATCCATCAGTATACCTCTTAATCTTAAGGTCTTCAGTGCGAACCATATCAGGGCAAAGCAACGATAACTCTTGGAAGCGACGATTATAAGTCGTCTTGTCAGTACCCTTAACCTTATGGTTCCAGAACTCACTCTCTAACTTCTTAACTTCATTCCTAGGACAGTAAGTCTTGATCAGGAGAGTCTTAAAATGAGTCCAAGTCATGCTATAAGCTACATCAATTCCTACTGATCTGTGATAGTTGTTCCACTAGGTCAACGCTTCGTCCTTCAAGGTGAATGTTGCATACTTAACCTTACAATCCTCATCACAGTTACTAACGTCAAACACAGATTCAGTTTTCTCCAACCACCTAGTTAAGTAAACTACTCCCTCAGTTCCTCCGAACTCAATGGGACCACAGAATCAGAACTCTTTGTAGGTACAACCTCGAGTTCGATTCAGCATTGGGGTTCCACCAGAGGTGTTAGAGAGATTAGTCTCAGCTAGCAGTTCAGCAACACGCTGCGCCACTAATTGGTCAACGTGGGTTGGGTTTACAGGTGGAGAGTTTTGTAGAACAAGACCATTCTCAACACGGTCGTTCACATTCGGGTTTTCTACAGCTGGGTTATAAGTGTTCGGGTTCTCAACAGGTGGAGTGGTCGGGGCCGGACGACGACCTCGACGGACAGGGGCAACAACAGCAGCAGGAGCTGCTCGGTTGTTCCTAACCAGGTTTCGTCTTGTTGCCATCATTCTAAAGGAAAGAAGAACAGTTTCATAAGTTCACAATTCACGCTCTAAAGATAGAGTTAAGTTCCAAGGATCACCAAATAACGCTCGAATACATAATCAAGGTCAACAAGGATAACGTTATACCAAATCGAAACAATCAGATACCGAATCATAACTAAAGGATGCACGCTCCAATAACCATAACTCATAGGTTTCAAGGTGGAATACATGAAAGGATAGATCTAACAACGATACTAATAAGATAACTAGGATAAACCTACATCTCGAACCAAGTACTACTCAGTTTCAAGATGGTACAAAGTCATGAATCTAACACTATCTAGCCACGATCACGAATACCACTAACAGATCTCCTAACATTGTCAACCTCTCTCCACAAAGATGCCAACTCAACACGTCGAGCGTCGCGATCACTCTTAAGATCTACGACCTCTCTTTCTAACTCACCAATCCTATGCCAAATCGCTCTATCTGCATCACGAGTTGTCGCAAACCCTCTCAGCAGGTCCCCAACCTGCTCCTGGAGCTCTGACATACCATCACGCAAAACCCTAGTCCTCCCGACTACAGTACCCATATCAGCTCTCAGATCCTCTATACTAGCCCGTGATACTCCAACCAACCGATCTGTCAACCTACTAAGCCTAGTACCCTGTGATGTAATCCTCTCCCACATCAGATTCGTCTCACCATACTCCTCGGGCTCTGAAGCAATCTCCGATGGTATCTTAGATCCTAACGGGCTACCTATATAAGGTGAGTAAGGTGGTGAGTCAATGTCTAAAGGCTGTCTAGGGGAATCAGGCTCAGGCAAGGGAGAACCTGGTCACGGAGAATGTGCAGGACTCTGCAATGGAGGAGTACCCCCTTCTGGGATATCCTCATCATCCTCCTCCTGAGGATCCTCATCCTCATCTACATACTGCTCCTCAATCTCATGCTCCTCCTCGACCTCATGCTCCTCCTCGCCCTCATCCATAGAGGGAGAGTCCATGAGTCAGAGTCTCTGTGTAGGTAAATCCTGAGGTGGTACAGTAGGAGATCTAGGTCTCCTAAGACATGGTGATGCTGGTGGTGATGACAGAAGAGAGTGGGCTGCTAAACGGATAGGTGATGATGGTGGTCTCACGGACATGCGGGCAGTGCTATGAGCAAGCCTAGGAGTCTGGGCTTGTGCTAAGACCTAATGTAAAGTGAGCTGCCTAGATGAGCTAGGGCGATTTGATGATGATGAACTAGCGTGACGGGTGATCTCATAAGGATCACCCTGCGCAACCGTCATGAGAGTCAATGCTGGCGAACTAGCAACAACAAGGACCTCCTCAGACACATCAAAAGCTAGTGAAGGCATAGTCTGTGACAATGGCATAGGGTAGGTATAAGTGTTCGAAACAACTAGTTTTAATAAGCGCATCAACTCAACCAAAACATGTATCACATAACAAAAGCTTTAAAAATAGAGGTACCGCATTACTCAAAATATGCCTTTAAATAAAACACATAAGTTTCGTTCTATCACATAATCCCATATCAAATCAATCGAGTTCAAAATTCCAAAATCACAATATACCGTTTACTCAAATCAAATTCCGTAGTATCTCGATAATCACATCTCATTTACCCAAAATCAATAATCATATCTCCAAATCATAACGTTTCAATAATCAGTTCACAATATCCCTTAACAGATCATCTCATAATTCAAATCGCAGTTCATACCATAATCAAATAAGAAGCTTCGGCTTGGCAAGCGGGCGTGCGTCGGTCGAGGATCAATTTTTCTTAAAAGTGGTTATAGTTTAGGGTTTATAAAATACCTAATTCTCTATAACCTGGCTCTGATACAATTCTGTAACACCACCAAATCTCGGTACATCGGAAGACTTAATCAAGTTTTCGGGGCGTTACTATTGGATTGGTATCTCACACAAGTATAGCAAAAGATAGTCATTTAACATTCAAAACCAATCCCAAATTTAAGTATTCAAAACATTTAATCCAAAAGTATAAATATTAGGCCCAAAACATGATTTAATAAAATAGGTCCCCAAAGTTTATCAGAGTCAGAAATGATCCTTGAACCCCGCCTTCTTGCCAAGCTTCCACCGATCACGTATTCCAAACATCTTTCAAATACCTGAGAAATCATGCTAAAAGGTCAGCTTACGCTGGTGAGTTCATAGGTTTAAGTTCAATAAAATCATAGTGGACATGTAGGAGTTGATTTGCTATGCAAGACCAAAGATAGATAAATATCGTTTGCACACACCGATCCTACCCGGATCACCAATCATATAACCATATCCCGCATCCAGGGATTACTCGGGCCCCGCGACTCTAGTCCAGCACTGTCGTGGCAACCTCTAGAATAGTTGCCAACCCCGGACTAGGTCGAGGTAGAAGTCTATTCTTAGCTAGGCAACGGTTCAACCTAGTCTAAGGCAACAACTACCGCACATCTATCTAAACAGTCAAGCATATAAGCAAATCCAAATAGTTTTAACAGTCCAAAAACAGTAGCATGATTCTCACCCCAATATAGTTAAAACGTAGATAAAAGTGGGGCTATGAAACTCACCTCAAGCAATCAACGTACAAATCAATGTTATCTAACCCCAATGTATTCCATTTTGTTATTTCCAAAAATGTCTCGTTTCACCATTTAATCCTAGTGTTTGGTATCCTCATGTGGGTGTATCGACTCAATATGATGCTATGAATGCACTCAAACAACTAATATGTGACTCTATGCAACACAATGAGACATCTAAGCGATAAGTTCAATAGTCCAATAAGTTTCGGAATAAATAGTAGACCTTATCGAATTCGTCAACTCGATAAACTCGTTTATTTATCCGTGTCGCTTATTATCCCATAAACCGGTCGCATCCTAAAGAGTAATAAGGATAATTCATCCATTAATAAGGTTACCCAACGTACCTAGCGGGCTCTTATTAGATTCGTCAACCTAATAAGTCCGCTACCCACGTGGATCAACACTATTAACGTTAGGTTATTCGTAACCCATGCACACAACGTAAGTAAATAAATACTTGAAAATGGTATTAAATGCCCATAATTGGCATTTATCGATAAACATGTACTCGAAATATTAATCACTTATTTATTATAAAACATTTTCATTTTTAGTTGTTAGTTTCCATTTAAAAATAGTAAATAACAAGATAAATCTTGTTATCGATATTTTTGGTATAAAAGCCTTTTTTTTATTATTTAGGTTTCATAATTTATTAACATTTACATATATATATATATATATATATATATATATATATATATATATATATATATATATATATATATATATATACATATATATATACATATTTCGTCAAATCCCAATATCAATTTCATATCGTTATTCGTTTCGAGTCCATAAGCACGAGTCATGACTTCTCGGCTTTTAATCAATCAATAGTCCAAACTATACTAAAGTCCATGTTACGGCGTTGTCGGGGTCAACTAT
Organism: Chrysanthemum seticuspe; assembly: GCA_019973895.1. NCBI lineage: Eukaryota > Viridiplantae > Streptophyta > Magnoliopsida > Asterales > Asteraceae > Chrysanthemum > Chrysanthemum seticuspe. The sequence continues at coordinate 170,194,901 of BPTQ01000001.1, forward strand.
TGACTAACCAAAGCTCAAACAAGGTGTATTCAAGTCCCTTTTACCTTTTCCAAACACGAATTGCAAAACCCACTTGAAACCCTAGAAATCCGAACCTTAATCGTATGGATAGAAAGAGGATGAAAAGATCTACAAGATGGTGGTGGAGGTGGGTGGTCACGCGCCGGTGGTGGCCGGATTTTGGCCGGAACAGTGGCGGCGGCGGTGGTGTTCTTGGGTTAGGGTTTATATTAATTTGGGGGGGGGGGGGGGGGGGGAGAGAGTAGAGAGAGAAAAGAGGTGTGTGTGTGTTTTAGTGAGAGAAATAAAGGGTGGAAGTGAGGTATATGAGGGGTATATATATTAGGAGGGGAGGGACTCAAAAATAAAGAAAATGGGAGGAGGGGGCGCCGGCTAGGAGGGAAAAAGAGGGGCCGAATGCGTCATTTTTCGTAAACTATCCCGTTTACCCATTCCCGAGCTCATATATTGTCCCCCGAGTGTCCCACGACGTTCATTCGACTTTCTAATATCGTTATTTATGTTTTTCCACGAGTTTTGTCTATTTATTTGCCAATTTTCGAGTTACGGTCTAAAAGTTACGTTATTTCTCGTTTTAGGCTTTTCTAGTGCCGAATCGAATAGTACCTACCAAATAGAGTTAAAACTCATACGATAACTCATTCAATAGTGAAGTAAACCATAAAAACCAATAGGCGATATAAAATCAAGTCATGGTTGATAAAATAGTGTTAAAGGCAAAAGCTCGGTTTAGTTTAACGTAATGCGGTTACCTAAAATAGACTCCCTAAATTGCCAGTTGTCACAATTTGTGTAGAGAGATAGATGCAAATTTCATTTTTATAAAATGAAAATATACATAAACTGATAATGAAGAATGAAGAAGTGGTGGTTGATTGAATAAGAAGCGCATATAAGATTTTGACTTTTGAATGTTGTAAACATAATTTGTGTTTTAGAGGATTTGTCGGTTTTATGGACTTTTGTGGAATCCATGTTCTTTTGTGCTCTAAGAATAAGTATTGGCATTCTTTGTTAAGTTGTTTTTGAGTAAATTGCGCATGATCATTACAATTTTTGTTCTTGCCTTAAGGTTAAATGACTAAACTGCTAAGTTGATCAAAACGAGAGTAATTTAATCATTTTACTTTGGGTCATGCACTAAAATTTATCCCCAAAACGGATTTAGCAATTAATTGTTGTTTTCCTTCTGATATACGGCCAAAAAAAAGTCTAAAAGCTTTATTCATAAAAATAATCATTCTTGAAATGTGGTTGTTTTAATCAAAAATGCAACATAAATAAAATGTATATTCTTAGCATAAAATGTTGTGGATGATACGAAGCTCTACTTAAAAGAAATGTAGAGTTTGAGTTTTATATATAAAAAAAAGAAAAAGAAAAAGAAAAAAAGATGCCTCAATTATTATAGTAACTAAGAGTCTAAAAGCATCCACTATGATAAACTTTTTAAAAAGAGTTTACCTTGAACATTAAATAACGAACAACTTTATACAAAATGTGTGCATACGAAACTTATTAAATTAAATTTTGTTTACAATAGTTTACTTAAACAAACTTTGTAGATTCACTCGAGTACCCCGGATCAAAAATAAGCATTAAGTAATGACCGCACAATTTAAGAAATTACATAATTATTACTGTTTTCTTGTGAGTTTTTGTAGAATGGCTAATTCTTTTAAAATCTTATTTGATGGAGCCGTATGCATTTTAACTTTATTTAACTCAATTTATTTTATAACTATTTAGTTAAACATTATGCAACACGTCTTAATTAGATCTCATACAACACGTTTCAGTTAGATGCTTCGCACGAGTCTACGTATGATGAGATCGTGAAAAAGTCAAACAGTTTGGAAGTGAAAGTCAAAGACTTTTTTAACAAACATCATGTACGAGTGTAAGGCGGTGGTTGCACAATCCCTTGTGAAACAAACACCACTCCCCTCCCAGAAAATAAGAAAACCAAAAATGGATGAAAATAATAATAAGCAAAAATGGAAGTCATCTTGTCATGTGAATAATCTTGATGATGGTTGTTTGATGCATATTTTTAGCTTCTTATCTCCTATCCCAGGTACATCCATCTATTATAAATTTCAGTTTAGTTATTTATGTTAATTGAATTGTTGGTTAATCTATGACCTTAGTGGTTCTTAATCTAATAAAATTTTAGGTTTTCTACAGCCACACAGATTATATACCAAATCAACTATTATAAACCTTGCATTTGATAACACTAACTTGGGAGTATTAGAAAGTATTGCCCACAAGCGACGATGGCAAATTAATCTTATTACTTAACATGGATCCAGCTTAACCGGAGGACAAAATAATTGTATCATGTTAGATTTTATAAATTTTAATCCCACAATTAGATGCTCTTTCAAGATTGACATGCTACATATACAAATTATAAGCCCGCTACCAGGCAACCAACATAAAGAGGGGCAACTTGGATGGTTATTATCGTACTGATATACAATAAACAGGTAGGGTATTCTTTTACATGTTTAAGAACATCAAGAAAATGGACGTTTGCTTGCTTTATACAAACGTATGTAACAAAATTTGCTGTGACTTGAAACTTATTAAAGTTAAGCTTGATATCCTACTTAAGTCGTGTGGTCCATTAGTTTTATACTTTGAAGTTTTATACTGTTCTACTACAAATGGGTGATGAGGGCCAAGTAGAGTCAAAAAGGTAAAATTCAGTTATCTACTACTTATAAAGAGTTTATGGTTAAATCTTGAAACTTAAAATTGCTTAAAAGTGAGTAAAGTGTTTAGACTGAATTACCTCTTAATAATCCGTAATAAACTTTTAAATGTCACGCTTAATAAATGGAAACTTAGTCAACTTACACAATCACCTGAATAAACTTTTAAATGTCACGCTTAATAAATGAAAACTTAGTCAATTTACATAGTTAACTTATAAAAGTGAGTCAAGTGTTGTTACGATTTATAAACTGTTATAAACATTTTTTGTTTATAGCCCATGAACTTTTTTTTCGCAATGACTACAAATTAAACTCGTAAGTTTTGCATAAGAGTAGACCATCGCAAGTATAATTATTTGCCATTATACGCCGTCGCTTTGCGTGAGTATTCGTCTATTTTATTTATAGAGGAAACAACATAAAAATATTTTTGTTTAAGGTAAGTTAGACAATTTATGTAATCATATTTTACATTAAATAAAATAATAAATGTTCACAGCCGGTCCAACCCGACCCTTACCCGTATTAGCCGCATTGAAATTAACCTTTTACAGCCTGAACCTTTCCTACTTGTCTCTTTTGCCACCTCTAAGCTCGAATTATCTTCCTTATTTTTCGCTGTGAGCAGTAACATGGGATTGAGCAACCGAATACTGTAGCTGTAAGGGCAATGCTATCATTTAAACACTATCATCTTTGTTTGGATGACAATAGTAGACATATTATGTGGTTTTTTTTTGGGGTAAAGGGTTTAAACCCGGTAAATATATTACTCCAAAAAAACAGTTAAGTACATAGGATGTGAGTGAATCCCACATCTCAGCCCATTACATAGGCACTACTACTCCTATAAAGGAAAAACCAAAAACGACTAGATTACATTTGACTCATAAAGACACCAAATATAAACTATCATCTAAATTGACCTCGAAAATTAATGTCAAAGGCGTCACAGAATGCCAGCCACTCTTTGGTTAAATCAAAAACTTCATTCGCATAACTGTCATAAATATCATAATCTTCATCCTTGACTCCTTGAGTAAACTTGCATCGTTTGCACCTTCACCAGCTCGTTTTGATGAGGAAGCCATGAATTTAGCAGTCTCGTCGTATACGTCCTCAATATCACTTTATCACTATCTTTTACAACCTTTGTCGCTTCCTTAACGGTACTACCATCATTTCCAACATTCGAAGTGTCCACATTCTCGAATAACTTGTCATCTTCGTTCAATGCTGCAAACGAGTTCCTCAGAGTAACAAGGTTTGTATCATCCGAATTCCCATGTCCCTTGTTGCTAGAAGTCATGGCCATATTAGTGGTAATGTCTTTAGAGGTCGAGGCCCCATTAGCCCTAGATTCAGCATTCGAGCTTTTCGCTTTGGGACAGTATACTAGCCGCGACTTTGTCTTAGGCAACTTCAAACCCGCAAATTGCATCGTGTGTTTTTTATATCCTTGTTTCCCTTAAGCGTTCAACCCATCAGAATGGTCATCGTTTACACAAGTTTTTGCAGCCCCTACACATTTAGGACATTGGTCACACGAGTGCCCAAACAACTTACATGTATCACACCGAAGGGGCTTCCATTCATACTCCACATTGATTGTTTCTTTAGTATAACCAGAACCATCTAGAAGTGGAATAGCAATTACTAGTTTATCCTTAAGATTCTGTTCCAAACTTATTTCACTTAGAGCCCGAGCATAGCTATTTCGACCCCAAGATTCAAGACACATTGTGCTAGTATACGAGTCTAACATCATAGACCTACCAATCTTGGTTGCTATCATTCTCAATCCATCCTCCGTGAATGCATTATGCAGCCATAGGAACATCATGCAATTTAACCCAAACCGGAACCTTCGTTAAATCCTCTTTTGTTAAACTTGCATTAGGCGACCATGGATTCAAGATTATAGGAATGGTTCTTATCATCCATGGGCCATTCTCCAGCACCTCTTCCATACCTCTTTTGGACGAAAATTTGAAGAAAAAGAAGCCTTTAGAGTTCATCATAACCTTTAGAATACCGAACTTCGCCCAAGCATTTCTAACATAATTCTCCACCACCGGAAAAGCAAGTCGTTTCCCAACGAAATACCCATTCAAAGAATTAGCAAGACGATTATTTACCTCTTCAACCGATGTTAAAGGAATAGCAAGATCCGCATCATCGACTGAATCCAAAGCGTCAAGTGACCTAAATTTGGCTTTATGTTTCATACATTCTGGATTAAGCGCATTGGCATAAGATGATGGATTAACATTTGCGTCGCTCGTTATGTTTGTAACATTTAGTACCCAAAAAAACCTCAGAAGGGTCTTTATCTGACAGATTAATCTCAACAATTGTAGTGTCAATTTGCACCTTCCTTCACGGTTTCAATGGCTTACCATCAGCCCCGATCATTTTCCCATCGATATTCTTAATCTTAGAAGCCAAGTCAGCAAGTTATGGGAACTTGGTACCCTTAGAAGGTGCATTGGTAGCATGCATGCTGTTATTAGCATCCATATTAGTAGAATTCTGTAGGACATTAAACCTAACTGGATACAAACCAGCAGGTCCATTTGCAGCCACATTCGTCGAACTCTTTGCAGCCACATTATCATCATTAGTAGCACTCGACGTATTACAGCTTGAATTATCCTCACTAGCTGTTTTACCAGCATTCAAACCCTGCTTCTGTTTGACACACCCCAGACTCAAAAAGCCACTCTTCATTCTCGCTACACGGGCACCAATAAATCAAGCTTACAGCGATCAAAACAACCAGGAAACCACTACTTTCGAACCACAATACACAGCCAATGAATCAGCAATAACAAATGATCCAATACAAAGCAGCAACAAAAAAGATCAAACCCTAAAATAGTTAAGGTTTATAAGATTTTAATACTAATAAACGAGCACACAGCTACCAGCAAGAAGATGGATTTAACAAACACCAAACCAACTAAGTATCGGTTTAGGTTAAGCAAGGCACAGATCACACCTTCTCAATCAATATAACCGGTTGAAAATATGAACCCTAAAATCAGTTGTAAAAATCGATTTCACCAGATAATAACCAAGGCTGATTAGAACATGGAAAAGGACGATTAAGACAATGATTTAAGGATTAGAAACTGATAAATAACCGGTTAATAAACAATGTATGAGCAGATTAAGGACCTGAACAATTAGATTGAAGAAAGACGATTAGGGTTTAGGTCAGATTCTGTGGTTGAAGGTTGATGCCAGTGGCTCTTATGAAGGCAGCGCTTTGTTGTGGTAGCTTTAGTGGCAGCTAGGATTTATAACATTCATCTGAGTCTTTCACCACCAAATATGTCTATGGCAAAAATATTATTTGTTGTATTACTTTGATAAAATGATATATAAGAAACTTAGCAAAGACGTTAGAATAGCTACGCCACACGTATGAAATAAATAATCTCACATCAGTCAATTGATGTTTTCCCATTTAGTAAAACCTAGGGAAGAACTCTATTCGTAGCAAATGAAAGGCTAAATCTTGAAGAACATGAAAAAAGCTAAATAGAAAATACATTCTGTAAGTAATGAATCACTAATAGGATGATGCAAAACACGTATCGGAGATCCCAAAGTGGAACCGGTCTTCAGTCTTCTATTTTCTTTGAAATTCTTTTCTTCCATCATCTAATACTTTTTGCCATGTTTATCAGTTTATGTAAAGAGTATATCATATTAGACTTTTTCGAACATATTTTCCTTTTTTTTGGTGATACTGATGTTATTCTCAACACTTGCCTTGGATGTCAGAAGTTATATATCTCATATTGACTTAGATATCTGTAATTCCTTCGAGTATTGAAATGAAGTATTTCCACTGATAGTAGACTGAGTAACAGTCATGTGAATATGATTTTGTATGATATCACAAATTGGTGTTGAGTTTGCAGATCGGTATAACACAGCCCTCGTTTGCCAGAGATGGCTTTTCTTGGCATGTCATCCTCGCTTATGGTTGCGAGTTGACAGGGCTGTCAAATCCTTAACAGAATCTGGCGTCTTTCCGAGCATAGAAGAAGCTGTTTCGGCTGCAAGGTTTGTAGTTTGCCTGCTGTTTGTATCAAATACTCTATAATCACATACAATATTAATGTGGAATTCCGATAACAAATCAGGCCAGGGGACACCATATTGATTGGAGCAGGGGGTTTCCATTTTGCTTCAAATATTCAAATCAATAAACCATTGTGCTTGGTATGTTATATAGCTCACTAAACCTTCACTCTAAATCTGATTATCTTGTGATTCAGTTTGTTAGAGGCATTGTATCTTTCTATTAAAGTTTGTCGCATCATATCTGTAAGATAGGTTTCTATACGATTTGTATTATTGTATCTGCTTGTATGTTCTGAATGAACTTTAGCTTTCTCTCGCTTAACTAGAATTCCACCGTAGAACATTACAATTATCCTATATAACTCATTTGTTCAGATTGGAGGGGGTGATGATCCAGATGATACAACACTTGTATGTTCCCGAGGCTCAGACAGGTTTGATTATGTCAAACTCTTCTTCTTTCTTTGCCTAATTCCAGTTTTTGTAACGTTCTTGAATTGTAATGAAAATAAAAACGTTAAAGGTCAAAATATGGTTCCTGATTAGAATTGAAATATTGAAGTACCAGGAGTATAAACATATAATTTATCTTCAATTAATGCACTTGTCCAAGTTATTTGATGGATAATTGCCTGCCCCCTGGGGTAGGCAAGTCTTGACCCATTTACTGAAAATGGGTTGATCAGGGGTTACTTCTTGGTTTGTAAGGGTCAAATGAGTAAAGTAACAAATATTAGTTCAATGAAATGGGTCGAAGGAGTTGAAATTCGCCAAATGACTAATTTTAACGCATACATATTTTTTTTGACACCCTATCTATTCAAATAATGTTTAGATATTTATTCAAAACGCGTGGCCAACCCTCCATTTTTGCCACCTCTGAGTCTAGTTTAGTTTAGTTTGATTGCTCAAAACTGTACACATTTTTTGTTGTGATTTACAGCGCATTAGAGTTTCTGTCAACTTGCAAATTGGCAAACCTAACAGTGAAGGCGGAGCTGGGGTGCTGCTTGCTTCATAGAAGTGGTAGACTGATTATCGAGGACTGTAATCTGCAATGTGAGTCCAATCCGTTAGACTATCTCTCCTATGCCATTATCACCACAGCTGGCGGCCGTGAGTCATTGCCATCATCCATTGCAAAGAAAAATGGTGATAGCGTGTCAGTTTCTCAAACACGAATAAAGGGTGGTGCAAAAGCAGTTCTGACTAGTGGCACGCTTGCACTACAGCGAGTCCGTGTCATATATGCACGAACTTCTATATTGTTTTGGTTCGATGTAGTTCACCAATTGTAGTTGTGTACTTCTCCAATCTCTGTTGTATGATTACTGTCTGTAGTTTAACTTTTTTATGTTGTTGGTTTCTGACTTTTTAGTTTGTTTAATTAAGTTATTGCTGGTTGTCCTGTGAATAATGATAAGCTATGTTTGAATCAAAATTTTATGTATTTCGAAGAACAATGACACATATTGAGTGTGGGTGTTTGTTCGTTTTGGCTTATGGGATCTTCGGGATTTTGGTTTAGGTTATCAACTCAAACTGAAATTGGATTTCTTTGTGATGATTGCAGATAAAAATCGAATTATGATTCGCCAAAAACTTCCAGATCCTTAACTGTTAGCCCGTATGTGTAACGGGCTCAAGCCCGAGTCTAGATCTTTCTATATGTCTCTATAAATTTGTACCATGTAAATCAATCAATGAATCAAATCAAATCATTCTCATTATATGTTTCTACATGGTATCAGAGCCAATAATACATATCCTAACACCTAACCCTAAAGCCGCCCCGCCTCCTCCGGCCGTCGGCTTCGGCCGGCGGTCCGGAACAGCTAAAAACGACCAACAACAATAAACAACAATCACCTCACTATCTCTCCGCATCTAACAGCCATTACCAAAAAAAAAAAAAAAAAAAAAAAATAGAAAAAAAAAGGTCGGTTTAGTTTTTTTTTGTGTCTTGTTCGGCGTCGTCCATTTGATTTTAGTGAGTTGAATCTTATTTTTTTTTTATGTTGCCGTCACTTTCATAAGCAAGTGGGGTTGTTTTGCTATCATTTGATCGGTTATTAATTGATAATAGAATTAATAGGTCGGTGATAATTAGTACCATCACTTTCGTGCGTGTGATTGTTCTATCGTTTCGGGTTCGCTTGAATTTAATAATATATTGATTTGGTTCGGTGGATAGTGTAAAAAAAATATGGATCTTTATGTTTTTCTAGAGAAAAACACGCCTCGTTTGTTCGGAAGGTTCTTTGGGGGTTGAAGTTTTAGAACCAACTTTCGTTTTTTCATCTTTCTTTTGATGTTAGTGCATTAGTTTTAGTTGTCATTTCTTTTTTTTAGTTGTAGGGGATACTTTGGGTTATCCCAATTGGTCGGGATACTTTGGTTTATCCTGTTTGGTAAGGGATACTTTGGTTTATCCCAGGATACTTTGGTTTATCCTGTTTAGTACGGATACTTTGGTTTATCCGGTTTGTTGCGTGTTTATGTCTGCTGCTGCTTGAAGATATGCTTCCGCTTGCTGTCGAACATCTTCTTCATCAATTATCTATTAGTTTTACTTTATTGTTTATTAGTTTTTAATCTCCAATCCGAGCTTTCGCGATTTCGCCGCTCGAACTGCGGGGGAGTGTTAGCCCGTATGTGTAACGGGCTCAAGCCCGAGTCTAGATCTTTCTATATGTCTCTATATATTTGTACCATGTAAATCAATCAATGAATCAAATCAAATCATTCTCATTATATGTTTCTACATTAACGGGTGTATTTTATACATAAGATAGTTTTACTACGATTAATTAGTATTACTATATATGTATTAAGGCCAGAATTTTCATCAAACATTCATATAATGACGTTATAGAATCTTAATACCCCGATCCGATTCTACGATCTCAATCTTGCAAAGGCAAAAACAATCTTAGGCACAAAACCTTGCTAAATAGTGTAAATACCAGAAAGACTAATTTTATGGGTGATGACGTATAGTCTATATCCGGGTCGTAAACCCGACTAAAGTCCAATACTAGCATGGCCCAGTACGAACTGGGCTAAGCAGATTAAACGTTTGGGCTCATGAAAGCCCAAGCCGGATCTATTGATAAAATAGATATCCGATATCTTTTAAATAGATAGATAATCATTCCAAACGATTAAGGCGGGATACGCCGAAGGTTGAGGAACACGGAACCAACAAGGATTCCGTGCGTATATAAAGGGAATCACATCCCTCGTTTAAGGTACGATCTACAAACCCTAATTCTCCTTAAACCCTAAACCGATTACTTACTCTCACGCCGGAGGATAATCGTGGGAAACAATCCCACGATAAGCCTAACGGTGTTTTTTGTCTCTTAGTGCGCAGGTCTCAAGCAACGATTCTCAATTGGTGCGGGAACCGGAGCTCCAAACAAGGAACGTCCAACTTTTGCATCAACAAGTGGCGCCATCCGTGGGACCATTCACTAAGAACCAAGAACTAGGATGACAAAGCGATCGCACTCAGACTTTACTGGAAAGAAGGCGCACAGCGGGGCAACTCCCAAGCAGATCTCTGGGACAACCAGTGCTGCTAAAAATCAGGGATCAGGCCAGGATTCGGCCTTCCCTATGGTGGAACCACTCTCGGGGACAACCCAGGCAACAACTACCACCACCAGTACCAGAGATCCGCTGCGCACTCCTTTTACTCCACTCCAATCGGTGCTAGAAGCTAACTTCACAAAAGCACCCGACGCACCCGGCAAGAATAAGGGCGTGTTGATAGAAACGGATACCCCTGTCCTAGAGGGGGTCGTACCGGAATTAGAGCCAAGTAGTTTTGTCTCTCAAAATTACGAAGCCCTAACTATCCTCATGCAAGAGGAAGCAAAGAAAAGACCAGGTCGGAGTCTGCATGCTCGGCTCGACTTTGGCCCAGAGTTTGAGACATCTCCACCGCGTCGTCAGAAGGAGAAACGCGGGAGGGATAGCCGCCGAACCCCAGTGTTCAATAGAATCGGAAGGAGAGTCGAGGAAGATGATACATCTGACTCACAGCCTATTAACGAAAGTGAGGAAGATGAGAGGCGCACCAATGTTCACACCAGACTTGGTAGCCGCAGAGTACAAGATAGACTGGGGGAGCGATATTCCCCAAGTGAAAGTCCCCCAAGCACAAATTCTGAGGACAACCAGCGTAAACGCCGAAGGAGAGAGGAACTATCTTCTAGTAATTCCTCGGACAACGAGGACAGTGAGACTGGACATTGGAAATCCAGAAGAAAAAACCGTGACCAAGAAGAGGAGGATATGTCTCTCCCATGGCGTCGTCAAAAGGTAGACGCGTTCACTAGACGCATCAGTGATTTCTCGGAGAACAAAAAGAGGCGTATGCCTACTAATGTTAAAACCTATGATGGAGCAGGTGACCCTGACGATCACCTAAAAATTTTCGAATCAGCCGCAACCATTGAAAACTGGCCACAACCTGTATGGTGCCACATGTTCAATTCCACACTGGTGGGAAATGCGCGGAACTGGTTCAACAAGCTTCCACGCAGAAGCATCAATGGCTTTGAAGAGTTGAGGAAGGCATTCCGCCTAAACTTTACTAAACGAAAAAAGTGCGCTAAAAACCCCATTGAACTCGCTAGAGTCAAACAGCGCCAAGGGGAATCCACAAGCGCTTTTATGGAGCGCTTCAAGGATGAATGCATGCAAGTCAAAGCATGTCCCGAAGTACTCAAAATTTCAGGGTTCATGAATGGGATCAGCAACCCGGAACTTATTAAAAGATTGAATGACAGGATTCCCCAATCCTTCGATGAGGTTATGAAGCGCACACGGTCCTTTGTACAAGGAGAAGCTGCTGCGGCGGATAGCAAGAGAAGCTATTCAAACTACCGGTCACAGGAACAACCTGGGAGACAATCCACAGACCGGAATAGTAACCGTAACAGGAACTATCGCAACCAAGGGAATGGACGCGACAATGACAAATACGCCCCGCTTACCAAATCGCCAAAGGAAATACTCGCAACAGAGGGTGCTAACTTCCCGAGACCACCACAGATGCGCACTCCAGAGGATCGGCGTGTAGGGAGTAGATACTGTGATTACCACGCGCAGAAGGGCCACACCAGTAACGAATGTGTCCAACTGCGCCAACTTATTGACAAGATGGTCAAAGAGGGTAGATTGGACCATCTGGTCAAGAATATCAAGGAAGGGAAGGACAAACAGAAGAGTGGCAATAAGAAAGAAACACCTAAAGACAAACCCGGCACCATTTACATGATACAATCATGGCAGCGGGTCACAAAGCAGAAGGTAAGCCAGGATTTTTCAAGTAGAAAGGAAATCTCGTTCCCCACCTTAACCGCGAACAACGCAGTGGTGGAACCACTTACTATAGAGATAAGCGCGGGGGGTCACGACATCCACCGCATGTATGTTGATGGTGGAGCTTCTGCCGACATCATGTATGAGCACTGTTTCAAAAGACTGCGTCCTGAAATACGCAACCAGTTAACCCCGGTCAGAACAACGTTGACTGGTTTTACAGGTGAGAAGATATGGCCTATGGGGCAAATAAGATTACCTGTCAGCATTGGAAACGAAGAACACTCCGCAACGGCCTGGATGGAATTTATGGTGATTAAATCTCCCTCGCCATACAATGGCATTATTGGGAGACCGGGTATATCAGCTATGCGAGCAGTGCCATCAACAGCTCATGGGATGCTTAAATTCCCAGTGGAAGGTGGTATTGTTACTCTTTACAACGCCACTGTACCACATAGAGAATGCAACACGATTGCATGCGAGACGGCACCAACCCCAGCACAGCGGACGACCAGAATTCCAAATCTGAAAGTAGCGATTCACCCAGACTACCAAGAACAGGAAATAGCCATCGGAGGGTCACTATCGGACAACGGCAAATCAGCTGTGTGTGCGCTCCTGCAAAAAAACTTAGACATTTTTGCATGGGAGCCGAAACATATGACTGGGGTACCGCGCTCAATCACAGAACACAAACTGCGAATCCGGCAAGGGTACTCGCCTATCCGCCAGAAGAAGCGTGGCCAAGCCCCAGAGCGCGCGCAAGCGATCCTGGCAGAAATACACAAGCTGGTTGATGCAGGAATTATGCGTGAAGTCTATTACCATGACTGGCTTTCTAACCCAGTAATGGTAAAAAAAAGCGATGGTAGCTGGCGAATGTGTGTTGACTTTACTGATCTTAACAAAGCGTGCCCACAAGATTGCTATCCATTACTAGAGATAGACTGGAAAATAGAGTCTCTGTGCGGGTACCCATTGAAGTGTTTCCTAGATGCGTACAAAGGGTACCATCAAATTCAGATGGCTAAAGAGGACGAGGAAAAGACGGCCTTCCACACAGGCCAAGGCGTTTACTGTTACACAAAAATGCCCTTTGGCTTGAAGAACGCGGGTGCCACCTATCAGCGGTTGGTAGATAACGCTTTTGAAAAACAGGTGGGCCGCAACCTAGAAGTCTATGTCGACGATCTAGTCATCAAGAGCCATACTGAAGATGAGCTAATACACGACATTGAGGAGACGTTTCAAACTCTACGAGAGATCAACATGAAGCTGAATCCCAAAAAGTGTACATTCGGCGCTACTGAAGGCATGTTCCTTGGATACCTGATTGAACCAGACGGTATAAAACCGTGTCCAGAAAAGACAAAAGTGGTCATCGAACTTCCTTCACCGCGCACGTTGAAGGAAGTCCAATCTCTCAACGGAAAGTTGGCCGGCCTAAACAGGTTCCTATCTAAATCAGCAGAGAAATCATTACCACTTTACAAAACACTCAAGAAGTGTATAAAGAAGGGTGATTTCAAGTGGACTACGGAGGCAGAAGAAGCCTTCACTCAGCTTAAACAGCATCTGGCAACGCTCCCAACGCTCGTTGCACCCCGACCAGGGGAAGAACTGATCATGTACTTATCCGCAATTGATGGAGCAATCAGCGCAGTGCTACTAACAGATAGGGATTCAGTACAAACTCCTATCTACTTTGTAAGCAAAGCGCTAAAGAAGACGGAGATGAACTATACCGCCATGGAAAAATTAGTTCTTGCATTGGTGTTTGCTGCTAAACGGCTACGTAGGTATTTCCAGGCGCACCCAATAGCAGTAATCACCGATCAACCAATCAAGCAGATTATCTCTAAACCTGACGCATCGGGCCGACTCCAGAAGTGGAGTGTATTGCTGGGCGAACACAACATCTCTTACAGACCACGCACGGCAATTAAAGGACATATTCTGGCAGATTTCATCATTGAAAAGCCAGACACCGATGAGGTACCCACACCAAATAAGACGGAACGACATGATCCATGGATCTTGTTTACCGATGGATCCTCATGCATCGATGGTTCAGGAGCAGGCCTTATCCTTACAAATCCAGAGGGAATGGAATTCACTTACGCTTTGCGCTTTGAATTTACAGCGACAAACAACGAGGCAGAGTACGAAGCTCTACTTGCGGGACTACGCATTGCAGCTCGAATGGGTGTACATAACCTAGAAGCAAACGTGGATTCCCGGCTAGTGGCTAACCACGTGTTGGGTGAATATGTGGTCAAGGAGGATAATATGATCCAGTATCTTGACAAGACCAAGACACTGATCAAAGGTTTTGACAGGTTCACCATAAAGCAGGTTCCTAGAGGGGAAAACCGCAAGGCGGATGCACTAAGCAAGATTGCCTCGACCAGCTTTGCACACCTATCAAAGCAAGTCCTAGTCGAAACACTGAAAAGCAAGTCAATCTCAGAGATGGAAGTCTCTACGATCATAGAGGAGGACGGTCCTACATGGATGACACCAATAGTGAACTTCCTGACCAAAGGAATGTTACCCCAGGAGCAAAAGTAAGCTCGCAGGATACGGTGCACAGCGCAGAGATTTGAAGTCCGAGACAACATACTGTACCGACGCTCCTTCCTGCAACCATGGCTCCGCTGTGTAGGCCCATTACAGGCGAATTATGTGCTGCGAGAAATCCATGAAGGATCATGCAGTATGCACTCAGGACCACGATCCGTCGTGGCACGCGCCATGAGATCAGGATATTACTGGCCTACCATGCACCGCGATGCGCGGGACTTAATAAGGAAGTGTAACGATTGCCAAGTGCATAGGCCCGTCCCGCGCCAACCACAGCATGAGCTCACACCAATAACATCACCATGGCCATTCTATAAGTGGGGTATTGACATCGCAGGCCCTTTTCCTGTCGCAGCGGGAGGATTAAAATTCCTCATAGTCGCCATAGACTACTTCACCAAGTGGATCAAAGCAAAGGCGGTGGTAACAATCACTGGCAACCAGGTGAAGCGCTTCGTATGGGATAACATTGTATGCCGTTTTGGTCTTCCTGGGGAAATCATCTCAGATAACGGGAAGCAATTCTGTGACAACCCCTTCAAGGACTGGTGCGAGAAGCTAAGCATCACACAACACTTTGCGTCAGTTAAACACCCACAAACCAATGGCCTAGTGGAACGGGCAAATCGAAGCTTAGGCGAAGGAATTAAAACACGCCTGGACAAGCACAAAGGGAGATGGGTGGAAGAACTATCACATGTTTTGTGGGCGCATCGCACCTCAATCAAAACCAGCACAGGAGATACTCCCTTTTCTCTAGTCTACGGGACAGAAGCCGTCATACCAGCCGAGATCGGTATGCCAACCATCCGCACTGCTGAAATAAATGTAGCAACTAATGACGACGATCGACGTATTGACCTAGATCTGCTGGAAGAAAGGCGTGAACGCGCAGCTATACGTGAAGAAATATCGAAGTCAAGAATGAAGGGATACTATGACGCTAAGGTGAGAGGTGTCTCATTCAGACCAGTAAC
Source organism: Chrysanthemum seticuspe (assembly GCA_019973895.1). NCBI lineage: Eukaryota > Viridiplantae > Streptophyta > Magnoliopsida > Asterales > Asteraceae > Chrysanthemum > Chrysanthemum seticuspe. The sequence goes on from BPTQ01000001.1 coordinate 170,210,640, forward strand.
TTCGTCTATCGCGCTAATGATGCAAGCCACGCAGAAGATACAGGTAAGCTTGGACCGAAGTGGGAGGGACCCTATGAGGTTACTGAAGCACTAGGAACTGGCGCGTACAAGCTACGGGGTTTGGATGGTCGTGAATTGCCACGCACATGGAACATATGCAACCTCAAAAGATGCTACCTATAGGAATGGCTACAGCCAAGCGCACAGACGCTCAGGCATTTTACTAGAGTACTCAGTAGACTACTATGTTTTTTTTTTTTTTTTATTTCCTTAGTATTATGTCTTATTTTCTCAAAAACACTTGCAAGTATTAATAAAGCGTTGCGGTTTCTAGCTAACTCCGTAACACATCTCAATTTGTTACTTTCATATACTGTATGTCTTAACAACTTTTTTATTCTTGCCTACATGGCGCGCATGCAATATATAAACCCACGATGGTAAAAGGATAAGTTAACCTAATAAACAACTTGTTGATTAAGAGGGTTGCAAACCCATCAACGCCGGATCACGTATCCTTGTTAAACACCTTGTTCTCAAGACGTTGGAATAAGCTTTGTGCGCACCCCACGACGGATGCGCAACAATGCACATGTGCACGTTTAACAACTTTGGAACCAAGACACTTGATTCCTTAATTTGGTATTTACAGTACGCTGCATATCATTAACATACACGATTATGATGATACTTGACAATTTTTTTTAGTATCTTAGGATCTTCATACATGATTATGAATTTCTTGTATTATTCACACTTGCATACACAGGTAACAACGAATACTTCTTTTACGCAAAGACAAACAGATAAGTGCGTACATCACACATTGAAAAATATATTTACAAACACTTAGCAAAAGGAGATTTATTTCATGACTACGAGTTATTTCTCAAAGATAGTTACATCACAAGAGACAATCTAAAAACTATGACTACGCTTCAAGGAGGAACTACCCACGCGGCTAGTATCATCCCCAACCCTATTCAGCTCCTGCAACAAATCCGCATCTCGACGAGCCACGGTGGCAACACTCACGGGCACCCCGTCAGACCGAGGGAGGTGCGCCGCGCCAACACCACACATAACAGCCTTGCCCTTAACACCTTTCTTTTCAGCAAGCCTCGTCGCATGCGCTTCCAACACTTGCTTCAAGGGGACCTCCCTGTCCAGGACAAACGGATTCAGGATATCTCTAGGGCGCGCGAATATCGGAACGTGCAGTTGGGATGCATCGGGTCTAAGATAATAGTCTGGCTGCGCAACAGCTTCTCCACCGAGATGACGGGCTAGAGTCAGACCTGCAAAAATTACATTTATCGGATAGTCCTGATCACGCTCCAATTCAGCAATTTTGGGGAGTTCCAAGTCCCTCATCTTCTTCATGGCAGCGACCAGATTATCATAAGCCTTCGCGTCATAGTTAGGTACCTGCTCAACGGGTACCTTTAGAAGCTCGGCCTCATGCAGCATCTCCATGGCTTCTGCTTTCCCACACTCCAGCGCGCACTTTACTACATCTCCGAAGGAGTCAACAACCTCTTGTGACTCTAGGGTACTTAACGCAGCTAGACGGAGTCCGTGGCTTATGAGCCATCTGCGCTCCGCAATGGTCGATAGCAGTTGAGGATATAACTCCTCGTCATATTCCAGGCTTAATTTGCGCAATTTCTCCTCCTGAGTTTCAAGGGCGCTTTTTACAGTAGCGCTGAAGTCTTCAAGCTGGGAGGTCAGCGAGTCTTTACCATTCTCCAAATATTTCATGGCCCAATAACAGGAAGACTTATATCTCGCGGCCTCTGCACGTTCTTGATTTATTTGGCACATTAGTGCCATTTTTTCTTCGGCGAGTTTTTTAGCATACGACCCCATAGTCTCCGCTTCACCCCTAGCACTAGCCAATTGCGCCTTAAGCAGCGCAATTCGTTGGTCTTTTTCCGCACCTTGGCTAGTCTCGCCCGAGTACTTCACCTTTAGTCGTGAAGTAAGAGAGACTAGATCATCGACCAGTTGTCCCATAGGCGCATCCCCAGAGGTCTTAGGCTCCGCGCTTTGGCTCTTCAGCCCAGATGATTCAGCACGAATTGGACTTGATTGGGGGGGCGACTCTGCGGATTGTTCAAACCTACAAACATGATGAGAAAATCACAGTTATTCAGTAATATCATGAGGAATTTTGATACATAATCTTGCAAGGATACTTACGCAGGAATGGATGTGTCAGGTGATGGTGGGCGCGACGCAATATCACTAGAAGATGACTCCACAGTCAGAATAACCGGGCGCTTCTTCCGAGAGGTGGCAGCGCCATCGCCGCTGCGCTTTCTTTTGCGCTCCAATTCTGGACTCTCTTCTTCCTCTTCTATTTCCTCCACATGCTCCGCCGCTATAGGTGCAGGTTGCACTGGAGGTGCAGGTTGCACTGGAGGTGCAGGTACTGTCGTACTAGGCATACTCTGTAAAGGTGTTGCTTGGAGCGCAACGGACGAACTTTCCCCCGCCTCGCCTAGGTCCAACACTAGGGTACGCCCGGCCGCCGCAAAAAGCACGGGCTCTTCTCCCTCCTTCAGTGGCCGAGTTCCCACCTTTACATCCATAGGCTTTGTCAGGTGCACAACGCTGAACAGGTCCATCTCTGCGCAACAACAAAGAAATACACACAGTTCACGACAAGTACGAAGAACAAACAGTGAATAACTTACAGTAATGTAATTCAACGGGGTACGAAAGCATGAGCACCCACCCTGACCATCGGCGTCTAAGAAGATAGGAACTTCTTTTGAGCTGCCAAAATAGTTGTGGCTCAGGCCAATATGCACCAAGAACTCCTCGGGGTAGGAGCTTATAGGGATGCGGTTCGCATTTATTGTTTCCGCATCCTCGGCATTATATGATCCAGGGAGGGGGCGCTCATCCTTTGGCAGTGTCCCCTTAGCGTAAAAATCGAAATGAGACGGAAAACAAGTGTTGTCAATCCAGAAAAAGGTTTCCCTCCAATTTCTGAGCGCGTCTAACTTTTCCGTATAACATTGGAGTGACCCAGGGCGCTTCGCGAAGGAAACCCACCCGTTTGACCACGTGGTGTGGTAAAATGCCCGGAACAGGTGGATTGTGGGGTTAATGGCCAATAAGTGGCAGTTCACTTCGAAATTGATTAATTTTGCCGCACCTATACAGTGCAGCTGGGACAAGTGAATGCGGTAATAATTCAATACGTCACTTAAGAATAACGATATGGGTATGCGCTGATTTGCGAATTCCAAGAATCGCGTGTATACACCAATTTTCCCATCGGGGAAATCCGCTATTGATGCATTCGCAGCCGGAACTTCCGGATGTACTGCGCTAGGGATATAATAATCCGATGCAAACTGTTGAAGCTCCTCTTCCGTTATGTCGGACGTAAAATCCGATAATTCCTTAACCATGGTATTGTTATAACAAAAAACTGAGCCGCAGGCGTAGTTACCTGGAGGATATTTCAATCTGAAAGCTTGGATGTGTTGGATACTTTGATAATGGAGGATCGCGTTTTCTTTTTTACTGTGTGTAGAAACGGTGAAAATGAAGTGAAGGGATTATATACTCTTCTTCCTCCATGCGATGATCGACACGTGGACTTCACCAACCCTAGATATGTGGTTGGGATTTTTTGATGGGACACGGGTACAGTAACTCTTTCCCCAATTTACGAGGTGCCCGTTTCCTTTTTTATGGCTGGATACAATGTATTCTGAAAATATTTTCTTTAGCTTCTTAGCTACGCTTTGTTTATTTTTCATAGACTACGATAATTAGTCTAGCATCCGTAGTTACGCACTGCGCATACTAGACTGGGGGGACATGATGACGTATAGTCTATATCCGGGTCGTAAACCCGACTAAAGTCCAATACTAGCATGGCCCAGTACGAACTGGGCTAAGCAGATTAAACGTTTGGGCTCATGAAGGCCCAAGCCGGATCTATTGATAAAATAGATATCCGATATCTTTTAAATAGATAGATAATCATTCCCAACCGATTAAGGCGGGATACGCCGAAGGTTGAGGAACACGGAACCAACAAGGATTCCGTGCGTATATAAAGGGAATCACATCCCTCGTTTAAGGTACGATCTACAAACCCTAATTCTCCTTAAACCCTAAACTGATTACTTACTCTCACGCCGGAGGATAATCGTGGGAAACAATCCCACGATAAGCCTAACAGTGTTTTTTGTCTCTTAGTGCGCAGGTCTCAAGCAACGATTCTCAATTGGTGCGGGAACCGGAGCTCCAAACAAGCAACGTCCAACTTTTGCATCAACAATGGGCATCTTGTTATCTTAAACTTTTGAGTCAATTTTACATATGTTGGTCTAGTTAAGCAAGGACATTTACATGCATTAGCAGTTATTCAACATTCTACCAGCAAGACAAAAACTAGTAAATCATATTACGCTAGCAAATATATAAAACAATGATCATCTTAGTTATGTATTGAGTTCAACAAGACATCACAAACATTAATTTAGGGTATAGTTTTATTTAGGGCAAATGACAAAAAAATGTATTGAACTTGACACTTTATGTGATTGTGTGTAGCCAACTATTTTTTTTCTTATTGTATGTATTGAACTTTCAAATTTCGATCATTATGTGTATTTTGTGACTATTCTGCCATGTAAAATGACCATTTTACCCTTCGAAATTTGAAAAAATTAAGGGTAAAATAGTCACAAAATACACACAATGATCGAAATTTGAAAGTTCAGTACACACAATAAGAAAAAAAATAGTTGGCTACACACAATCACATAAAGTGTCAAGTTCGATGCATTTTTTTGTCATTTGCCCTTTTATTTATTTTTATGAATCAATCAAACCGGCCATAAATATTTGAGCGTCTACATATTATTGTTGGTTTACACGTTCCAAATGTGTAGCCCCTAAAATCATGTAAAACAACCAACAGAAATTCAACAAAAAATAAAATAAAAAATAAAATAAATCCATGAACTAATTTACAATATGATCACTTTTTATTTAACTTTCTTGTAAAGATCTAGCATAAGCGTTCAAATTATTACATCAAATGGTCCATTGAAAGACACCAAGTGCCTAAATTGCTCCCAAGGCTTGCCACGTAATTATTTTGGACATGATCACCATCCAAATCCAATGCTGCGATTGTGAGATTGTTATTCATACCACCCACAACTTGGCTCTGTCCTTGAACCACTTTTCGAAACTCGAGAGACGCTTGGCTGTTGTTGTTATGCTCATCTATTGCGAATTTACAATATGATCACTTTTTATTTAACTTTCTTGTAAAGATCTAGCATAAGCGTTCAAATTATTACATCAAATGGTCCATTGAAAGACACCAAGTGCCTAAATTGCTCCCAAGGCTTGCCACGTAATTATTTTGGACATGATCACCATCCAAATCCAATGCTGCGATTGTGAGATTGTAATTCATACCACCCACAACTTGGCTCTGTCCTTGAATTTCGAAACTCGAGAGACACTTGGCTGTTGTTGTTATGCTCATCTATTGCGAATTTGCCAATATCGACTATGGCAATTTGGACTTGGCTTCCACCCGCCTAAGAGTACTGTCCCTTCGCCCAATGCGGCACTCTAAGGAAATGATCAAAAATATAATGAACAAAATGAGAAATGTGATCGACTGATTTTGCATTTTGGTATAAAAATGAGTGGTTAACAATCAAACGAGAAATATAATTAAGATGAAAAAAATAAGAAGTAACCACAACTATTAATTTTAGATGCATTCATATAAGTAGATGCATCTCTTAATTATTATTTTTTTCTTAATTGAATTTTGTGGCTAGATTTCTTCTCACTCTTCTCATTTCAATATCTCTTCTCATTAGATCCATATGATATTAACTGTGATGCACCTTTTTTGTGTGCATCTCAGTTATAAAAATTGGTGCATCATAGTTATAACTATTTTTTTTAACTGTGATTCACCAAAATAAAAAGGTGCATCAGATCGCATATGTTATTAACTTATTCCAGAAAAGTCTTGAACTAGAACCGTCAACCTTTGTGTATAAAAGAAAGATTTTTCAACTGATTCAACACGCTTATTTTATTAATCACATGGTTAATATACAATGAAATCAATTATCCTAACATGTTTTAGAGTTATTTTGTTTTACTTTTCATCAATTCACGATGGTTAATATGCACTGGCGTTATCCCAATGACAAAGCATGCTATAACAAAGAGATGTGGCACTACCATGGCTACCATCCGTCTCTGGTTGTACAACTAATGCCCCTTAAAAAGCATATTAGGTAACGATCGTTGGGTGCATCTCGGTTATAAAAATTGATGCATCATAGTTATAATTACTTTCTTTAACTGTGATTCACCAAAATAAAAAGGTGCATCAAATCGCATATGATTAACTATTACAGAAAAGTTTGAATTAGAACCCTCAACCTTTGTGTATAAAAAGAGAGATTTTTTTCTAGATTCAACAAGCTTATTTTATTAATCACATGGTTAATATACAATGAAATCAATTATCCTAACATGTTTCAGAGTCATTTTATTAATCACATGGGTTAACTTACTTTTCATCAATTCACAATTGTTAATATGCGCTGGCGTTATCTCAATGACAAAGCATGTGGCGCTTCCATGGCTACCATAGCTCCGTCTCTGGTTGTACAACTAATATATAGGGAAGGGATCAGGTGCATTTTCACTTTTAAGTACGGATGAATGTGAGTCGCACGATCAAGCGTCCATCTGATCTACGTTAAAAAAAACGCGATGGCATTTTTGTAATTACCCTATATTATTATAATATCAGCATAGATCTGAGTTACAAATTATACAAAAACATAAACTTAAAAAAAAAAAAAAAAATCTTAAAACAATGATTTCATCAAGTTTAAGTTCGAACTTAAATTTTTTTAAAAACATTTATGATGCTAATATGATATTAAGAGTGTTTGATTATAGCTAATATGATATTAACAAATTTCCGTTTTAATTGTAACTGAAGATTGCTAATATGATATTAATTGTAACTGAAGATAGCTAATCTGATATTTACAAAATTCTTTTTCTTAACATAGTTATTATGATATAATTGTAACAAAAGTTAGCTAATCTGATATTAATAACTTTTTTTAACATTGTTATTCTGATATTAATTGTAACTGAAGATTGCTAATATGATATTAAGATTTGCTATTAACAAAATTATTTTTTCTTATCATAGTTATTCTGATATTAATTGTAACTGAAGATAGCTAATCTGATATTAACAAAATTCTTTTTTTCTTAACATAGTTATTCTGATATTAATTGTAACTAAAAATTGCTAATATGATATTAAGATATTTACGTTTTCGTTAACATTTTTATTCTGATATTAACAGTGTCTGATGATAGCTATTCTGATGTTAACAAAATTTCGTTTTTCTTATCGTAGTTATTCTGATAATAATTGTAACTAATTGTAACTGAAGATAGCTAATCTAATATCAACAAAATATCTTAACATAGTTATTCTGATATTAATTGTAACTGAAGATTGCTAATATGATATTAAGATATTTACGTTTTCGTTAACATTTTTATTCTGATATTAACGGTGTATGATGGTAGCTATTCTGATATTAACAAACTTTCATTTTTCTTATCATAGTTATTCTGATAATAATTGTAACTGAAGATAGGTAATCTGATAATAAGAGTGTCTGAGTATTCTGGTATGAAGAAATTTATGTTTTGCTTAACATAGTTAATTGTGTCTGAAGAGTTATAACGATAAGTAATGTGATGTTAGTTATTTTGAAGATAATTATTCTGATATTAATTGTGTCTGAAGAGTTATAACGATAGCTAATGTGACAGAATAATTATTTTGAGTCTCGATATTCTAACTAAATGTGATAGAATAAATATTTTGTTATAACGATAGCTAATATTTATAAAGTGTGTCTAAAAAGTTATTATGATAACTAATCTGATATTAAGAATTCTTCTTAACTATCAGCTTCATATTATTCAGTTCAGATAATTCTTCTTAACTATCTAAAAAGTTATTATGATAGCTAATCTAAACACTTAATATTCTAATTAATGTGATAGAATAATTAATTCAAATGATAGCTAATCTAATATTAAGAATTCTTCTTAACCATCAGCTTCATATTATTCAGTTCAGATAACTAGTGTGATATTTAATTAGAATATTAAGTGTTCTATAATTCTTATATTCAACAGAAGGAGAAGAAATATTAGAAGATGAAGAAAGATTAGAAAATGAGTTATTGTTACTTTACAAAGGAGAAATGGGAAATGCTTGAGTGCAGTAAAACAAGAAATAAAGTCTGCAAATTCTTTATTATCTGAAACAATAATTTATTTGACACGCGGCAATTCTTCTTTTGACACAAAAAATATATGTGTGTTACTCTACCATCTAAAAAAATTGGAAAAGAAAATGGGAAGAGTTAATGATATCACTATCTGCCACAGTGACAATAACTTCAATTTGCTGAATGACAATAAAGATCAGGTATTGTTACTTTTATAATCATAATAAAGTTTTGAATATGATATTACAGTTTATAAAATTTGATATATTATATATTTTGTACAGCTTCATGAAACTTGTCTAGACAAAGTAAAAGCTATAGTTGATTCCGCTGCTGTGATGATTGAAAACATTGTTACTGCTTTTGACTTGGCCCCTTTGAAAGATGAACTACATCCAGTTGTATGGAAAGCTCTTTGCAAGATAAGCGATGAAATTAAAGATATCAGATATTCAAATTTGAAGACATCAAAATACTTGATAATCTTGCAGCAGAGGCTACAGAAAGAAACAAAAAATCAAGAATGACTTCTATTCAAAAAGATTGTCAATGAAGTTCGAGAGAAAAGGTATTGGTGGTGTTTAAAAAACAAGTATTTTATTGTTCTACTCAACTGTTTAATCAATTATTCTTATTACTGTAAAAGTGATTGTGATATTTTTAAAAGTGACTGTGATATTAAGATATGAATGGGCTTTATGAATTAACATTATGAATGTTTTTGATGAGATTTTGGATATTATTTCTGATTTTTGATGTATCAGATTTTAATGGGCCTTATTCTTATGTGTCGATTAGGTAACTATGATATTTTAATAGCAATTATGTTTATTAGTGACTGTGATATTAACAGTGTCTGATGATATGTAACCTGATATTAAGAAATTTCTGTTTTCCTTAACATAGTTATTCTAATATTAATTTTGTCTGATGAGTAATAACGATATTAAGAAATTTATGATTTTTAGAATATACATTTTATTATTCTGATAGTAAGAGTGTCTGATGATAGTAAGAGTATCTGATGATATTAAGAGTTATAATGATAGGTAACGTGATATTAAGTATTCTGAACATAGTTATTCCTGCAATATATACATCTTATTTTTTCTGATAAAATAAGAGTGTATGATTATATGTAATAAGATATTAAGAAATTTCCATTTTCCTTAACATAGTTATTATGATATTACTTATGACATTATAAGACTCACTGTGATATTTTAAATACCAATTATTCTTATAATTCATTGTAAATTATTAAAAACAAACATATAAAACTCAATTTTTACTTAAAATATCACAGTAACTATCCTTGTATGATATTTTCAGTTTTAATATCAGAATAATTATCCTTAAACATCTCAGAATAACATCTCAGAATAAATATCCTTGTACGATATTCCCAGTTTTTAAAACCATCAAAACTGTTGAAGAAGTGCTGCTGCAAAAACAAATGTTATTGCTGCTGCAGTAAATATTTCTACTGTTGGTTCTACTGCTGATGAAAAAGTTACTACTGGCGTTTTTACTGATGAACCAAAAATTACAGCTGCTGCTAGTATGGAAGAGGTAGATGATGAGACTAGTATGGCTCAAGTTATGATTGATTTCCGTTTTCCTTAATATAGTTATTATGATATTAATTATGACATTATAAGACTGACTGTGATATTTTAATACGAATTATTCTTATAAGTGTAAAAGAGATTTTGATATTTTAAAAGTGACGGTGATAATTTTTGGGTTTCGATCGTGTGTCTCTTACTGGTTTCATACGATCTGGATGTTCTTGTTTATTGGCAGCGCTCAAAGAAAAACGTAACCCTAATTCTAGGGTTTGGTTTTTGTTATTTTCTGCAAGTCGACTTATGATGTCGCTCTTAGGGTGTGGTACAATTACTTGTTCGTGGGTTTGGGGAGATGGCAGTTGATATGTGCTTATTCACATATCTTTTCACTATCAAAACTGACCCAAAACAACCAAGGAAAAGCCGTTTATTGCTAATATTTGTGGTTTTCTTGAGTTTGTGCTTGTGCAGGTACGGATATGCAAAAACACGCAAAAAATGATCCAAATCAGATGTAAATCCGAGCACGAGAGATTAAGAGAGTTTTAGCTGAGCTGGAAGGTCAAGATTATGCATTTTGGAAGATTTTATAAAGATGATTTTTGAAATATCAGAAAAGTTTGAAGAAAAAGTCAAGATTAGTCCCTCAAGTTTCAGTAAATGACAGAAATGATCCTTTGAAGATTCAAAAGTTACAAATCTCACCCTTGGATTATTTGAGATTGACAATATTGGTCCTTGATCAAGATTTTCAGAAAGTACAAGATTGGTCCCTGAAGTTTAAAATTTAACAAGTTTAGTCCTTGGTGTATACATGTGTTAATAATCCAAGTCCAATCCTTATTAAAACCATTTGGCCCAAATGTGTCCCGGATCCAAAGCCCAATCCTACTAAACCTGATACCTGGTTTATCTATACCCGAAAACCCAAACCAACCCGGAATAAACCCGAGTCAACCCCCCTTTTTAACCAGTCAAACAAATATAAAAAAACCCAAAAAACACTTCCCGCCCCCTTTTTACCCCATTTACCCAGATTATGAACCCTAGATTACCTCCGCGCGTAAATTAACCAAATTACCACAATTAAGGGTAGAATAGTACTTTACCTGACACACCTGACACAAAGAGAATGACACCTCATCAATCCGTGTGATATGGGACACCTGTCGCTCTCCAATTGGCCGAAACAGGTCATTGGTATTGATCCAAGGGTTGTGAGGAGAGGGGAAGCAGTTATTATGATCCAAGGGTGGCAAATGAATGCAAAGAAGCACAAAGAGAAGAAATTCGAGAAGCTTCTTACCTCTAGCTCAATTATAAATAGACCTCATTAGCATTCACAAAGTTGTATCTTAATTTTCTGTATTTTTCTTCTCTCTAGTTTTAGTTGTAGTGGTTATTTGCTAATTAAATGTTTTCAATACTTTTGTAATTCATATTTGTATTAAAATCTCCATTATTAATAGAATTTGCATTTCATTTTAAATTGTTATTGTTTAAGTTTTTATGATACATATCTGCTTATTATCTTAATTGAGAGCTTATTTCAGTTTTATAAACATGTTTTTAGCTTAACTCTTCAAAATCTCAAAAATACAAAAAAAATCAAATAAATCATTGAAAAATAAAAAAATCACTTTAGATCAGTGTTTTGGATTAATCCACCACTGATTTACTGTTTCATATGTTCATTTAAGCTTTTAAGTAGCTTATTGTGAGCTTATAGTTGTTTTAATCTCAAATCACCAAAAATCTCATGTTCACATCAGATGCTACAGTTGCTGCAGTTTTTGGTTCTGTTGGATTTGGATCTGGAATGGGTTGATGCTGATATTGGTTTGGATGTAAGCTGGAATTGGTTAGGATTAGGGGTTGTTAGGATAGAGATCCTTTTTTCATCACTTTGGCAAGCCACAGTGGCTAAGGCACCTTGTAAGTTTGATATCTGATTTTGCTCATTAATCTACTGTTTGATCTGTTAATTAGTCTTAATTAGTAGTGTTTGATCTGTGATTGTGATTGTTTAGCTTAATTTGATCATTAGCTGCTTGTTAGTTCATTAAACAGTAGTATAACTAGTGTTTGGTAGAACTTAATAAACTGTGTTAGAGGTTAGTAGAACAGTTAGGAGTAGTTGATTTATGCTTAAATTGATTATTGATAGTGATTCAGGTCTTTGATATAGCTCAAAATCTCTCAAAGTCAAAATCATTTGAAAACTCATCTTGAATCTGCTTCTGTCAAGATCAGTAGGTATCAAAATTGCTTATTAGCTTTAGAATAAGTAGAACTAGCACTTTGTCATCACTAATAGCCTTTAAACATCCTAATCAGTGAATTATTTTGGATCAAAACTCAACTAAGTCAAACATAGCTACTGATCTTGAAAGTCAAATTCATGACTGCACCTGTTTTTTCTCAGAACTTACAGCTTGTGCAGTAGGTTCATTTCAAGGAATTAGAGTCCAAAATTTGGTTTAGGTATAGTCAGATAGGTGGTCTATAAGACCACTTATCTGTTTTTGGCTTTAGCACTCTTGATAAGCATTTGAATAAGCTCAAACCAAGGGGGTGTTCACTGTTTTGGTCTAACTTAGCAGTTTGATTAGATCATAGGTTCTGAGCTTGTAGCTTGTTAGGAGAAGTGATAATTAGTTTTTTCTAGCTTATTTTTATAGATATTAGCTTCTGTCTCTGTTTGGTTACTTATTTAGCTTGTTTGCTTATTTTCCTAGCTTATTTAGTAGCAGTTTGTGCATCAGTTCATATATCTCACACATAACCTGCTTTACTTAGATTCTTTTTACTCTTTATTCGTCCAATACACACTCTATATACTTGACTACGTGTTTGACGATGATTTATTCGATCCTTTTATTCGTTTGTTCGATTTATTCATTGGTTTGTCTCTGTCTTCGATTATAGATATTTTTATTCGATCTTTTTTGATTAATAGTGAAGAGGATTGTTCGATGTTCGAGTCTTGGATACTAGATTAGTTTGACGATTCAATCTGGTTTTGTCACTTGTGGGGGAACCAAACTCGAATAAGTTTACGAATAGTTCTCACGATTTCGGTTTTTGTCTATTCACCAGAATATCTGGTGGATAGACTGATATGGATTTGGTTTAAAACCTGAGATTAAGGAACTTTACTTGGATGACGTGTTCGACATTCAAGACTCTTTTTTGTCCACGTCAGTACTTAAACTGAAAGTTCTAGTCATCGATACAAACTGAATCAACTCAAAACTAGGTTTTATTAAGTGACTAATCCTACAAATTTCCGATAATCACTACTG
>BPTQ01000001.1:170223873-170266371 GCA_019973895.1 Chrysanthemum seticuspe
AACTCATTATCTATTTTTGAACAAGTTCACGAGCAATCGTAGAAGCAGCACTTTAGGTATTTTAACTGTTACTACAGCTTCTTCTGCTTGGTATGCTAAAAAGTTAGATTTTAATCAAGGGCCTTGCTAGCCAGGAGGAGCTGGCTATTCACTTCCTGCTATCTTAAGGAGGTACCAGGCTCCTAGTACCCCTAGTTTACCACACTTTAGCTCGTAACACCTCTTAATTTGTTAAATCTTCCACTTCTCTATTCTTAATTTGTAAAGTCTCCTATTGCTTCTTATAAAAACTCAAAAATTTCTATCTTTAGGTTTATTTTCCTTTTATGATTTCTATCTTTAAAAACTCAAAAATATTCTTCGTTATCCTCTGAAATGTTTAATTCTTATCTCTTCACCTTCTAAATTGTTTAATTCTCCACAATGCTCGATTTCACACCATTTGATCCCCATGATCCTCGGACCATGGAGGAATTCTATCGTCCTTCACTTATCGGTCGAGGAGGACCGATCGTTCCGGGAACTAATTTTAGATTGAAAAATCGTATGGTTCGTCTTCTTCGACATCATTGTCAATTTTATGGATTTCACGACGAAGATGCTAACGAGCACTTGAACAAGTTTTTATCTATTACTCAATCCATGAAGCAACGTGGCGTTTCTCAAGATGACATCCGATTGAATCTCTTCTCATTCTCTTTAACCCACGAAGCCGAATCTTGGTTTTATACCCTTGAAAAACATTCGATTCATACTTGGGAAGAGATGTTTCGCAAGTTTCTTTCAAAATACTTTCCATATTCGAAAACGATGCAGCTGAGGAAAGAAATTCTCAATTTCCAGCAATTACCCAAGGAATCCGTATTTGAAGCTTGGGAAAGATTCAAAACATTATTACAGAAATGTCCCGATCATCGAATTTTGCTTCTTGATCAAATCCTAACCTTTTATCATGGTATCACTACGATTGATCGAGACAAAATCATGTTGGCAGCTGGTGGAAATCTCATGCGAAAGACACCTCAAGAAGCTTATGATTTGATCGAGAATATGACGCAACATCATTATCAGTGGGATGCTGATGTTCCTTACGATTCTACCACTATGTTGAGTGATAATTATTCCGAGAAAATTTCCGTTATGAGTGCTCAAATTGACGTCTTTGGCAAGCAAGAAAGCTATATCAGTCACCATTATCAACAAAAACCGAGTCATCCACCCACTTTTTACTATTCAGACTCTGACGATAGTGATGATGATGAACCGTTTGAAGAGAACTTAAAGATTGATGACGATTCTTCGAGTGGCAATCCCACTCCTATTTCTGATCCTATCATTTCCGACTCTTCCCCTTCACTCACGTCGGTTGAGCGAAGTGACGTCGTTTTGGAAGAAGTCGATGATCCAATTTCGCCGGAAATTGTTGAAACCAATTGTGATCCGCTCATTAACGAACCTTCGGATACCTTGTCAATGGGGGATAGGGAAGTCGAATGCACTCCTCTTATTGATGACCTTGTTCCAATCCCAAGGGTATCTGAGACACCTTTTGATTCGATTTCAGAAACTTTCAACATGACCTTCACAAATCCTTTGTTTGAATTCGATTCTGAATGTACTCTCAACTTTGACAATAAAATCTTTGACGAGGAAAGTGATGAGTCCGACACAGAGACCATAATGGAAAAGGTGCAAATTTCAAGCTCACAAAGTACCGCACAAATCCCACCTCCGTTTATCTCGATTGATGAAGAAGAGCCGTCTAAAGAAAATCCTTTGGAGCTCGAGCTCAAGGATTCGTCTCTTGATTTACTTCTCGAGGAGTTCGCCGATGAACTCGCTCACGTTGATCCTATTCCACCGGGAAGTGAGGACGATGACTTTGATTTTGAAGCCGATTTAAGAGAGATTGAAAGTTTGTTGAATCAAGATCCGTTAAATGAGCCGCCACGAAAGATTAATGATGATTATCTTGAGGAGTTCTCCGGTAAACTCTTGCATTTCATATCTCCTCCAGAATATGATCGTGTCTATTTTGATCTTGAGGAAGATTTTATTTTGGGGGAAGAAGAACTCTCTCAAAAGAGTTTCGTTACTGATGACATCACCCCGTCTCTTCCACCCGATGTCTTTGTTGAAAATCACCCAATGAGCTTAAATGTTCAAATTCAGATTAAGGAATTTGCTTTTGAAGATGAAGAATGGATTCTAATTGTTATCAAAATCTTTATTCCATTTCTCTCATATAATGTGATTTCTCCTCTTCTTCACTCTTGCGGGAGTGAGGATACCATCTTTGACCCCGGTATCACCGCTTTTCCTTTTTAAGAACCGTGGGTATCTCATCGGAGTGGAACTTTCTTATGTTTCAATGTTTATCCAAACCTCTTGAACGAAAGTCCGATGGAGATTGTCTTTTCCACTTGCTTCCCCAAGGACAAATGAATTCGGGGACGAGTCAGGCTAGCGACTCGGTGATCAAAAACAGTAGCGCTTCGTGGGAGGCACCCCATGCTTATCCTTCTCTTCTTTCTATTTTCTAATAAGTGACGTGAAGGGGTCTGCCTCTTCGATTTCTCGTGTTTGGTTGTTTGTGATGTTGTGTGTAGGATGTTCCCGATATGAAGACTCTCGTGCTCGAAGTTTGTCATTTTCTCCACTCGAGTCTCATGATCGATGCTAATGGAAATCCGATATCCTAATCTTATCGACTAACGTTTATCTTCTAGCATACTTAATAAACGGCTTTTAGATTTTCGTGATACCCTTGCTTTAAACATTGAGGACAATGTTTCGTTCTAGTCTGGGGTAGGGTAATCTTCGATTTGATTTGACCGCACTTGCTTATTTCTGTTTGTGTTTCTCTCGTAACCCCGTTTTTCCTTAGAAAATGAAATTTGTGCAAAAATGATAAAATTTAAAATTTTTCGTAAGCTTTTGCTAGTTTTATGATCGAAAAGTTCTTGCTAGTCTCTTAGAAGTTTCTTTAAATATGCGTTTTTCTTGATATAGTCTTTGCTAATTGCTTAGATCAGAGGCTATAAAATGCGATTCTAGCTCACAAGGCCAAGAATTTGCAAGTCTCCCTAAGTGATTTTAAATATGCGAAGCTTAAACAAGGATTTGCTAGTTTCTAATAAGTGACTTTAAAAATGCGAGACTTGAGATTATTTAACGAAGCATTTGCTAAGTTAATATATGTTTTGACACCTTGATTGACTTTCCGCTGGTGAGAGTAGGAGTAGAATTCTGACTTGGCCGGGCGTGTTGAGCCCTAGCTTGTTCCCTTAACCATAGATAATCTAAAAATTATCGGCTAAGCATCTGCGGATCTCATTATTTGGAATTTTAAATTTGCAGAGATCGAGAAATGATAGAGTTACTTATGAGTTTAGATGCTAAACGTGGAGTAGTTGGTTCTCTTTAGAGCCCATCGAAGGTACTTATGGCTTTTTGTTCCCACAAAATTGTTTCACCCCATATCTGTCATAATAATTAGAGATGTTGAGTTTTTGGCGATTGTTAGTTCTTTATCTTCTTAAAATAATTTTTGTTTGAAAAATTGGGTACACATCAAGATCCGTAATAAATAAATGAGTAATCAGTTATAAGCGATATGTGAAATGTAATAAGTAAAGTTGTGAGCTGCGGTGTCGAGATCGGACCCTTGGATCTTTAGCCGGGATTGAATGAGGTCTTAGCCTAGCCAGCCGGGATCCTCATCTCATGAAGCCTATAGTCTTGGAATTACCCCGTGAAGCTCCGTGGTTCACAGCTCATATAAATAAAAGTGAAAGTTCATATGTGAAAAAAAAAAAAAAAAAAAAAAAAAAAAAAAAAAATGAAAAATGTTGAAAAGTGAAAAAATCAAAAGTTAGTGAATAAAATTCCTTGATGTGGACCTCATTTTTACGACAATGGTTCTTGAGAGAAGGCGGATAACTAATTATCGACTTAGCTTTATATCTTTATCGGAATAATTCTTATCGAAACGAGAACTTGAAGAAATTCATTTCTCACAAAAATAAAAAAAATCTAGAGGAAATAGGAAAATGGGAACGAAAGGTAAGTACACAAGTAACTTCCATGGGTAGTGTTAGCATCTAGAATCATATGTAACAATGATTTCGGTTTTACGCTTAGTTTGGGACTTGTGAAAAATCAGGGACGATGTATTCTATCCGTATGGTCACTTCACGCTGTGTTGTGTTTTCTACTCCGTGATCCTAACGTGTCGTTTGAAAAATGTTGGAGTTATTGATCGACATGAAAGTTCAACAAACCGTCATTCATAATCGGAATGTGCTTAACCGTAATATCTATACATGTGAATTAAAAGGTAAACGGGGCGTTTTTAGAATTAGGGGTTTCTTAATCTCTTTTGAGGAATCTTTGCTACTTCTTCATAGGTTTAGTAGAAAGAGATTGAAATCCTTGGTTTTAGAAGTGTGAGTTGATTGCATTGCGTGAGGACACGGCAATAGTTTCGTCTGGGGTATTTTGATATGTGCTTATTCACATATCTTTTCACTATCAAAACTGACCCAAAACAACCAAGGAAAAGCCGTTTATTGCTAATATTTGTGGTTTTCTTGAGTTTGTGCTTATGCAGGTACGGATATGCAAAAACACGCAAAAAATGATCCAAATCAGATGTAAATCCGAGCACGAGAGATTAAGAGAGTTTTAGCTGAGCTGGAAGGTCAAGATTATGCATTTTGGAAGATTTTATAAAGATGATTTTTGAAATATCAGAAAAGTTTGAAGAAAAAGTCAAGATTAGTCCCTCAAGTTTCAGTAAATGACAGAAATGATCCTTTGAAGATTCAAAAGTTACAAATCTCACCCTTGGATTATTTGAGATTGACAATATTGGTCCTTGATCAAGATTTTCAGAAAGTACAAGATTGGTCCCTGAAGTTTAAAATTTAACAAGTTTAGTCCTTGGTGTATACATGTGTTAATAATCCAAGTCCAATCCTTATTAAAACCATTTGGCCCAAATGTGTCCCGGATCCAAAGCCCAATCCTACTAAACCTGATACCTGGTTTATCTATACCCGAAAACCCAAACCAACCCGGAATAAACCCGAGTCAACCCCCCTTTTTAACCAGTCAAACAAATATAAAAAAACCCAAAAAACACTTCCCGCCCCCTTTTTACCCCATTTACCCAGATTATGAACCCTAGATTACCTCCGCGCGTAAATTAACCAAATTACCACAATTAAGGGTAGAATAGTACTTTACCTGACACACCTGACACAAAGAGAATGACACCTCATCAATCCGTGTGATATGGGACACCTGTCACTCTCCAATTGGCCGAAACAGGTCATTGGTATTGATCCAAGGGTTGTGAGGAGAGGGGAAGCAGTTATTATGATCCAAGGGTGGCAAATGAATGCAAAGAAGCACAAAGAGAAGAAATTCGAGAAGCTTCTTACCTCTAGCTCAATTATAAATAGACCTCATTAGCATTCACAAAGTTGTATCTTATTCTCTGTATTTTTTCCTTCTCTCTAGGTTTTAGTTGTAGTGGTTTGCAATTTAAATGTTTTTAAATACTTTGTAATTCGTTTTGTACTCCATTTTCCTTATTAATATAAATTTAGTATTTCATTTTAAGTTGTTTTGTTTAAGTTTCTACTAATCTACATCTGCTTATTATCTTATTTGAGAACTTATTTCAGTTTTATAAACACATGTTTTAGCTTTACTTTTCAAAATCTCAAAAATACAAAAAAATCACAAAAAATCATTTAAAAATCAAAAAGCACTTTAGATCTTTGTTCTGGATTAATCTACCATTGATCTTTTGTTTCAGATGTTCATTTAAGCTTTTCAGTAGCTTATAGTGAGCTCATAATTGTTTTCATTTCAAATTCACAAAAATCTCATGTTACAACAGATGCTACAGTGGCTACTCTTGTTTGCTGGAATTGGATCTGGATTGGTATTGGTTTGATGCTGATTTGGGTTGAATACTGAGCTGGAATTGGTTAGGATTAGGGGTTGTTAGGTTAGAGTTCTTTTGGTTCAACTTTGGCAAGCAACAGTAGCTATGGTACTTGTAAGTCTCAATTCTGTTTTACTGTTGAATTTGTTGTTTAAATCTGTTTAGTAGTGATAATTTGTAGTTATTAATCTGTGGTTGATGTTTGTTTAGTATAAGTTTATCTAGATCTGTCAGTTAGTTCATTATAAGTAGTTATAGTAGTGTTTGGATTTGGGTATAGAACTGTGGTAGAGTTTAGCTTATCAGTTTTAAGTGTTGATACTAGTTTGCATAGGTATTTGTGAGTCATTTCAGGTCTTTGCTATAACACTTTGAATCATTTAGTCAAAATTATCTTGTGACTGATCTAGAGGATAGATCTGTTGAAATCAGTAGGTACAAACTTGTATCTAGACTCAAATCAAGTAGATCAAGCTTGTTGTAGTCACCACTAGTGTCAAATCATCATATTCAGTTCAAAACTTTGGATCAAATTTAAACAAAGTCAAACTTATAAACTGATCTTGAACCATGACTGCACTAGATTTTTTCAGAACTTGCAGCTGTAGCAGTGAGCTCATTTCAGTGAATTAGAGTTTGGTTATTGGCACATTTGTAGCTAGCTAGGTGATCTTTAAGACCACCTATCTGTTTTTGGCTTTAGCACTCTTGATAAGCATTTGAATAAGCCCAAACAGTAGGGGTGTTTCACTGTTTGATTAGTATAATCAGTTGGCTTATATAATGGTTCTGAGCTTTTAGACTGTTAGGATTAGATATAAGTAGTTGCTTTTAGCTCATTTTAGCTTAAGATAGCTTTGTTCACTGTTTAGTAGCCTAAATAGCTTATTTGCTTATTTTTCCTAGCTTATTTAGTAGCAGTTTGTGCATCAGTTCATATTTCCTACACATAACCTGCTTGTTTCTAAATTTTCATAGATTAGTTATATCATTTTAGAATTTTCCTGTAGATTTCATAATTTTTGGTCTTCATTTGCTATTTTTCTCATATTAAAGTAGTTTTAATCACTTTTTAATTAGCTTTTATTGAAAATAATTGAGAAAAAGTTCCAAAAAATAATTTTTCAACTTTAATAGTTTAAGAAAAATATAAAAAGCATAAAAAAGATTTTTCCTTATTTTTCTCCCTTTATTTGGTATTTTTTAGAATTTTAAATAGTTATAATTAGTTTTTAATTTTTATAAAATCAAGAAAATTCCATAAAAATAATTTTAATTCATATTTAGTTTTCTCATATCATTTTTAGCGTAAAAGTATTTTTAGATTATTTTTAGGAGTTAGAATAGACGTACTTGTTTTTTATTCGCGTTTCGTTTAATTCCGTTTTTGCGTTTTAGCGTAGAATTGAGTAGTTTGCCTTAGTTCTTAGGTTTTCCCGTAGATCTTAGTTCCTTTATGATTTCCTTATCCCGTAGTTTAGATTATATCATCTTATGCCCTTTTCTCATTCGAATCCCGATATTTGAGACGTGAGTTGGAAATTCCATTCATCCCTCGTTGGGAGAACGACCCGGGAAATACATTCCTTTGTATTTCTTCGGAAAATATCTGTACGAAAATGATCAAATCAAAATGGCGCCGCTGCCGGGGAGGGCTTGTAGCGAGTTTTCGTATTCCGTCTCGATTCGCGGTTTTTGAAGATCCTTCCTCGTGAAGTTATCGTTGATATTTGTACATATCTCTTTTATAAAAACCCAAAAAGATTTTCCTTTTCAAAGTTTATTTTCCTTTTATGATTTCTATCTTTAAAAACTCAAAAATATTCTTCGTTATCCTCTGAAATGTTTAATTCTTATCTCTTCACCTTCTAAATTGTTTAATTCTCCACAATGCTCGATTTCACACCATTTGATCCCCATGATCCTCGGACCATGGAGGAATTCTATCGTCCTTCACTTATCGGTCGAGGAGGACCGATCGTTCCGGGAACTAATTTTAGATTGAAAAATCGTATGGTTCGTCTTCTTCGACATCATTGTCAATTTTATGGATTTCACGACGAAGATGCGAACGAGCACTTGAACAAGTTTTTATCTATTACTCAATCCATGAAGCAACGTGGCGTTTCTCAAGATGACATCCGATTGAATCTCTTCTCATTCTCTTTAACCCACGAAGCCGAATCTTGGTTTTATACCCTTGAAAAACATTCGATTCATACTTGGGAAGAGATGTTTCGCAAGTTTCTTTCAAAATACTTTCCATATTCGAAAACGATGCAGCTGAGGAAAGAAATTCTCAATTTCCAGCAATTACCCAAGGAATCCGTATTTGAAGCTTGGGAAAGATTCAAAACATTATTACAGAAATGTCCCGATCATCGAATTTTGCTTCTTGATCAAATCCTAACCTTTTATCATGGTATCACTACGATTGATCGAGACAAAATCATGTTGGCAGCTGGTGGAAATCTCATGCGGAAGACACCTCAAGAAGCTTATGATTTGATCGAGAATATGACGCAACATCATTATCAGTGGGATGCTGATGTTCCTTACGATTCTACCACTATGTTGAGTGATAATTATTCCGAGAAAATTTCCGTTATGAGTGCTCAAATTGACGTCTTTGGCAAGCAAGAAAGCTATATCAGTCACCATTATCAACAAAAACCGAGTCATCCACCCACTTTTTACTATTCAGACTCTGACGATAGTGATGATGATGAACCGTTTGAAGAGAACTTAAAGATTGATGACGATTCTTCGAGTGGCAATCCCACTCCTATTTCTGATCCTATCATTTCCGACTCTTCCCCTTCACTCACGTCGGTTGAGCGAAGTGACGTCGTTTTGGAAGAAGTCGATGATCCAATTTCGCCGGAAATTGTTGAAACCAATTGTGATCCGCTCATTAACGAACCTTCGGATACCTTGTCAATGGGGGATAGGGAAGTCGAATGCACTCCTCTTATTGATGACCTTGTTCCAATCCCAAGGGTATCTGAGACACCTTTTGATTCGATTTCAGAAACTTTCAACATGACCTTCACAAATCCTTTGTTTGAATTCGATTCTGAATGTACTCTCAACTTTGACAATAAAATCTTTGACGAGGAAAGTGATGAGTCCGACACAGAGACCATAATGGAAAAGGTGCAAATTTCAAGCTCACAAAGTACCGCACAAATCCCACCTCCGTTTATCTCGATTGATGAAGTAGAGCCGTCTAAAGAAAATCCTTTGGAGCTCGAGCTCAAGGATTCGTCTCTTGATTTACTTCTCGAGGAGTTCGCCGATGAACTCGCTCACGTTGATCCTATTCCACCGGGAAGTGAGGACGATGACTTTGATTTTGAAGCCGATTTAAGAGAGATTGAAAGTTTGTTGAATCAAGATCCGTTAAATGAGCCGCCACGAAAGATTAATGATGATTATCTTGAGGAGTTCTCCGGTAAACTCTTGCATTTCATATCTCCTCCAGAATATGATCGTGTCTATTTTGATCTTGAGGAAGATTTTATTTTGGGGGAAGAAGAACTCTCTCAAAAGAGTTTCGTTACTGATGACATCACCCCGTCTCTTCCACCCGATGTCTTTGTTGAAAATCACCCAATGAGCTTAAATGTTCAAATTCAGATTAAGGAATTTGCTTTTGAAGATGAAGAATGGATTCTAATTGTTATCAAAATCTTTATTCCATTTCTCTCATATAATGTGATTTCTCCTCTTCTTCACTCTTGCGGGAGTGAGGATACCATCTTTGACCCCGGTATCACCGCTTTTCCTTTTTAAGAACCGTGGGTATCTCATCGGAGTGGAACTTTCTTATGTTTCAATATTTATCCAAACCTCTTGAACGAAAGTCCGATGGAGATTGTCTTTTCCACTTGCTTCCCCAAGGACAAATGAATTCGGGGACGAGTCAGGCTAGCGACTCGGTGATCAAAAACAGTAGCGCTTCGTGGGAGGCACCCCATGCTTATCCTTCTCTTCTTTCTATTTTCTAATAAGTGACGTGAAGGGGTCTGCCTCTTCGATTTCTCGTGTTTGGTTGTTTGTGATGTTGTGTGTAGGATGTTCCCGATATGAAGACTCTCGTGCTCGAAGTTTGTCATTTTCTCCACTCGAGTCTCATGATCGATGCTAATGGAAATCCGATATCCTAATCTTATCGACTAACGTTTATCTTCTAGCATACTTAATAAAC
Source organism: Chrysanthemum seticuspe (assembly GCA_019973895.1). Classification (NCBI taxonomy): domain Eukaryota; kingdom Viridiplantae; phylum Streptophyta; class Magnoliopsida; order Asterales; family Asteraceae; genus Chrysanthemum; species Chrysanthemum seticuspe. The sequence continues at coordinate 170,234,043 of BPTQ01000001.1, forward strand.
GGCTTTTAGATTTTCGTGATACCCTTGCTTTAAACATTGAGGACAATGTTTCGTTCTAGTCTGGGGTAGGGTAATCTTCGATTTGATTTGACCGCACTTGCTTATTTCTGTTTGTGTTTCTCTCGTAACCCCGTTTTTCCTTAGAAAATGAAATTTGTGCAAAAATGAGAAAATTTAAAATTTTTCGTAAGCTTTTGCTAGTTTTATGATCGAAAAGTTCTTGCTAGTCTCTTAGAAGTTTCTTTAAATATGCGTTTTTCTTGATATAGTCTTTGCTAATTGCTTAGATCAGAGGCTATAAAATGCGATTCTAGCTCACAAGGCCAAGAATTTGCAAGTCTCCCTAAGTGATTTTAAATATGCGAAGCTTAAACAAGGATTTGCTAGTTTCTAATAAGTGACTTTAAAAATGCGAGACTTGAGATTATTTGACGAAGCATTTGCTAAGTTAATATATGTTTTGACACCTTGATTGACTTTCCGCTGGTGAGAGTAGGAATAGAATTCTGACTTGACCGGGCGTGTTGAGCCCTAGCTTGTTCCCTTAACCATAGATAATCTAAAAATTATCGGCTAAGCATCTGCGGATCTCATTATTTGGAATTTTAAATTTGCAGAGATCGAGAAATGATAGAGTTACTTATGAGTTTAGATGCTAAACGTGGAGTAGTTGGTTCTCTTTAGAGCCCATCGAAGGTACTTATGGCTTTTTGTTCCCACAAAATTGTTTCACCCCATATATGTCATAATAATTAGAGATGTTGAGTTTTTGGCGATTGTTAGTTCTTTATCTTCTTAAAAGAATTTTTGTTTGAAAAATTGGGTACACATCAAGATCCGTAATAAATAAATGAGTAATCAGTTATAAGCGATATGTGAAATGTAATAAGTAAAGTTGTGAGCTGCGGTGTCGAGATCGGACCCTTGGATCTTTAGCCGGGATTGAATGAGGTCTTAGCCTGGCCAGCCGGGATCCTCATCTCATGAAGCCTATAGTCTTGGAATTACCCCGTGAAGCTCCGTGGTTCACAGCTCATATAAATAAAAGTGAAAGTTCATATGTGAAAAAAAAAAAAAAAAAAAAAAAAAAAAAAAATGAAAAATGTTGAAAAGTGAAAAAATCAAAAGTTAGTGAATAAAATTCCTTGATGTGGACCTCATTTTTACGACAATGGTTCTTGAGAGAAGGCGGATAACTAATTATCGACTTAGCTTTATATCTTTATCGGAATAATTCTTATCGAAACGAGAACTTGAAGAAATTCATTTCTCACAAAAATAAAAAAAATCTAGAGGAAATAGGAAAATGGGAACGAAAGGTAAGTACACAAGTAACTTCCATGGGTAGTGTTAGCATCTAGAATCATATGTAACAATGATTTCGGTTTTACGCTTAGTTTGGGACTTGTGAAAAATCAGGGACGATGTATTCTATCCGTATGGTCACTTCACGCTGTGTTGTGTTTTCTACTCCGTGATCCTAACGTGTCGTTTGAAAAATGTTGGAGTTATTGATCGACATGAAAGTTCAACAAACCGTCATTCATAATCGGAATGTGCTTAACCGTAATATCTATACATGTGAATTAAAAGGTAAACGGAGCGTTTTTAGAATTAGGGGTTTCTTAATCTCTTTTGAGGAATCTTTGCTACTTCTTCATAGGTTTAGTAGAAAGAGATTGAAATCCTTGGTTTTAGAAGTGTGAGTTGATTGCATTGCGTGAGGACACGGCAATAGTTTCGTCTGGGGTATTTTGATATGTGCTTATTCACATATCTTTTCACTATCAAAACTGACCCAAAACAACCAAGGAAAAGCCGTTTATTGCTAATATTTGTGGTTTTCTTGAGTTTGTGCTTATGCAGGTACGGATATGCAAAAACACACAAAAAATGATCCAAATCAGATGTAAATCCGAGCACGAGAGATTAAGAGAGTTTTAGCTGAGCTGGAAGGTCAAGATTATGCATTTTGGAAGATTTTATAAAGATGATTTTTGAAATATCAGAAAAGTTTGAAGAAAAAGTCAAGATTAGTCCCTCAAGTTTCAGTAAATGACAGAAATGATCCTTTGAAGATTCAAAAGTTACAAATCTCACCCTTGGATTATTTGAGATTGACAATATTGGTCCTTGATCAAGATTTTCAGAAAGTACAAGATTGGTCCCTGAAGTTTAAAATTTAACAAGTTTAGTCCTTGGTGTATACATGTGTTAATAATCCAAGTCCAATCCTTATTAAAACCATTTGGCCCAAATGTGTCCCGGATCCAAAGCCCAATCCTACTAAACCTGATACCTGGTTTATCTATACCCGAAAACCCAAACCAACCCGGAATAAACCCGAGTCAACCCCCCTTTTTAACCAGTCAAACAAATATAAAAAAACCCAAAAAACACTTCCCGCCCCCTTTTTACCCCATTTACCCAGATTATGAACCCTAGATTACCTCCGCGCGTAAATTAACCAAATTACCACAATTAAGGGTAGAATAGTACTTTACCTGACACACCTGACACAAAGAGAATGACACCTCATCAATCCGTGTGATATGGGACACCTGTCGCTCTCCAATTGGCCGAAACAGGTCATTGGTATTGATCCAAGGGTTGTGAGGAGAGGGGAAGCAGTTATTATGATCCAAGGGTGGCAAATGAATGCAAAGAAGCACAAAGAGAAGAAATTCGAGAAGCTTCTTACCTCTAGCTCAATTATAAATAGACCTCATTAGCATTCACAAAGTTGTATCTTATTCTCTGTATTTTTTCCTTCTCTCTAGGTTTTAGTTGTAGTGGTTTGCAATTTAAATGTTTTTAAATACTTTGTAATTCGTTTTGTACTCCATTTTCCTTATTAATATAAATTTAGTATTTCATTTTAAGTTGTTTTGTTTAAGTTTCTACTAATCTACATCTGCTTATTATCTTATTTGAGAACTTATTTCAGTTTTATAAACACATGTTTTAGCTTTACTTTTCAAAATCTCAAAAATACAAAAAAATCACAAAAAATCATTTAAAAATCAAAAAGCACTTTAGATCTTTGTTCTGGATTAATCTACCATTGATCTTTTGTTTCAGATGTTCATTTAAGCTTTTCAGTAGCTTATAGTGAGCTCATAATTGTTTTCATTTCAAATTCACAAAAATCTCATGTTACAACAGATGCTACAGTGGCTACTCTTGTTTGCTGGAATTGGATCTGGATTGGTATTGGTTTGATGCTGATTTGGGTTGAATACTGAGCTGGAATTGGTTAGGATTAGGGGTTGTTAGGTTAGAGTTCTTTTGGTTCAACTTTGGCAAGCAACAGTAGCTATGGTACTTGTAAGTCTCAATTCTGTTTTACTGTTGAATTTGTTGTTTAAATCTGTTTAGTAGTGATAATTTGTAGTTATTAATCTGTGGTTGATGTTTGTTTAGTATAAGTTTATCTAGATCTGTCAGTTAGTTCATTATAAGTAGTTATAGTAGTGTTTGGATTTGGGTATAGAACTGTGGTAGAGTTTAGCTTATCAGTTTTAAGTGTTGATACTAGTTTGCATAGGTATTTGTGAGTCATTTCAGGTCTTTGCTATAACACTTTGAATCATTTAGTCAAAATTATCTTGTGACTGATCTAGAGGATAGATCTGTTGAAATCAGTAGGTACAAACTTGTATCTAGACTCAAATCAAGTAGATCAAGCTTGTTGTAGTCACCACTAGTGTCAAATCATCATATTCAGTTCAAAACTTTGGATCAAATTTAAACAAAGTCAAACTTATAAACTGATCTTGAACCATGACTGCACTAGATTTTTTCAGAACTTGCAGCTGTAGCAGTGAGCTCATTTCAGTGAATTAGAGTTTGGTTATTGGCACATTTGTAGCTAGCTAGGTGATCTTTAAGACCACCTATCTGTTTTTGGCTTTAGCACTCTTGATAAGCATTTGAATAAGCCCAAACAGTAGGGGTGTTTCACTGTTTGATTAGTATAATCAGTTGGCTTATATAATGGTTCTGAGCTTTTAGACTGTTAGGATTAGATATAAGTAGTTGCTTTTAGCTCATTTTAGCTTAAGATAGCTTTGTTCACTGTTTAGTAGCCTAAATAGCTTATTTGCTTATTTTTCCTAGCTTATTTAGTAGCAGTTTGTGCATCAGTTCATATTTCCTACACATAACCTGCTTGTTTCTAAATTTTCATAGATTAGTTATATCATTTTAGAATTTTCCTGTAGATTTCATAATTTTTGGTCTTCATTTGCTATTTTTCTCATATTAAAGTAGTTTTAATCACTTTTTAATTAGCTTTTATTGAAAATAATTGAGAAAAAGTTCCAAAAAATAATTTTTCAACTTTAATAGTTTAAGAAAAATATAAAAAGCATAAAAAAGATTTTTCCTTATTTTTCTCCCTTTATTTGGTATTTTTTAGAATTTTAAATAGTTATAATTAGTTTTTAATTTTTATAAAATCAAGAAAATTCCATAAAAATAATTTTAATTCATATTTAGTTTTCTCATATCATTTTTAGCGTAAAAGTATTTTTAGATTATTTTTAGGAGTTAGAATAGACGTACTTGTTTTTTATTCGCGTTTCGTTTAATTCCGTTTTTGCGTTTTAGCGTAGAATTGAGTAGTTTGCCTTAGTTCTTAGGTTTTCCCGTAGATCTTAGTTCCTTTATGATTTCCTTATCCCGTAGTTTAGATTATATCATCTTATGCCCTTTTCTCATTCGAATCCCGATATTTGAGACGTGAGTTGGAAATTCCATTCATCCCTCGTTGGGAGAACGACCCGGGAAATACATTCCTTTGTATTTCTTCGGAAAATATCTGTACGAAAATGATCAAATCAGCGATTCGCTAAACCGGAGATACACCGAGCTCATCTTGACATGGAATACCCATATACAATTACTTTAGAGCAACAGGTGGATTTGGAAGGTGATGTTTCTAAAGAGGAATTAAAAAAGGCGGTGTGGGATTGTGGGATCGATAAATCTCCGGGTCCGGACGGATTTACATTTGGTTTTTATCGTCGTTTTTGGACTATTATCGAGAATGACGTCTTCGAAGCAGTTAAGTGTTTTTTTAATAGTGGCATTATCCCTAATGGGTGCAACTCCTCTTTCATAACATTGATCCCGAAAATTCCTGATGCCAACTTGGTGAAAGACTTTAGACCAATTAGTCTTATTGGGAGTCTTTACAAGATCATTGCTAAAATTCTCGCGAACCGTCTCGTTGGTGTGTTGGGTGATATTGTCAATGAGGTGCAATCAGCTTTCATCGCGGAAAGACAAATCTTAGATGGCCCTTTCATTCTTAATGAGGTTCTTCAATGGTGCAAGCTTAAAAAGAAACAATCTTTGATTTTTAAGGTCGACTTTGAGAAAGCCTTTGACTCGGTCCGTTGGGATTTTTTGGATGAAGTCCTGAAAAAATTCGGCTTTGGTGATAAATGGTGTAACTGGATACAAAGCTGCCTTCGATCGTCGAGAGGCTCCATTATGATTAACGGCAGCCCTACGGAAGAGTTCCAATTCTTTAAAGGTCTTAAGCAAGGTGACCCCCTATCTCCTTTCTTGTTCATTTTAATAATGGAAAGCTTGCATCTTTCTTTCCAGCGTGTGGTGGATGTGGGTATGTTTAAAGGCGTCAAACTAAATTCTTCTACGACCCTTTCTCATATGTTTTATGCGGATGACGTGGTGTTTGTGGGACAATGGTGTGATGATAACATTAACACTTTAATCCATGTTCTTGAATGCTTTTACCGAGCTTCTGGTCTACGGATCAACATGAGCAAAAGTAAAATCACGGGGATTTTTGTGGCGGAGAATAAGGTCAAGAGTGCTGCGACTAAACTTGGTTGCCTCACGCTCAATACTCCGTTTACTTACTTAGGTACCAAAGTGGGAGGTTCGATGTCTCGGTCTTACGCATGGGAGGAGGTCATTAATAAGGTGAGTTCTCGACTTTCTAAGTGGAAAATGAAAACCTTGTCTATTGGTGGTAGACTAACCCTTCTCAAATCGGTATTAGGTTCTATACCTATCTTCAATTTGTCCATTTTTAAGGCTCCTTTATCTGTTCTTCGCAAATTAGAATCTATTCGGAGTCACTTTTTCAACGGTCATGATTTAAGCAGTAAGAAAGCAACTTGGATCAAATGGAACAGTGTTCTGGCGCCTAAAGAAAAGGGAGGCCTTGGTGTCTCTAGCCTTTACGCTCTAAATAGAGCTTTATTGCTCAAATGGGTTTGGAGATTTTATGCTCAAAATTCATCTTTATGGGCAAGAGTTATCAAAGCTATTCACGGTGTTGGTGGGAAAATCGGTATGAATATTAAGGCTTGTAATCATTCCTGCTGGTTGAGTATTGTGAATGAAATTAGTGCCCTTAAAAATCAAGGCATTAACCTTTTCGAATTCATGCGTCTTAAGTAGGGTAACGGGAACAATATTTCTTTTTGGGATGATCATTGGATTGGAGACTATACTCTTAAGGATCTTTACCCGCGTCTTTATGCTCTTGAGAACTTTAAACAGGTGACAGTTAATGCGAAGATGTCAGATGATACGTTGGACTTTTCGTTTCGTCGTATGCCAAGAGGAGGGGTCGAACATGCTCAGTTTGCTGATTTGTCTGACATGGTTCATGATGTTAATCTAATGCCGATATCGGACAGATGGACCTGGTCTTTGGAAGGTTCGGGGGAGTTTACTTTGGCATCTTTACGTAAGGAGATCGATGATAAAAGGCTCTTGGGTGTAAGTTCTAAGACTCGCTGGATCAAATCCGTCCCTATTAAGGTCAATGTGCATGCTTGGAAGGTGAAGCTTGATGCCCTTCCAACGAGGCTAAATATTTCTCGTCGAGGTATGGTGATCGATTCTATTTTCTGCCCTATTTGCGATAATGGCGTGGAGTCTTCCAATCATTTTTTTTTCAAGTGTAATTTGGCTACACAAGTCTCCTGTATGATTTCACAATGGTGGGATATCCCTCATGTTGAAGTCAACTCTCATGACGAATGGAGTTCTTGGTTTGTGTCGTTGCGGCTTTCGTCTAAACATAAACTTATTCTTGAAGGCGTTTTTTATGTTATGTGGTGGCATCTATGGTCATATCGGAATAAACTTCTCTTTGAGCCCAAGACTCCTTTGAAGGCGACGATTTTTGACGACATAGTTTCTAGGTCGTTTTATTGGTGTATGTATCGTTGTAATGCCACGTTTAGTTGGATCGATTGGCTCAAATATCCTTATCTTGTATCTTTGTATATCTAGCTTCTTGCTAGCTTTCTTGAATAAAATGTTGTTCTAAAAAAATGTCAGCATATTAATGCATTTGCTTTTGCATTCAGAAGGTTTAAGAAAAACATAATACTATTCAAAGAAACATTTAACCCACATACACTTATGGTATATAAGTAAGCAACAACTTTATCTTGTGTTAGATCATATATGTATTAATTTTGCACGTCATTTTCGTTGTTTTTAAGTAAACATCTTCCAGTAATCCTTTTTGCATTTAAATGAAAAGTATTAAGATATACACAATATAATTCATTTTTACATTTTTACTATTTTCTTATTTACTTCTAAAATATAATTCCTCTCTAACCTTTGTTAGATTAAAGATTAAAATGTTTTACGGTAAAAAAAAAATTAAAAAAATTGTCAAGAGTTCATATGAGTTTACAAGTTATCAACATGTTGCGAGTCAAATATATAACTCGCAGATGAAAATCCCTTGAAAACATCATATTATTCTAAACACGTAACACTTGCATACATTATGGTATATTAGCCACAATAAGTTTCTTTCTCCGACCTATGTGGGATAAAAATTAAAGAATAGAATGTTAGAAAAGGTCTCCATAAACAAAAAATGGCAAATTATTAGAGCATAAAAAAGATTTTTGTGTACATGGAAAGAAAGAGATTATGCAAGAGTTGGTGAAAGAAAGATGTGTTACGTGGAACACCAAATTGAAGTTTACAAGAAACTAGTTTATGTGCTTACCAAACATGAAGGTAACAACATGAAATTATATGTTGTTTGAAAATGAAAAATTGCGAATGTTCAAGCTTTTTCGTTTCTGCTTATAGTCATAGAGAGTAAAATGTTTTACATGTGTTTATTTGTTCTTATCAAACATCTTACCATAGTATCTTTGTATTATAATAGAAGAAACTTAGGATACAGATTGTCAACATATTTTTTGCTTTTGCATTGCTATGTAACATTCACAATTCACCCAAAAATAGATAATGCGTTAAGTTAAGCAATACGTAGAATGTTTTACATGTACGAAATTATAGATTACAATAGTCTCCACATAAAACATGCATGTTTTACAGTAATAAAGATGAAAAAACTTACATATGTGAGATTGATGAGTGTCTAAATACTCATCATTTTTGTACAAAATAAACTGCAAAATCATCTGAAAACACTCAGAAACACATCAAAATGATCAAAATATCACAAATCAGTGTTTTATGTGTTTTAAATGCAAAAATATCAAAATCAGATGAAAAACATATCAAATTTACAAAAATTGCAGTTTTAGTCCCCCAAGTTTCAAAAATTGTCAAAAACAGTCCCTGAGCACATAATTTCAAAAGTAAAATCACCAAAGGTCCTTTTTAAATCATAACTTGTCAAAATTAGTCCTTTGGTGAAAAATATCAAAAGTTTGAGAAAATTACAAAAATGGTCCTTCAAGTTTCAAAATTGGCAAAATTGGCCCCTGGAAAATTGCAAAATGGCAACATTGGTCCTTATACTTTTTGAGAGTGTCACTTTTGGTCCCTTGAATCAAGATTGATGAATTGGCAGCTTAGGCCCCTCAAGTTTCAGAATTTACACCATTAGTCCCTATAGTTCTAAACCCTCTTAACTCATTTTGACCCCTTGCACCATTTTGGCCCCCTGTCAAATTGATTTATGAACCCCCTATTATTAACACTCTCTGGTCAAAAGATCTGGTCAAATCCACTTGCCCGCCAATAGTCTCACCACTCTCAACTGCTTCTGCAACTCCTGCAATCCCATCCCCCCTCCATCACCTTATCTCCTCATTGTCTCCCCACCTCCACACAACTCCAAACTTCATTTATTGCCCCCCCTACCCCCTCACTCAACCTCCAAGGGCAGATAAAGAATTTGGCGCCAAAAACCATTTTGAATGGTGGAGATTAATTCAGGGTCATTCAAGGGCTAGGATTGATGGGAAACAATCAGAGGAGAGATACAAAGTGATTGGGTTATAAAAAGAGAAGGATAGAGAAGAAGCAAGCAGTAGATTTTTAGTTTTAAATTTCCTTATGTCGTTTTTATGTTTTTGTTTTTAATCAAGTCCTAAATTGTAATCTTTTGCTTCATATTGTCAAGTTAAGTCAGTTAAAGTGTATTAAAACTCTTCCCAAGTATTAATTCCAGTTTATGTTTACATTCCAAATTTCTAGTTCACTGTGCAAATTTTCATTTTCGAATTTCTATATCAAAGCTGTAGTAGCTAAATTTGTGGATTCAAAGAAGCTTATATAAGCTTATTAAAGCCTTTGAGTAGTTTAAATTTAAGTTTTAAGCAAAGTTGTGTTCTTGGTCAACTAAAGTCAAACAGGTGATCAATTGGCTATGGAAAGAGAAATGGGTTGATGCAGCAATTCAAATGGGTTGATTTAGTTCCTGTGGGTTGATAATTAGGTTAGTTGTTCTTGGTTTACAGTTGGCAAGCCATTGTGGCTATTGGACAATTTGTAAGTCAATTTTCTAGATTCTAAGTACAATCTGTTTTTGTGATTAATAATAGTTGAAATCTGTTTTAATAGTTATATTTAAGCTACATTAATTTAGTTTGATCAATGATTTGTGTTTGTTAGTGATAGAATAGTTTTAAACTTCACATCAGTGGGTTAAGGGAGTGTTTGGATTTGTAGTTTAAACTGCCCTTAAGGCTTGCTCATTAGATAATACTTGTTGGTTCAAGTTTGTGTAGCTTATTTGAGTATTTACCTGTCTCAGTTTGTACCTTTAATACACCTAAAGTCAAAATTCACTTTAACTATCTCCAACAGTTAACCTGTTGGATTTTTGGTAATCCAATCTTTTGTTTTGTGTTCAAAAGTGTTAAACAAAGCTTGCAAAGGTTCTATTTCAATCATTAACATCCATATCAGTACTTAAAATCAGTGGCAAAGTTGGACAAAGTCAACTTTTCATGTTTAAGTCAAAAGTCAAAAACAGAAAATCATGTTTTGAGCTAACTGAGAAAGATTTTTCATTGGTTCATTTCTAAGTTAAATTCAGTGCAATTTGTTGCTTTAAAAAGCTCTCTTGGTCTATTTCATTATTAGCATTTTTGCTTAATTTTGTGATTTTTTTAAAGGTTTCAAATATGCTGTTTAAAAGGGTGATAACTGCCCTGTACACACTCAGTGTATACTGAGTGTGTACAGGTGGGTTTGTGCAGCTTAGCACAGAGCTCATTTGAGCTTGTTGTTAGCTCTAATTTGGTTCACAAATAGTTGGCTAGGTCTAGTGTATGTTTCAAGCTTTTGTTTTTGATTCATAGCTTATTTGAGTGCTGATATTGTAGCTGCAAAATTGGCCCAGAAATCTGTTTTAGCCTATTAGCTTAAATCATCAGATCTGTTAGACTTGCAATCCAGTGGTTATAACTTGTTGATTTTGGTTGCATTAGGGTACATTTAGCTTATTATAGCTTCTTATTCAGTGTGGTAGCTTTTGGTGAGCTTTTGGCTTATCAAGTGCTTATTTCAAATAGCACTTCCACATCAGTTCCTTAATTCCACACATAAGCACTTGTTTTTCCATTTTTCTTATATTCCTAATATTATTTTAGACTTTTCCTGAAATTTTCAGATTTTTTCAAGTTGTTTAGCTATTTTTCTTAATTTAAAGTAGTTTTTAATCATTTTTAATTAGCTTTTAATATAAAAAATTCAGAAAAGGTTCAAAAAAATAAGTTTTCATTTTCTTAGGCTTAGATAAATATAAAAAGTGAAAAAAGTAATTTTCCATATTTTTCATAGTTCATTTGGTAATTTTTAGTGATTTAATTAGTTTTTAATAGTTTAAAATTCATAGAAAATATAAAAATAATCACAAAAATACAAAAATAGTTTTAAAAAGTTTCTTTTGATATTTTAGATTTTTCTAAGTCTAAATTTTATTTTTCTAGCTTTGTTTCATAATTTCTTGTATTTTAGCTAATATTTAATAGTTAAAAATAGTTTTTAATTAGATAATTAGTCTTAAAAATAATTTTCTTTTTCTAAAAATTTTCTTTTATCATTAGGATTGTAAAAACATCATTTTCATATTTTTAGGGTTAATATTGATTTAGTTTCACGTTTTTAGTTGTACGTCACGTAGATTTTAAATTCAGTTTTACAAAAACATAAAAACAAAAACATCATTCTAAATATAGTGATAGCGTTTATTTAATAGATTTTATCTTTTTAACTTTCTTTAATTTGTATTTAAGCCGTCTTTATTTGTTAGCTTTTCTGTAGTTATAATATCATATCCAAATCCTTTTCCTGTTCAAATCTCTCGATCACTAAACGTCTGATAATCCATTGCACAACTCGCTGGGACATAACGACCCGGGGAAACACTATACTCCTCTGATCTTAATTGCATTAGTGTTTGAGCAGTTTTTAGTCTTTTTGACTTGACTGTTTAGCACCAATCAAATTTTGGCGCCGCTGCCGGGGAGCTGTGCTGATCTATCTTCCGTGTAGCAGATTAGTTGTTTGAATACTCACTCATTTGTTCATATCATCCATATCTATCTATATATATATCCATATTTTTATAAAAAATCCAAAAACCCAAAAACAAGCAAAAACGTATAAAACACAAAAATATTTTCTCTTTTGTTTCTATATATGTATCAAAAATAAAATACAAAAAGATTCGTCGTTTTCTTTAATAAATAACAACTTAAAAGATTACCACCGCAAACCAAGGCAGTGCACTACCTAACTGGGAGTGCGACCATAATAAGTTCCCGAACTAAAGATTTAAAACTTGCCTTTGTGTCCTTGTGATTGGTGTACCTTTTTCAAAGAAGCCATTCATCTTGGATTATTGGTTAAGTTCACTGTTGTTTTGCCTCGATTTTGTGTTAATTGATTTTGTTGTGATATCGACGTTTCAGAACCAGAAAACCCAAAAGATTCTTCTCACCACCATTTTTATAAAACGTCTTCATAATTCTCATTCGCATCTAAAAGATTTTCATAATTCCCATTTCTCTTCTTAACTCTGAGATCCCTTAGAGTTATCTCTAGTGCATGCGCACTCGTTCTTCTAGATCATTGAGTCCTTTGCGTGATCTAGCAGAAATTCCAAGAAGACGTTCTCGTAGACGTGCTGCCCAAATAGTCGAACCCGAGATTCGTACTATTTCAATCAACAATATGGCAGACGAACGTACTATGGCGGAAATGCTCCAAGCACCCACCGAGGGTTATGGAGATGCCATCGTTTTACCCGTTATCAATTCTGATCACTTCGAATTGAAGACACATTTGATTCAACTTGTGTCTACAAATCAATTCCGCGGGTCTGATCGAGAAGACCCGTATGCACACATCCGTTGGTTTAACAAGTTAACCTCAACTATCAATTACAAGGATGTGCCACAAAAAGTCATCAAGTTGATGCTTTTTCCATTCTCTCTTGAGGGGACAGCCCGGATTTGGCTGGAAAAAGAACCCCCTCGATCCATCGAAACTTGGGAGGATCTTGTTCAAAATTTTGTGAATTATTTCTTTCCTCCATCAAAGACGACTAATCTGAAAAATGAAATTTCTGGATTTCGTCAAAATTTCAATGAAAACTTTGGAGAGGCATGGGAGAGATTCAAAGATCTCCTCAGGAAATGCCCCCATCATGAATTCACGGAGCTTCAACAAGTCAATATCTTTTACAATGGGTTGAACGGTAATGATCAAGATTCCTTGAATGCAGCCGCAGGCGGAAATATCTTGAATCGTAAACCTAAAGATGTGATTGAGATTTGCGAGCAAAAATCAAAAGTTCCTATTTCTCGCAACAAAGTCAATGTTCCGAACACTCCTGCTTCTTCATCCGGTAACTCTTCCGAGTTAGCCGCTCCGTTAGCCGCTCTAACGGACATCATCCATTGTATGATAAAAGAGGTAAAGGAAATCAAAAGCGAAATTCATAAGCCGGAACCAATCAAAGCCGTAAACAAGGTGTGTGAAACTTGTAGTGGTCCACACGCGTATTATGATTATCAAGCAACCGATGCTTCCTTTTACCAAGCTCCCGTAGCTTCGGTAAACCACAATCAATACCGACCACAAGCTGATCCTCACTACCGTGCACCTAGCGGTATGACACCACCTGGTTTTCCTCCTGTGCAAAACCATGGCAATCAAAACCATGGCAATCAAAATCGCTTTGTTCCGAATCAAGGACAAAATTTCAATAACTCTCAAAATTTCAATCAAAACCGGAACAATTTCAACCAACCTCAACCATATCAAGCTCCAAATCATCAAAGTTATCAACCACCTCCTCAAGCTCCCATGCCAAATGACTTCATGAAAATGACTGAGGCAAACATGCGATCAATGCAAACTCAGATCAATAACATGAGAGGTGAGCTAAAAAGGGAAATTGATACCACATTATCTCGGCAGACAAATGAATTAAAGAATATGATGAGCAGTTTCATGAACATGAATATGAACAAAGCTTCGCCATCTTCTGGAGGACTCCCAGGCAATACTATTCCCAATCCAAATGCCGAGTTGAAAGCCGTCACCACTCGTAGTGGTAAGACGCACAATGGACCTAAGACTCCAATGCCCCCTCCTCCTGTGGCATTTAGTCAAGTTACCAAGGAGACAACGGACAAGGTGCATTATTCAAGCCCACGAAGTACCGCACACGTCCCACCTTCGGTAGTCCAAGCTTTAAGTCCGGAACCCGATGTTCCGAAGAAAAATCCTGAGCCCGAAAACACTTCCATCCCGGCTCAAAAGTCTAGTCAGCTTCCCTACCCATCAAGAATGAATGATGAGAAGCAAAAAGACAAAAACAAAGAGCAGATGGAAAAGTTTTTCCAAATCTTCAATGAGCTTCACTTTGATATAAGCTTCGTTGATGCTCTCGTTCTAATGCCTAAATTTGCATCCACGCTTAAAGGCTTACTCACCAACAAAGATAAGCTATCAGAGATGGCGAAAACTCCTCTCAATGAGCAATGCTCAGCAGCCATTCTTAATAAGCTTCCCGAAAAGCTTGAAGACCCTGGCCGGTTCTTAATCTCGTGTGATTTCTTGGGGATGTTTCAATGCTCCGCCTTGGCCGATCTTGGCGCTAGCATTAACCTCATGCCACTCTCAGTATGGAAGAAACTGTCTCTTCCTGAACTTTCATCCACTCGTATGACACTCGAGCTAGCGGACCGTACCGTAACTCGTCCACTTGGGATAGCCGAGGATGTCGTGATGAAAGTGGGAAAATTTCACTTTCATGCTGACTTTGTTGTAGTAGACTTCGATGCAGATCCTAGAGTTCCCCTCATCTTAGGGAGAGCTTTCTTAAGAACGAGTCGTGCTCTGATCGATGTGTTTGCGGAAGAGTTGACCATACGGGTCGACAACGAAGAGCTCACGTTAAATATCAACCAGAACTCCAAACCTCTATACAAACAGAGTGTTGCCACAATTGATCAAAAATCTGAAAGAATCAATGCAACACTCTCAAATTTCACGGTTAAGAGTGTTCACCAAAAACGTGCCGAGCTCAAAGCTTTGAAAATTACCCCTGGTTCAAGCAAATGGTTTGAAAGTTGTACCAGGGAAGTCAAGAGTGTTCTTGATGATGATGATGATGATCTAGAATCGGAGACTTCATCGGAAGTGGTGGAAACTGCTAGCTCTAAGAGCACACCACTTGTCCCACCTCCGGCATCAGTTTGTCGCATCGAGATTGTTAAATCTGTGGATGAAACCAAACTCTCTTCAGTTTCATCTGAGTTGGATGATGATGTTTGTGATCCAATGGGAGACATTCTTCCCATTGATGAATTGCTCAAAAAGAATCCATCATCTTCTAGTCTTATTCCCGACTCTTCCATCCCTTCTCTCACTCCTGATGAGGAAGATGACAACTTTTGGAATGAAGTCGAGGCTTTTCTTAGTGATGAGTCAATTCCAATGGGAATTGATAACACTTACCTTGATCCGGAGGGAGACATCCTTTTTCTGGAAAGTCTGTTGATTGAAGAACCGTTTCCCATCCTCCCTCCCGGATATCTTCTTGACAATCACAATCTAAGCTTCAAGTTTAAGCTTAAAAATGTCAAAAATGGTGCTTTGCTTCTTTCTGATGAGGAATGGACTTGCATTGTCATGCATATCTTTGTTCCATTCTTCACAGATGGTGTGGTTGCTCTTTCCCTTTTCTCTTTCGGGAATGAGGACACCATCTTTGACCCCGGTATCATTCTTAATAGTTTTTACTATTAACAATACCGCGGTTATATCTCGTCGGTGTGGAACTTTCTGATGTTCATATGTTCATTAACATTGTGAACGAAAGTCCGATCGAGATTGGTTTTCCACGTTACTTTCCCCATGAACAAATGAATGCGGGGTCGAGTCAAGCTAGCGACTCGGGAATCAAAAACAGTAGCACGCCATATGGGTTTTCACCCATATTTCTGTCTTCTCACCTCTTTCTACCACCCTAGTGTGGGGGGGTTGCCCACATGTAGTAAAAAAAAAAAAAAAAAAAAAAAAAAAAAATCCTTGCTAAATAATGGCCGTAGTATTTCCCTTTTACGTTCTTTGTTTCGGCATAACCGCCGGTACTTTGAATATTGAGGGCAATATTCATTTCTAAGTGTGGGGGGGAATTCTCACGAATTTTATCATATAATTATACCAATTCCCCCGTTTTTGGCCAAAATTTTTTTTGGAGTAAGTGTTTTACACTTTCTCATTTGGTTATCAGTCCGCCATGTCTGTAAGACAAAAGGATTGGCTAATCCAGGAGCAAACGGCTCTTGGTAAAGATTTCTCAAATCCGTTTATATGGCTTGCAATTTGCCCAAAATTGTATGGTATTCAGCTCACCATATCCTAAAAAGTGAAGAGTTGGCTAGCCCGCAAGATTATGGCTTGTGGTAAAGGCAGTGGAAAAACCATAATTGGTAATCAGCTCACCAAAGATAATACTGATAATTTATCTAAGAGTTGGCTAGTCCAGAAGGGTACGGCTTCTGGTAAAGACACATCAAATCCGTTTACAGCTTGTGGTTTGCTCAAAATCACATGGTTATCAGTGTACCATGGTTCTTACTTGAACTGAAACATTTGGCTACTCCAGAAGTAATGGCTTTTGGTAAAGAGATTAAAATCCATTATGTTTTCTCAAATCATTGCTAGGGACTAGCAATATCTTAGTGTGGGGGATTGATGAGTGTCTAAATACTCATCATTTTTGTACAAAATAAACTGCAAAATCATCTGAAAACACTCAGAAACACATCAAAATGATCAAAATATCACAAATCAGTGTTTTATGTGTTTTAAATGCAAAAATATCAAAATCAGATGAAAAACATATCAAATTTACAAAAATTGCAGTTTTAGTCCCCCAAGTTTCAAAAATTGTCAAAAACAGTCCCTGAGCACATAATTTCAAAAGTAAAATCACCAAAGGTCCTTTTTAAATCATAACTTGTCAAAATTAGTCCTTTGGTGAAAAATATCAAAAGTTTGAGAAAATTACAAAAATGGTCCTTCAAGTTTCAAAATTGGCAAAATTGGCCCCTGGAAAATTGCAAAATGGCAACATTGGTCCTTATACTTTTTGAGAGTGTCACTTTTGGTCCCTTGAATCAAGATTGATGAATTGGCAGCTTAGGCCCCTCAAGTTTCAGAATTTACACCATTAGTCCCTATAGTTCTAAACCCTCTTAACTCATTTTGACCCCTTGCACCATTTTGGCCCCCTGTCAAATTGATTTATGAACCCCCTATTATTAACACTCTCTGGTCAAAAGATCTGGTCAAATCCACTTGCCCGCCAATAGTCTCACCACTCTCAACTGCTTCTGCAACTCCTGCAATCCCATCCCCCCTCCATCACCTTATCTCCTCATTGTCTCCCCACCTCCACACAACTCCAAACTTCATTTATTGCCCCCCCTACCCCCTCACTCAACCTCCAAGGGCAGATAAAGAATTTGGCGCCAAAAACCATTTTGAATGGTGGAGATTAATTCAGGGTCATTCAAGGGCTAGGATTGATGGGAAACAATCAGAGGAGAGATACAAAGTGATTGGGTTATAAAAAGAGAAGGATAGAGAAGAAGCAAGCAGTAGATTTTTAGTTTTAAATTTCCTTATGTCGTTTTTATGTTTTTGTTTTTAATCAAGTCCTAAATTGTAATCTTTTGCTTCATATTGTCAAGTTAAGTCATTTAAAGTGTATTAAAACTCTTCCAAAGTATTAATTCCAGTTTATGTTTACATTCCAAATTTCTAGTTCACTGTGCAAATTTTCATTTTCGAATTTCTATATCAAAGCTGTAGTAGCTAAATTTGTGGATTCAAAGAAGCTTATATAAGCTTATTAAAGCCTTTGGGTAGTTTAAATTTAAGTTTTAAGCAAAGTTGTGTTCTTGGTCAACTAAAGTCAAACAGGTGATCAATTGGCTATGGAAAGAGAAATGGGTTGATGCAGCAATTCAAATGGGTTGATTTAGTTCCTGTGGGTTGATAATTAGGTTAGTTGTTCTTGGTTTACAGTTGGCAAGCCATTGTGGCTATTGGACAATTTGTAAGTCAATTTTCTAGATTCTAAGTACAATCTGTTTTTGTGATTAATAATAGTTGAAATCTGTTTTAATAGTTATATTTAAGCTACATTAATTTAGTTTGATCAATGATTTGTGTTTGTTAGTGATAGAATAGTTTTAAACTTCACATCAGTGGGTTAAGGGAGTGTTTGGATTTGTAGTTTAAACTGCCCTTAAGGCTTGCTCATTAGATAATACTTGTTGGTTCAAGTTTGTGTAGCTTATTTGAGTATTTACCTGTCTCAGTTTGTACCTTTAATACACCTAAAGTCAAAATTCACTTTAACTATCTCCAACAGTTAACCTGTTGGATTTTTGGTAATCCAATCTTTTGTTTTGTGTTCAAAAGTGTTAAACAAAGCTTGCAGAGGTTCTATTTCAATCATTAACATCCATATCAGTACTTAAAATCAGTGGCAAAGTTGGACAAAGTCAACTTTTCATGTTTAAGTCAAAAGTCAAAAACAGAAAATCATGTTTTGAGCTAACTGAGAAAGATTTTTCATTGGTTCATTTCTAAGTTAAATTCAGTGCAATTTGTTGCTTTAAAAAGCTCTCTTGGTCTATTTCATTATTAGCATTTTTGCTTAATTTTGTGATTTTTTTAAAGGTTTCAAATATGCTGTTTAAAAGGGTGATAACTGCCCTGTACACACTCAGTGTATACTGAGTGTGTACAGGTGGGTTTGTGCAGCTTAGCACAGAGCTCATTTGAGCTTGTTGTTAGCTCTAATTTGGTTCACAAATAGTTGGCTAGGTCTAGTGTATGTTTCAAGCTTTTGTTTTTGATTCATAGCTTATTTGAGTGCTGATATTGTAGCTGCAAAATTGGCCCAGAAATCTGTTTTAGCCTATTAGCTTAAATCATCAGATCTGTTAGACTTGCAATCCAGTGGTTATAACTTGTTGATTTTGGTTGCATTAGGGTACATTTAGCTTATTATAGCTTCTTATTCAGTGTGGTAGCTTTTGGTGAGCTTTTGGCTTATCAAGTGCTTATTTCAAATAGCACTTCCACATCAGTTCCTTAATTCCACACATAAGCACTTGTTTTTCCATTTTTCTTATATTCCTAATATTATTTTAGACTTTTCCTGAAATTTTCAGATTTTTTCAAGTTGTTTAGCTATTTTTCTTAATTTAAAGTAGTTTTTAATCATTTTTAATTAGCTTTTAATATAAAAAATTCAGAAAAGGTTCAAAAAAATAAGTTTTCATTTTTCTTAGGCTTAGATAAATATAAAAAGTGAAAAAAGTAATTTTCCATATTTTTCATAGTTCATTTGGTAATTTTTAGTGATTTAATTAGTTTTTAATAGTTTAAAATTCATAGAAAATATAAAAATAATCACAAAAATACAAAAATAGTTTTAAAAAGTTTCTTTTGATATTTTAGATTTTTCTAAGTCTAAATTTTATTTTTCTAGCTTTGTTTCATAATTTCTTGTATTTTAGCTAATATTTAATAGTTAAAAATAGTTTTTAATTAGATAATTAGTCTTAAAAATAATTTTCTTTTTCTAAAAATTTTCTTTTATCATTAGGATTGTAAAAACATCATTTTCATATTTTAGGGTTAATATTGATTTAGTTTCACGTTTTTAGTTGTACGTCACGTAGATTTTAAATTCAGTTTTACAAAAACATAAAAACAAAAACATCATTCTAAATATAGTGATAGCGTTTATTTAATAGATTTTATCTTTTTAACTTTCTTTAATTTGTATTTAAGCCGTCTTTATTTGTTAGCTTTTCTGTAGTTATAATATCATATCCAAATCCTTTTCCTGTTCAAATCTCTCGATCACTAAACGTCTGATAATCCATTGCACAACTCGCTGGGACATAACGACCCGGGGAAACACTATACTCCTCTGATCTTAATTGCATTAGTGTTTGAGCAGTTTTTAGTCTTTTTGACTTGACTGTTTAGCACCAATCAGAGATTAAAGATTACAATGGTTTTACCAAAGCATGTTTAACAGTGAACAATAAAAATAAAATTAAAACAATAAATAAACATGATAAAAAAGCTTAAGAGTTTAAATGAGTTTTCAGATAAATTTGTTTCGTACATGTTTTTTACCATGCAATTGGAAGAAAGAGATCTATTTGGAAACAAATACTATTCTAGACATGCATAACCCATACACAATGCCATATAATTTTAATGTGGAAATCAATATGTCGTTGAATGCATTACGTTTTTGGCTCCGAAATGTTAAAGTATTTATGTATTATAATACTTGTTTTGTTTGTTTTGACTATAGGTTAGAATCTTATTATGTTGAAAAGAGAACATATGTTAACAATTTTATTTTATTTTATTTTATTTTTTTAACGGCGAGTTAGTAGTTAGTGATCCGAGCCCACAGTGACATTCAATTGGGCAGTATGCAAGCCTCGAACCTTTCTCCGTAGGGGATAAACCCCACTCCCGCTTCTATTTATTTCGGGCCCCTGAAGATCCATAGTGAGACTCGAACCTGAGACCTCTCCAAAGAAACCTTAGGTTTCCTTGGAGAGGTCTTTATATAAATCAGCTACCCAAATCCTTAATATACTTGGTAGGGTTGAGCAAATGACCCGAATGAACTGGACCAACCGTGACCGGACTGGACCGACCACATTTGGTTCTGTCCTCGGTCTCGACTTTTGGGCTAATTCGGTCCTCGGTCCGGTCCGTTCCGGACCGACTAATTTTGGCTAATTTGGCCTTGTTGGACCAGACCGAGACCGGACCGACCACATTCGGTCCGGTCTCGGTCTAAGATTTTTGCCGAAATCGGTCTCGGTCCGGTCCAGTCTTGACTGGTTCGGTCAGGTTTTTAGACCGTGAGCACCCTTAATACTTGGAGGTAATATATACGAGTTTTATTCGTAAGGAGTTAATTGAAAATATCTGTAAGATATAACAACGACATAAGCTATAATTGGGCTTGAATATAAAGAACATGCATCACTTTGGCCCAAATCAATTGGGCCTTTGTCTAGAAGCTATCTTATTCTTTTTTTCTAAAGCTCGAGCCCAATAGCTGAACCCTCTGACCATGAAACTTTGTGTACCTATTTTGTGACGCGTAACTCAGTTGGTTCCAAATGTGAAATACGACTTGCAAGATCCTCGATCTTTTTGATATTCTCGTGATAAATGTACTTAAACTTGCGCGTGCGTGATAGTGAAAAAGACTTTGGAATATAAAAAATCGTTTAGTATGGAGTATGGACCTATGAGTTTAGAAATCTTTGAATATTCAAAGTCGATAAGTGTCTAAAATCATGATTGAAATAGTAGTTTTTGATTGTCATTATCGTTAGTGTGTATGTGTCTGACCACGTTAGAACGAAAATATTTATGGTATTTGATGAATATAAGATATCCGAAAGGACATCCTCACTATGAACATTCAGCTATTAAAATATGTTCATGTCATAAAAGGTTTTGATATGTGTATGAATTATCTAATAAGATTTATGTTGGTTATTGACTGTTGAGTTAGATCGAACGTGGTGCAATTTTACATTTCTATTTTTTTTTATTAGCTTTGACAATTCGTTTTCCTTTTAATCTGTTTGAGATGAAATATTAACATGGTCACCAAAGAAACATGTTTTAGAGTATTAAAATAAGACAAAAAGTGAATAGTTTATAAGAGTTTTCGAATATTCCAACACAGTCCTAGATTTTTTCAATCTACGACTGTAAGGAAAAGTTCGATGACATATAGCAGTCTAAACTTATTCAACACACAACACTTATGGTATATAAGTAACTAAAAATTTGTATCCTCAGTCTATGTGGGACAGAGTTTCAAGATGAATGGTTGAAACAACTTACGTTTGCTATCTGTATCGACACAAAATATTGGGGTAACATTACCAGTAACCATTTTAATTTAAACCAAAGTCTAACATTTCCATAGTGGTGATAGAAAGTGATTTTTTCACTTATAAAAAATCTCACAAACAAAAAATCATGCATGAGATTGCTTAAATGGTTAGTTTACATCACTTCATTTTCTAATTTTCCAGTTAAAATATGTTTTAAAAAATGATTTTATGTAAGGTGTCCATAGAAAAATGGTACTCATAATAGTAGAAAATTACTTTCTACATGCATAACAAATGAACGAAACACCAACATAACCCGTGCTTGAATCTTTGGAAAGCCAACATGCTTATTAAGTTTAAATGCACTTTGAGGACCATTCCATACTCGGGCCTTCTTCGTTACAATAATGGCATCCTGAAATCGAGTTTTCGAGAATAAGTAAGACATTCCCAAGATGTAGAAAAAAGGTCACAATGGATACAAGATGTAGAACATTATTTTTATACAGTAACATAAATAGTTTTTGGAATGTATCCTACCTACCCAATTTACATCTTTTACTTCAAACTTCCACATTAATGGTTGTAAGTGAAAAGGTTATTATTTAAACCGTTTAGTCTCATGTCTTTTATACTTTAACTGTACTTGCTCATGATATATTTAGATATCGTGTAAAATTCACAAGATAAACAAATATAAATAAAGTGTTCTGGCTTGATTGATATCGTCCAACGTCTGAGCGTATGGTTCATAGCATTTCCATCCAATAGAAAGTTGTGGTCAATACTTTAAATTTTTTTTGCCGGTGTATAGCTCAGTTAGTTTCGAATGAGAAGACATCTAAAATCCATGGCTTTTAAGAAATCCTCATAAAATTGTATTCTTTTCTCATGCATGGTTGTATCAAACCTTGAATATATAAATAGTAGTTGTTGATTGTCACTATCATTGTTGTATTTTGTAAGATGACATTAGGGAGGGAGGAGTGGAGCATTCTTACCCTAATACCCTGAGGGTGCCACGTCACCTCTATCCAATAAAAAACTTCCACCTCAAAACTACCCCAATACTACCCTAACACTACCCTAACTAGACGGAGTGGTACCTGATCCTACCCTAACCCAAAATTTCATAAAAAGACAAAATAAAAAGAAGAGAACAAAGCTTGCAATAGTTCGGGTTCCGAACTCGAATTGTCCCAAGTTTTCAAGTACCCTAAGGGGTGGGAATGGTGTAGCCGCTAGGGTAGTTGAGCTTGATGCTCAAACCGAGCTCCACTCCATGGTACCTTAGAACAAAAATATGTATGGCATTAGCTAGATGAAAATAAGATATACCGAAGGATATCTTCGTTATGAACTTTCAACTATGATAAAAATTTGTTCATTTCATCATGTCGGTTGTTGATTCCTGAGTTAGATCGTACATGTATATATTTGTTATGTTGCATCTTAATAAGATATATTTTTACATATCTATATGGTCTCCACGAAAACATGTTTTACAGTACCAAATCAAAAGAAAAAAGTTGAGATTACTTATGAGCTTTTGAAGTTTCAGATTCTTAGATTTTTTCAACCCGACAGATTCTGAAATAATCAAAGACAAGATACTAATCTCAACAAATCTAACATACCCAAACTTATGGTATTTAAGTAACCAACAACTTGTATCTTTAGCCTATGTGGGATAGAGTGTTAGGTTACAAAATATATTCATAAAAAATGTTAAGAAAGAGATAATGCAAGAGGTATTAACAGTTGGTGAAAGAAAAATTTGTCACATGGCACATTAAAGTGAAGTTTATAAGCAACTTTTATGTGTTTATAACACGAAACACAAAGGCAACAGCTTAGATAAAAAAAACTATGATGATATTTACTAAGATAAAAAGGTTTAGCGTTTACTTATCTGAATTCGTTTATATAGAAATCTATATGTTGTTGTAAAAGTTACTTCTTGAGGTCATGAATGCAATTTCTTGTTCTATTGTGATACTTGTTTTGGTTTGTTTAGAAACTTCGTCTGCCGAGCGCAGATCAGTAATCAAATTTTGAATGTAGAGGACAAAGCTGACAAGATGAGCATTATGTTAAATTCTCGTATCTCTTGCGTATGCTTTAGATAGTTCTTGGCCTTGTAACATTCATGTGAATATCACCGGCATTCCATCGAATAATTGATTTACCTGAAAATATACCAAGAGCAACTTAGTGGGCATAACGACCATCGTCCATCACTAATGTCAACTTAGCACCAAATCCGTTTATCCTCTCATCACTCCCACCTATTTTAATTGACAAAAAATGAAAACGTTAAGTTTGCTCGCAGTTCAAAGCACGAGCTGATGAACCGTATCACTCTCAAAGTGTACATGGCTCGCTAGTTGCATTACCACAACCTTTTTAGTAAATTAAAACAAGCAAAATCATTTCGTAAATGAAACTATATATTCTAATAATGTGAGTCATGTTGACATGTACGTGTGTAAGTATATTATGTCTCACAATCTGATCATATTACCAGAATCAGAATTGAATGAAAGAATAATGTGAGTCACATTATTTGTATGCATTTCCACTTATTGGCTTCTACCGATAAAAAAAAATAAAAATGCGTTTCATTAAATTAGTCATAGATTATTTTGCACGTCATTTCCATTCTTGTTATTAAAAATCTTTCGGAAATCCTTTTTCAATTTAATCAAATAAGATATACACATTTTAATTCATGTGTACAAATATATTATTTCTTTATTGGCTTCTAAAAATATGTGTTCCTTTTTAACACAAAAAGATTAAAGTGGTGTCTATAAATATGTGTTCCTTTTTAACACAAAAAGATTAAAGTGGTGTCTATCAACATATGTTTCAGAGTAGAGAAATAGAGTAAAAAGTTTTTAGAGTTTATACAAGTTTTCGGCTATTCAACACTCTCTTAGTTTTTATTTATATATTTATGTTAGCTGAAAGAATGTAGAATAGCTGAAAACGTAATACTATTCTTAACACATTGGACACACATAAACTATGTGTATATTAGTAACCACCAACTTCTATCACAAGTCTATGTGGGATAGAATGTTATGAAAAGTCTAAAAAAACAAAAATCCCATGTACGAGATTGGTTAAATAGTTAGTTTTTCACTTCACTTCCATTTGCTACTTTTCCATATACGTGCACGCATGGTTCTAAAAGGTACATTATACTACTACAAAAAATTGAATAGAGTCCCCATCTTAGCCCGATTTAATTAAGAAAAGGGCTCTATTTATATATCTCGCCTCTTTAAAAACTATAGAGCCCTCTTTTACATAAAAGAACCCGGCTCCGTGTGATAAAGCCCGGTTATCATATTATGAACCGGGAAGTAATATTTTACATAATTTCAGATGGCTTTTATTGGTTAGCCGAACCGGTGGCGACATCGGTTCCCAGTTGAACCTGTTGGTCCGGTCCGATTTTTAAAACTATATGTACAATTAAATTGTTAGCTTGTATGAAGCTTTGTGTGTTTTATTAATTTGTAATTTTATATTTTAGGGTGTTTTAAAAATAACATTAATTAGTGTGTTTAATTATTTTATATTTTGGATTATATTGTAGCTTGTTTAAATTGTATATTTTGAAAATATTATTGTACATTTTAGTAAGGGGTGTTTTAATTGTTTGTTTTTAATTTGGTATATATGCTTTAAATTGGTTGTACAATGTGAATGAATTTATTGTAGTTTTAAGTAATATGGTGTTTTAATAAGATTATTAGTTACACCATACATTTCTCTCACCTTTAACTTTCAACATTTCACTTATATTTGACCGTTTTTATTTTAGAGTAAATTACATAAATGGTCACTGTGGTTTGTCTAATTTTTCACATTTAGTCACTGAACTTTTTTTTTGACAAGGTCAGTCATTAAGGTTTCAAATCGTTACAGATCTAGTCATTAAGGTTTCAATTTCGTTACATAAATGGTCACTGTGGTTTGAAACTTCAGTGACCATTTATGTAACGAAATGGACTGAATCTGTAACGGTTTGAAACTTCAGTGACCACGTATGTTAAAAAAAAAGTTCAGTGACTAAATGTGAAAAAATAGACAAACCATAGTGACCATTTATGTAATTTACTCTTTATTTTATATGTAGTATACATTAAGTGGGTTTGATAACGTAGTCAGATCAAATTGTATCACAATATGTCATTTGAGCCCCACTCAATGCCACATTAGCATTCTCACTTTCAACATTTGCACTACAAAACACCCTTCACTCACACCATGTCATTTGGTCCCTATCCACCCATAATTTTTTTCCTCCATTTTTCTAACAAATTAAATTCCATTTATTCAAATATATTACAATTCGAAACTTCAAAAAATATATATATACACACGTAAACTAAAACACATATGGTTTTTTGGAGGATATTTGTAAATAAGCCAAATGAAATGAAAGACACATCATTTCCTCCATCATTTCACTTGACATTTTATAAATATCCTTCAAAAAACCCCGCATGTTGAAATAAAAATACAAATTACGATACGATGCGACAACACAAATTATTCTATTTGTTTTCTTCGTACATCCAACATATTTTGTGACTAATATTATCTTGTATTTCTAACACACTTTTCCACAACATGGCCTTAACCTCGTAATCTTTCCAGCCTTCATCATCCAAAAAATTGCCAATCAGAGCATGTCTTCCTGGCGAAATATCTTTGCATTTCACGTATTTCATCGTCAATCTTCTTTTACCTCCCTTGATTGCTCAGACAACTTGATAACACCGATAATAGCTTCCTGACGAGCTGCATCGTGTTCGTCACATTGTTTGTGAACACACGCTTTATTTTCTTCGACGATATGGGAGAGAACAAGCTATTTTTGGTATGATAAATGTGTTTTTGGTAGAGACGTGTGTGAAAATTTTAGTTGAAATAGGGTGTTATTTATAGAGTGTTAAAAGCGGTTTATTATAAAAAATAAATAAAATGAATTTTTTGAAATATAATCGTTGCATTCAATTGTTTATTTTATTTTTTTTGCCCTTTTCACATTGTGGATTCAGCGAAACTGCTCTCGGCGAGCATACAAGGTGCCATGACGTGGGTTCGGCTGCGCCGACTTGCTTGCCACGTCGGATTCGGCGAGTGAGCTCGCTGCCATACCTTTCTCTCTCATATGTTTCTATTGGCCTCGAAATTTGTGTTCCTTTCTAACTTGTGTGAAGTTAAAAATCCAAATGGCCTCCACCAGAACACGTTTTTTAGTAACAAAATTACATAAAAAATTTAAGAGTTCATATGAGTTTTCGGATAATAGACAACGGAGTGAGATTTTTTTTTTCAACCTCACAGGTGGTATATTATCAGAAGACATAATATTAATCTTAATACATTTAACACAAATATACACTTATGGTATATTAGTAACCAACAACTTCTATCTTCGGCCTATTTGGGATAACATGTTAGGAAAAAAGTTAGAAAAGGTCTAAATAATACTAAGAAAGAGTTATTAACGGTTAGTGAAAGAAAGATACACTACCTGGAACACCAAATTGAAGTTTAGAAGCAACTAGTTTATGTGTGGAACATGATTGTCTCAAGTTATAAAAACAACTTGAGTCAACTTGGGGAAGTATGAGCCATTGGATTTGATCCAATTGTTCAAATGAAAATAACCTCTTTTGATTTGAGCCGTTGGATAAAATCTAATAGCTCATAAACATCCAACTTGACTCAAGTTGTTTTTCAACTTGAGACAATCTCTTCCCTTTATGTGTTTGGAACACGAATCATGAAGTGGGCAGTTTCGATAATGTCAAAGTATATGTTGCTATTACTCTAAAAATTAAAGATTGCGAATTTTTAAGCGTTGTTAAAAAAAATTGTGATTTCATAAAGAGAAAAAGGGTAAGTTATTACTTATGATTATAGAAATTGATCAACTTACCTTTATTGTTGTAAAATTAAGTTACATTTTTTATTAAACCGAGCTCTAACCATTTTTACAATGCAGAATAGAAAGTGATGTTTTCACTCATGACAAGTTTTACAAACAGAAATCATTGAGATTACATAAATGGTTAATTTACTACCGGTATATATCAACTAACAAATTTACATGCATTAATCCATATGCATTATAAGTTTATAACCATTCTCATATATGTGCACAGAAAGCGAGGTTTTCCAATTTCCCAAATATTTTAAGAAATAAATTATGTAATTCATTTCATTATTTGCTCTTTATAATGATGAAAAAAAATTGAGTAATATCATTGTTTTTCACTCTTTATCGGCTTTCAAAAATATTTTTACTTCTTAAGCTATGCGAAACTAAAGTTTAAAATGTTTTCCACAAAAACATGTTTCATAATTAAAAAACAAATAGTAGAAAAAAAGTTTGAAGTTCATACAAGATTTTTAAAAAGAAAAATTGAAAAAGCAAAGTATCCTCAGCATATAGCGATCCATCCAAAAGACATTTTTCATGCAATAAAGCCTACGACATCACATTTTAAACATGCACAAACCTTTCCCACCTACATATTTTGGTTCGAGTGAAATACTCCAACTATAGGTGCCGTTGTTGCGCATGTAGTCTCGATAGATGTATAGCTTAAGGGGGCGTTTCGGGGAGGAGGTCACAAATTACAGGTGGCCAAATATACTGATGAGACGTTACCATCTGAGGCATGCACTTTTACAATTTCCAAATGCTCATTAACTTCGGAATCACCAACATTAACTAAGATAATCGAAGGAATCACCAACATTAACTAAGATAATCGAATCGTAATTAAAAACTACCATATAGCTAATGTTACTCTCACTTATAGCACCCAAACCCTGAAAAGAAGCATACATGTGTATTATGATACATATCTTATATTATAGTCTAAAAGTGTAAAAAATGTATGACATTATTTAAGTAAAATTCTTTACCTATAAAGAAATAATAAATAAGGATAAAAAGATTAAGGATTCATATTAACTCCCAGCTGTATCAAGTCTCTAATGCTATGAATTATTATTTATTAGCTTCCAAACTTCTCAAGCATTAGGTCAATCATACAACCGAAAGCATAATACTAGTCTAATCACAAGGAACTGACATACACTATGATATATTACTAACCAACAACTTGAGATACCACTCGTGAATTTTATGTATTATGTATAAAAAATTGGCATAGTTCTCTATATTATGTATTCTGTTAACGAATTTTATGTACATGGAATAAAAGAAATGCACGAGTCAGAAATCGCACTCGTGATTTGGGTTTCTCACAAAACAGTCATACATAGCAAAACATAGAACCGGAGAAAAAAGATAAGAACTCGTAATCTATGTTTTCATTTGATATACTTTCAAGCGATACAAAATGATATTCACGGGTAAGAGCGCACAAGACGTTTGGTTTACTGTTGGTCTAAAACTGAAATTTACGCGGCAAACATAAACTCGAGTTATAGAATGAATAACTACTAAATTTATACATCGTCGAATAAATTAAGTTTTTTGGTAATAGAGGTTAAAAGTATTTTTGCTTTATAATACCTGTTATGGGCCTTATCGCCATGGGTTGTTTAAGAAACTTATTATGCGGATCACTACACATTTAGGCATCTCAATCATTTTCCTATTGAATATACGTATTTTGGTTCGTAAGTAGCTAAGCAAAGTTTCCGACAAGCATGCTTATCAAACAAATACTTATGTCAAAATCGAAAAGAATTTTCGGCGATCCTTCATTATATACAGTTTTGATGACTTAAGTCATACAATATGTTGTTATTGCTCTAAAAAGATGAATTTTTATTCAAGTAGAAATGGATATTCGGTCGAATGATTTACGTTTTCATTATAAGCAAATTTTAATGAAAATATTTGTAAGTAAAGGTGCATATTTCGGTTTTTTTCCCAAACCGAACCACTTTTAAAACTGGTTTCGGTTCGAGTCAACAAGTCAAAAATTGGTCTGACCAAAACCTGTTCGGTTTAAAACTGGTTTTGAGAGAGAAAATGTGGTCGGTTTGACCCAGAACCTGTTTAAGTTCGAACCGGTCCGCTTTAAAATGGTTCTCAAACCGATTGAAAAAAAAAATGTTTAAAACGGTTACAAAACCGATTGTTCGGTTAAAGGGAAAGCTTGAGAAACCGGTATTCAGTTTTTTTTTGATCGGATTGATCTTTGATTTTTTGTCACCTCTATTTGTAAGTATATAACAATGACAAAGATATAATTGGGCCTGGATATAAGTAACATGCATCACTTCAGCCCAAATAATCAGGATCTTTTAGTTATTTGCATAAATTGCATAAAGTGTGAGCCTTGGTCTTTTAAATTCCTGGCCAAATTTGCATAAATTTGTGGTCCGAGACTTTAATTTTTTTCATGACGCGTAGCTCAGTTGCAAGGGCGGAGCTTAGTGAGGATCGGGAAGGGTCCCGGCCCCCTTAGGCCTAAGTCCGTTAATTTATTTTTTTCGCGATTTCATGTGTTAAAAAAATTTTTGTTTCAACTCGGCCCTCCAATCTAATGTTTTTCCGGAAAATTTTTTGTTTCGGCCCTCCCACAAAATTTTTTCTAGCTCCGCCACTACTCAGTTGGTTTCAAATAAGAAATAAGATTTGTAAAATCCATGGTCTATTAGATATTCTCATAATAAATGTACTTTAAACTCGCACGTGGTTGTGAAAAAAATTTGGGAATATAGAGGATTGTTTAGTATGGAGTAAGGCTGCTCATCGGTCGAAAACCGGATCGAGACTGAATCCGGAAAAAACCCTAGACCGAGACCGAATGTGGTCGGTCCGGTCCGGTCTCGGTCGGTCCGTCGGTCGGTACGGTCCAACAACGCTAAATTTCAGGTTTGTGGTCCGGACCGGACCGAGACCGAATACGGCAAAAACCCTAGACCGAGACCGGACCGCCGGTCCATCGGTCCGGTCGGTTTCGGTTCGGTTCGGTCCGGTCGGTTTTGTCGGTCGGTCCGGTCCATCCGGTCCGTTTGCTCACCCCTAGTATGGACTATGGGCCTATGGGTTTAGAAATTCTTAAATATTCAAAGTCGATAAGCATCTAAACATGATGATTTAAATAGTAATTGTTGATTATCACTATCATTGTTGTATTTTTGTAAGATTGTATTAGAACGAAAATATGTACGGCACTAGCTAGATGAAAATAAGATATACCGAAGGATATTTTAGTTATGAACTTTCAACTATGATAAAAATTTGTTCATTTCATATATGGTTATGATATGTGTATGAATTATCTAATAAAATTACGTTGATTGTTAACTGTCGAATTAGATCGACTGTGGTTTATTTTGCACGTAGCATTTTATTCAAAAGAATTAAGATACATGTTTACATTTGTATTGTTTCTTTATTAGGTTTTAATGTTTGTTTTCTTTTATAACCTGTTTGAAATTAAAGATTAAACACATTTTAGAGTACCACACTAAATGAAATGAAAAAAAAAAAAAAAAAGACTTCGTATGAGTTTTCATATATTCCAAGGTTTGCTAGAACTTTTCAACCTGGCAAATAATGAAATATCCGAAGACATAATACTAGTCTTAAGACATTTATCCGAAGATACGGTGAGTAAAATTTTTAAACTGAAGACGAAGTTTGAATAAGTAAGATCCAACCAGTCTCTATGTCATTCTTTGGTCTTCAACTGAATTCTTTAACTAGATGTTCTTAGGACAAATAGTAGTTTAAATTGCGTGAACGACAACCTCATTATAATTTTATAAAGTTTTCCCTTGTTTTTAATTACTTCGCTTCAAGTCATCAAGTGTGGCTCCTTTTAGCATTAGCTCGAAAGACATGCCTGCCAAAGTTATTGAAAGTTGTGGTTAAGACATCTAAAATTTTTGGCCGGCATATAGCTTACATGGTTTCCAATGAGAAGGCTTTGCAAGGAGGCTACTAAAATCAAGGCTTTTCAAAAATCCTCATAATAATTGTATTCTTAATTCGTACGTGGTAGTATCAAATGGTCAGGATTAGGCATCCTTGAATATTCAAAGCCAATAAGTATCTAAACATGATAATTGAAATACTAGTTGTTGATTGTCATCGTTGTTGTATTTGTGTAAGATCACATTTGATCGAAAATATGTACATCACTAGATGAAAATATGTTGTTCCAAAGGATATCCTCGTTATGAATGTTCAACTATGTTAAAAATATGTTCATTTCATGTATGGTTATGATAAGTGTATGGATTATCTAATAAAAATTTATGTTCGTTGTTGATTGTCGAATTAGATCGTGCGTTGCATTTTAATCAACAGAATTCAAATACATTTTTACATTACTATTGTTTCTTTATTAACTTTAAAAGATTGTTATTTTTTTTCTAGCTTGTGTGAAATTAAAGATTACACATATTTTAGAGTGCGAAATAAAGAGAAAAACAAAAAGCTAAGAGTTCATATGAGTTTTCGAACGCTTCCTTTTTCTTTCCAATTTTTCAACCGGATAGAGAGTGAAATATCCGAAGACATAATACTAGTCTTAAGACATTTAACACACATATACTTATAATATATAAGTAACCAACGACTTCTATCTTTAGCC
>BPTQ01000001.1:170266471-170323450 GCA_019973895.1 Chrysanthemum seticuspe
TTCTCTCATATAATGTGATTTCTCCTCTTCTTCACTCTTGCGGGAGTGAGGATACCATCTTTGACCCCGGTATCACCGCTTTTCCTTTTTAAGAACCGTGGGTATCTCATCGGAGTGGAACTTTCTTATGTTTCAATGTTTATCCAAACCTCTTGAACGAAAGTCCGATGGAGATTGTCTTTTCCACTTGCTTCCCCAAGGACAAATGAATTCGGGGACGAGTCAGGCTAGCGACTCGGTGATCAAAAACAGTAGCGCTTCGTGGGAGGCACCCCATGCTTATCCTTCTCTTCTTTCTATTTTCTAATAAGTGACGTGAAGGGGTCTGCCTCTTCGATTTCTCGTGTTTGGTTGTTTGTGATGTTGTGTGTAGGATGTTCCCGATATGAAGACTCTCGTGCTCGAAGTTTGTCATTTTCTCCACTCGAGTCTCATGATCGATGCTAATGGAAATCCGATATCCTAATCTTATCGACTAACGTTTATCTTCTAGCATACTTAATAAACGGCTTTTAGATTTTCGTGATACCCTTGCTTTAAACATTGAGGACAATGTTTCGTTCTAGTCTGGGGTAGGGTAATCTTCGATTTGATTTGACCGCACTTGCTTATTTCTGTTTGTGTTTCTCTCGTAACCCCGTTTTTCCTTAGAAAATGAAATTTGTGCAAAAATGATAAAATTTAAAATTTTTCGTAAGCTTTTGCTAGTTTTATGATCGAAAAGTTCTTGCTAGTCTCTTAGAAGTTTCTTTAAATATGCGTTTTTCTTGATATAGTCTTTGCTAATTGCTTAGATCAGAGGCTATAAAATGCGATTCTAGCTCACAAGGCCAAGAATTTGCAAGTCTCCCTAAGTGATTTTAAATATGCGAAGCTTAAACAAGGATTTGCTAGTTTCTAATAAGTGACTTTAAAAATGCGAGACTTGAGATTATTTAACGAAGCATTTGCTAAGTTAATATATGTTTTGACACCTTGATTGACTTTCCGCTGGTGAGAGTAGGAGTAGAATTCTGACTTGGCCGGGCGTGTTGAGCCCTAGCTTGTTCCCTTAACCATAGATAATCTAAAAATTATCGGCTAAGCATCTGCGGATCTCATTATTTGGAATTTTAAATTTGCAGAGATCGAGAAATGATAGAGTTACTTATGAGTTTAGATGCTAAACGTGGAGTAGTTGGTTCTCTTTAGAGCCCATCGAAGGTACTTATGGCTTTTTGTTCCCACAAAATTGTTTCACCCCATATCTGTCATAATAATTAGAGATGTTGAGTTTTTGGCGATTGTTAGTTCTTTATCTTCTTAAAATAATTTTTGTTTGAAAAATTGGGTACACATCAAGATCCGTAATAAATAAATGAGTAATCAGTTATAAGCGATATGTGAAATGTAATAAGTAAAGTTGTGAGCTGCGGTGTCGAGATCGGACCCTTGGATCTTTAGCCGGGATTGAATGAGGTCTTAGCCTAGCCAGCCGGGATCCTCATCTCATGAAGCCTATAGTCTTGGAATTACCCCGTGAAGCTCCGTGGTTCACAGCTCATATAAATAAAAGTGAAAGTTCATATGTGAAAAAAAAAAAAAAAAAAAAAAAAAAAAAAAAAAAATGAAAAATGTTGAAAAGTGAAAAAATCAAAAGTTAGTGAATAAAATTCCTTGATGTGGACCTCATTTTTACGACAATGGTTCTTGAGAGAAGGCGGATAACTAATTATCGACTTAGCTTTATATCTTTATCGGAATAATTCTTATCGAAACGAGAACTTGAAGAAATTCATTTCTCACAAAAATAAAAAAAATCTAGAGGAAATAGGAAAATGGGAACGAAAGGTAAGTACACAAGTAACTTCCATGGGTAGTGTTAGCATCTAGAATCATATGTAACAATGATTTCGGTTTTACGCTTAGTTTGGGACTTGTGAAAAATCAGGGACGATGTATTCTATCCGTATGGTCACTTCACGCTGTGTTGTGTTTTCTACTCCGTGATCCTAACGTGTCGTTTGAAAAATGTTGGAGTTATTGATCGACATGAAAGTTCAACAAACCGTCATTCATAATCGGAATGTGCTTAACCGTAATATCTATACATGTGAATTAAAAGGTAAACGGGGCGTTTTTAGAATTAGGGGTTTCTTAATCTCTTTTGAGGAATCTTTGCTACTTCTTCATAGGTTTAGTAGAAAGAGATTGAAATCCTTGGTTTTAGAAGTGTGAGTTGATTGCATTGCGTGAGGACACGGCAATAGTTTCGTCTGGGGTATTTTGATATGTGCTTATTCACATATCTTTTCACTATCAAAACTGACCCAAAACAACCAAGGAAAAGCCGTTTATTGCTAATATTTGTGGTTTTCTTGAGTTTGTGCTTGTGCAGGTACGGATATGCAAAAACACGCAAAAAATGATCCAAATCAGATGTAAATCCGAGCACGAGAGATTAAGAGAGTTTTAGCTGAGCTGGAAGGTCAAGATTATGCATTTTGGAAGATTTTATAAAGATGATTTTTGAAATATCAGAAAAGTTTGAAGAAAAAGTCAAGATTAGTCCCTCAAGTTTCAGTAAATGACAGAAATGATCCTTTGAAGATTCAAAAGTTACAAATCTCACCCTTGGATTATTTGAGATTGACAATATTGGTCCTTGATCAAGATTTTCAGAAAGTACAAGATTGGTCCCTGAAGTTTAAAATTTAACAAGTTTAGTCCTTGGTGTATACATGTGTTAATAATCCAAGTCCAATCCTTATTAAAACCATTTGGCCCAAATGTGTCCCGGATCCAAAGCCCAATCCTACTAAACCTGATACCTGGTTTATCTATACCCGAAAACCCAAACCAACCCGGAATAAACCCGAGTCAACCCCCCTTTTTAACCAGTCAAACAAATATAAAAAAACCCAAAAAACACTTCCCGCCCCCTTTTTACCCCATTTACCCAGATTATGAACCCTAGATTACCTCCGCGCGTAAATTAACCAAATTACCACAATTAAGGGTAGAATAGTACTTTACCTGACACACCTGACACAAAGAGAATGACACCTCATCAATCCGTGTGATATGGGACACCTGTCGCTCTCCAATTGGCCGAAACAGGTCATTGGTATTGATCCAAGGGTTGTGAGGAGAGGGGAAGCAGTTATTATGATCCAAGGGTGGCAAATGAATGCAAAGAAGCACAAAGAGAAGAAATTCGAGAAGCTTCTTACCTCTAGCTCAATTATAAATAGACCTCATTAGCATTCACAAAGTTGTATCTTAATTTTCTGTATTTTTCTTCTCTCTAGTTTTAGTTGTAGTGGTTATTTGCTAATTAAATGTTTTCAATACTTTTGTAATTCATATTTGTATTAAAATCTCCATTATTAATAGAATTTGCATTTCATTTTAAATTGTTATTGTTTAAGTTTTTATGATACATATCTGCTTATTATCTTAATTGAGAGCTTATTTCAGTTTTATAAACATGTTTTTAGCTTAACTCTTCAAAATCTCAAAAATACAAAAAAAATCAAATAAATCATTGAAAAATAAAAAAATCACTTTAGATCAGTGTTTTGGATTAATCCACCACTGATTTACTGTTTCATATGTTCATTTAAGCTTTTAAGTAGCTTATTGTGAGCTTATAGTTGTTTTAATCTCAAATCACCAAAAATCTCATGTTCACATCAGATGCTACAGTTGCTGCAGTTTTTGGTTCTGTTGGATTTGGATCTGGAATGGGTTGATGCTGATATTGGTTTGGATGTAAGCTGGAATTGGTTAGGATTAGGGGTTGTTAGGATAGAGATCCTTTTTTCATCACTTTGGCAAGCCACAGTGGCTAAGGCACCTTGTAAGTTTGATATCTGATTTTGCTCATTAATCTACTGTTTGATCTGTTAATTAGTCTTAATTAGTAGTGTTTGATCTGTGATTGTGATTGTTTAGCTTAATTTGATCATTAGCTGCTTGTTAGTTCATTAAACAGTAGTATAACTAGTGTTTGGTAGAACTTAATAAACTGTGTTAGAGGTTAGTAGAACAGTTAGGAGTAGTTGATTTATGCTTAAATTGATTATTGATAGTGATTCAGGTCTTTGATATAGCTCAAAATCTCTCAAAGTCAAAATCATTTGAAAACTCATCTTGAATCTGCTTCTGTCAAGATCAGTAGGTATCAAAATTGCTTATTAGCTTTAGAATAAGTAGAACTAGCACTTTGTCATCACTAATAGCCTTTAAACATCCTAATCAGTGAATTATTTTGGATCAAAACTCAACTAAGTCAAACATAGCTACTGATCTTGAAAGTCAAATTCATGACTGCACCTGTTTTTTCTCAGAACTTACAGCTTGTGCAGTAGGTTCATTTCAAGGAATTAGAGTCCAAAATTTGGTTTAGGTATAGTCAGATAGGTGGTCTATAAGACCACTTATCTGTTTTTGGCTTTAGCACTCTTGATAAGCATTTGAATAAGCTCAAACCAAGGGGGTGTTCACTGTTTTGGTCTAACTTAGCAGTTTGATTAGATCATAGGTTCTGAGCTTGTAGCTTGTTAGGAGAAGTGATAATTAGTTTTTTCTAGCTTATTTTTATAGATATTAGCTTCTGTCTCTGTTTGGTTACTTATTTAGCTTGTTTGCTTATTTTCCTAGCTTATTTAGTAGCAGTTTGTGCATCAGTTCATATATCTCACACATAACCTGCTTATTTCTCATTTTTCTTAGATTCATATTATCATTTTAGAATTTTCCTGAAGATTTCATAATTTTTGGTCTTCATTTGCTATTTTTCTCAATTTAATTAGATTTTAATCAATTTTAAATAGCCTTTTATTGCAAATAATTGAGAAAAAGTTCCAAAAAATAATTTTTCAACTTTAATAGTTTAAGAAAAATATAAAAAGCATAAAAAAGATTTTTCCTTATTTTTCTCCCTTTATTTGGTATTTTTTAGAATTTTAAATAGTTATAATTAGTTTTTAATTTTTATAAAATCAAGAAAATTCCATAAAAATAATTTTAATTCATATTTAGTTTTCTCATATCATTTTTAGCGTAAAAGTATTTTTAGATTATTTTTAGGAGTTAGATTAGTCGTATTTGCTTTTTATTCGCGTTTCGTTTGATTTCCGTTTTTGCGTTTTAGTGTAGAATTGCGTAGTTTGCCTTAGTTTTTAGGATTCCCCGTAGATTTTATGTTCCATTTACTTTCCTTATCCCATAGTTTAGATAATATCATCTTATGCCCCTTTTCTTATTCGAATCCCGATTATTGAGACGTGAGTTGTTTACTCCATTCATCCCTCGTTGGGAGAACGACCCGGGAAATACATTCCTTTGTATTTCTTCGGAAAATATCTGTACGAAAATGATGAAATCAGCAGTCGATGTTATTCAGGTTAGTCATGCTCTGTTATGCTTTGGTCGGTTAGCATGCAAGGTTGTGATCGGGTTCGTGTTTTCTGTAACACCCCTAAAAGATCTACATAGCAGCGGAAGGCTAATTGGGGTGTTACTTTGACGGATCACAGTCAATAATCATAGAAAACGACTAAAAAATAGACATTTTAATAAAAGTTGTTATCATTCAGGAAAAACTCATAGTTGGTTACAAAACATTTCCAAATTGTTTTTGATGGTACACAAAAGGTAGATCATGAGTTTGTAGAAAATGCTAACATTATGTTTACACCACGATAAAAGGTATTGCAATGCCCGCTCTGTGCCATAGAGATGATATTCAATTATTACCTGAGATAACATGCTTAGAAGGTCAACAACAATGTTGAGTGAATTCATAGGTTTATAGTTAATCAGTTGAACACAAGAACATGATAATTGTAAACTAACAACTTATCATAAAAAATCACATATTATTATGCGCTAAGCTCATGCAACAAATACTTAACTGCGTACACCGAATTACTGGTGTACGTAACAGTTTGCCCCCACGGAGGTAATAGCCAATTACCTAATGCAATTAAAATATGGTGCGCCCCGGTTATTTCCGATAACCAAGACGGGGTTACTCCCCATAGTACTATTCACGATATTTGCGTTCACTCGCAAGAGACTAATGGTTCATGATCCAGGGGTCTTTCGGTTAATAACTTAGGCAATACTAATAATCAAGTAGCGAACAGTTGTAAAAACCTTGTGTTCTAGTTTAGAGCATGTATCTCCCTCGCGGGGTTTGTAAATATAAGTAAAAGCGAGGCTATGAACTCACTTTAGCGATAGTGAATAAGCACAAAGAGATCAAGTGTGATATAGCAGTGGCTCCAACCCGGAACCTAGGAACGAGATGGCAAGTCTTAGAATAATGATAAACATTTGGTTCACGACCAAAATGATAGAGCATTGAATATACAATTCAATAGAGCAAGATTAGCGTTGTTTTCACTTGTGTGGGTGTGCTAAAAGATCAAGTTCAAAAGTTGTGCTATATTGACTTAGTTTGGTTATTCTTCAAAAGTTCACACTTATATATAAGTGAAATGTTCCCCGTTGTCGATTTATTAAAAAGAACGATGTTGGCAAAAGTTTTGTTTATTCACTTTAAGATGTGTTGATATTTTATAATGTTTTCATATACTTATATGCTTATAAATATATATGTAAGTTCAGTCAAATATCGACGTAATAATTCTTGTTATGAACACTTGGTCATCAAAATACTTGTTTTTATAAAATCGTTATAAGTTTTCAAGTTTTCTAAACATTTTTCCAAATTTACCCTTTTTACCCACAAGTTATAAAATGTATGAGTTTGGCCCTTATACTTTGGAAAAATGACAATTTGTACCCAAATATGTTTCTCATTCAAATATCCAGAATTTACAGTTTTAGTTCCTTAACAAACTGTTTTTAGAAAGTTAGTTCCAAAAAGTCATATTTGTGGAAAACTAGAAAGGGGGGGGGGGGGGGTTGAATAGTTTCGCCGATTTTATGTTAGTTTCAAAAACTTTAGATTCGTTAATATGTGAGATCTTATGGATGTAGAGAAAGTATAGATCTAATGATGAAGCAAGTAAATAAAGTAAAGCGAAGGGAAAGAAAAGACACAACTGATGTATAGTGGTTCGGCTACAAGGACACCTTCCTTGTACTACTCCACTCCCCGAGTCACCTACTCGAGAGTTCAAGCACTATGTCAACAAACTCCTTCACTTGGCGGAGAAGCCTTCACAACGTTGCTTACACTTTTTCCGGTACAAAGCTAGATACCGAGTCCGTAACACGGTGGACCAAACCAACACGACTATTACACAACAAATATGTGAAATATCAAATACAAGATCTTCGCTACAGAAATCTTACGGAGTGACAAATCAATCAAGGACCCATTGCTTGGATGACTTGTAGAATGCTCGTGATCTCGCCTTAGAGAAGGACCTATATGAGGATCACAATAGAAAGAAAGAAGAACAACTCTCTAGATCAAGTGATCTATATGTTAGAAGAGAATGAGAGTGTTTGAGAGATTTAGTAAGAAGAGGGGGTGAGTTAGAATGAAGAAATGGCTCTCTATTTATAGACAAAAATCTTCACTGTTCCCCGGATCCCACGGATCCCTTCCACTTGGGATCCGTCTAGTGTAATCCTAGGGATCCGTGGAACGCTCCTCTTTGCCCATGGGTTTTTTGGTTATGGGTCATGGGTTATGGGTTGGTCCATGGGTTTTCTTTAGATTCAATGTATCTAAGTATACATTGTATCTAGCCAACTTGGGTATGGGTTAAGATTCATAGGTTATGGTCCATGGGTTATGGTTTTTACCCATCCTAATAAACTATTACAACAAATGCTTAATTACTACTTTTTGTATTTAAATGGCAATATGTAAATGCTTTACAAAAATAACATGTATCCTTAAAATTATACTTAAGATAACATTATATTTGTTATCAACAAAACACAAAGAGATCGCAAAATATTAATAAACGTTTTTACGGTTTATTTGTATTAACAATCTCCCCCTTTTTGTTGATGACAAAACATAATGTTATGATAGGTAAACCTTAAGAATAGATGTAATATTTGAAAGCCCCTAAGTTTTACTTCTTCTCCCCCTTTTTGTCGAAACAAAAAGTTAACCCTTGGAAGAAATAAACGCTAACTCCCCCTTGACGGTAGCTCCCCAGCATTCATTTGAGTGTTGAGTGCTCAAACTGGTTTTTCAAGCTTATTTTTTAAGCTCATTTCAAACCACAAATTTCCCAAACTTTGTATTTTCATGCTCTTTGGTAGTTGAACTTTAGCTGTTTTGTTTTTTTAAACTCTCTACTTAGCTTATACTAGCTTGATTTGCTCTTAAAATAGCTTCCTTGCACACTTGTGAATCTGTGATCACAGTCGATATCAGCCTATGCCAGCCCTTTTCACAGCCCTTTATAAGCTCATATCAAGCTCAAAAGTAGCTCATATTAGTTTTATAAGCTCCTTGCAGTATAGAGAGGTTGGTTTGGTAGGATAGCTTTTAGGATTCAACAACTTTTTAGTGGCTTAAAACCCCCCATATAGGTTGTTTTGATATCAGAATTGCATCAGTAGCTTATTAGTTTTAGAAGCTTTTAAGCTTTTTTTTTTTTTTTTTTTGCTTAAGTTAGGTACATTAGAGCTTTTTAGATAGAATAGATTAGACTTTAGCCATATGTTAGCTTATTAGTAGCTTGTAAGTCCCTTGGTAGCTTTTCAAAACCAAACAACCCTTAGTTTAGAACTGCTATTATAAGCTCATTCTGAGCTTATTTTAAGTTTAAAAAAATCTTTTGCAAAAATCTTATCTACAACTTTATAAGAAGTTTCAAAAAGTGAAAAAAAAAAAAAAGGTAAGAAACCAAAAAATGGGAGTTCCAGGGTGAGCCAGGCTTGAACCCTGGACCTCTCCCTTTATAAGCACATCACACACACACACCTCACTACCAGTAGCGCCCTAGGGTCTTACACTTCCATATTTGCATTATTAATTCCTTACGGGTTGTTAGCAGTTTTAGCTTAATTGCACTTGTAGCTTTTACCAGCTTATTAGAATAAGATAAAACCTCGTTTTTAATTTACTTAGCTTCCTTATACCACTAAGCAGCTTTACAAAAAAAATCAGATTTTTCCAAAACCATTTAGTATTTTTTATAATTTAATTAGTTTAAATTTGTTCTTAATTCATAAAAATTTATTTAAAAGTCAAAAAAATACCAAGCTTTTTTTAAAATCATGTTTAGTCATTTAGGACTTAGGAAAAATATATTTGCACCCGTAGGCTTTAATTTGCAATTTTTTTGATTTTTAGGGCTCAGGACGTTCCCGGTTTTGCTCGTTTTTTATTTTTAGTGCATTAGGACTTAATTTAGCATTGTTTTCTTATTTCATGTGCTTAGTGATTGTTAATTGAGTAGTTTTATTTGTTTACTTGCCTTACTTGCTTTCCCGTTCATTAAAAACTTAGAAAATCAAACCAAAAACGTAAAAACTTGATGTTAGGAATTAGAAATTCCGTAGTGAAGAGTCGGTCACCCCAAATGTTATCTAGCTTAAGTTAGCTCGTAGACTTGTCGTTAGTTACGTTATTTAGTAGTTTATTTATTAGTTTGTAGCGTAGTATAGCTTAGTGCAACACCGTGGAGGAAGGACGGGTCTTTACCCACTGTATCCCTGATCCACAGGCCGATAGGAGGTCGAGTATTTGTAAGTATAAATACCCCTTCCATCCATGGAAGGGGTGGTGCTTCTTCATTAATCTAATATTCCATACTTTGAGTAAACCTCTAGCAAGAACACCCTCTCTCTCTACTAACTCTCTAACTATGGCAAACATGTATTTTGATCATCCAAGACCACCCGAATCATCAACACAATTAAAATAATGATCCTACAATTGGTATCAAGAGCCATGGTTGTTGTGTTTTGATGTTTTCTTGTGGTTCTGATTCGTGGGTAAACTGTTTTTTTGTAAACTGTTGGGATGATGATTTTTTTGTGGTTATGATTTTATATGTAGTACTGTTTGTTTACATTTTGTGGTCGGATTAAGTTTTTTGGGTAAACAGTTTATCATGTCTTTGTATCCTTCTTTTGGTCTATGGTCTTAACTGGTTCAAACATGTTGTCCAAGTCATTATTCTGTCCAAGTTCTGTTTGTGTAAACTTTGTCCAAAGTTTGTATGAATCTGGTCATTTTCGTGGTCTAACTGGGTCAAAACGGGCAATACAGAAGCAGTTTATGCAGTCTTTTCTGGGTTTGAAACTGTTCATTGGTCATATCATTCTTGGTAGCGAGTTATGCGTCTAAAGCTATGCTAGCGACTTGGCATAAACAAAAGGACCTGGCTACTTGTTATTAAACAAGGTAGCGACTTGTTATTAAGAATCATAGCGACTTATCATGACTCATGGATGCTAGCGACTTGATATTTATCAAGTAGCGAGTTAGTGTGAAAAGTTTTGACCTAGCGACTTATTATTCAATAAGTCATAGCGACTTGGTTTGAAAATTTGGCTAGCAACTTGGTTTGATAATTTGGCTAGCGACTTGGTTTGATAATTTGGCTAGCGACTTGACTTGGCTATTGACTATTTAGTCAATAGCGACTTGTATGGTTCAAAAGACCTAGCGACTTACTTTGCAAAATTTGCTAGCGACTTGGCCCATAATATTGTTACAACAGAAAGGAAGAATGAGAAGAATAGACCATGTACCAACATCAACCTCAGGATAACCATCATCGGTCCAAGATCAATCCGTCATCTACAAATCATCTACCAACAATTACACAAAACAACAACTCTACCTCAACATACTTAATACCAAATTACCATCTCGACTTCAGGTTCATCACCATCATTAGCCTCACAGATCTAGCACTTATTCACTTATAACTGAAAAGTAAAAACATGGTAAACTTTTTGTGAGTCTCAGATTCGGGTCGAGCAAATTTATTGAACATTCAAGACCATCAAAAGGTTTATGCCACGAAACCCTCTCATCACAGATCCTATTTGAAGTCTAAACCTCATAAATATTCGAATATAAAAGTAGAGACTAAAACAACCGTGTTTCATCTCCTCTTTCATTCGGTGACAAGAAAAAAATTGTATTTGAAAATGATCTCAGCCTTGATCCGTTTGTGTTAGGTTCATCAAACACATAGACCTTAAAGATCTATACACAAATGATCGTGTGCCTCATGGATCTAAAACGTTTTTTTGTTTTGTTGTTAATATTCGAATCTTGAAGAAATGATTTTAACAAGTATGTTAACTCATTTCTTTGACTCGTTATGACTCAATAACAACAACAGAAAAAGGCTTAAACCTACCTTGTTTTGAGCCTTGTCCATATGCTGAAGGCCATCCCTGTGGCGTTAATATTGATTCGAAAAGAAGTCCAAACCAACCCTATGGCCTTGCTATCCTCGTAACCATCCGTGTGGCTAGACGAGAGGTATCTGAAAGGAAGAAAGGGAGGCGTTCAATTGGTGAGAATATTTAAGGTTTGATGATCATTTTGTGTGGGATACTTCTGAGTTTGAGGGGGGCGGATGAGATTGTGATTAGGGTTAAGAGAGCAGATTGTTTTTGGTTATGAGAGGAAGGGGGCGGATAAAATGAGAGTATTTTTAGGGTTAAATGTTATTAGGTTTTAATGAAGTGTTATGTGCATCCTTTATAAACCCCGTACAATTTGGGTTAGCGTGATTGTTGTGGAACAGATGGGCTACAATCAGTAATGGCGTGTCTTGTTATCTGGACTGGGCTCGTGTGTATTATCAATTGGGTAATGAGCTTAACGGGTTAATGTATGGACGAGGCCATGGTATAAGGGAGTTAACATGGGGCCTAATAATACTCAATGGAATGAGTTGTTTTTTTCCAGTTCGTTGGACGGCTAATGTCTCACATTAGGACTCGAGAATGATATTATTTCGTGTTATACAAAATGAAATTATTTGCTATCCAAAATCTTATGTTTCAAAATTTCATGATACAATTTTCAAATTACTGGATAACAAAACTTTGTTAACCGAAGTTTCTTGGTATTAATTAAATGATACGCGTTTAAAGGACATTATGTGGTTAGAGTTGGATCGGATTTGATTTTCTCATGAGCTTGAACGGATCTGATGTTTATTTGAAAAGAGAAATTTGTTCTAATGGGCCGTGAGTGTTAATTGGGAATTGTTGGATCGTGCACTTGAGTATCACTTGGGCCAACCTGGTTGATGCTACTCTTCATGTATATAAACATGGGACATGCACTAAATATACACATTGGGCTGAAATTCATTTCATGGGATTTAAAGTGTTATTAGTTTGGATGATTCTTATTGGTATTAGTGTTGTTTTACTTGGTTATTTGTGAAGTGTAAATCCGTTGAATGCGTTGAAAGTTGGACCAGGTGGAATTCTATAAGGATCATATAGTGAGTTTCTTGAGAACTGGCTCAGGCTTGAGTAGTATATATGATATTGTGGTATTAAATGATGGACTGATGGGCTTCTCGAATATTGAATTGTGGAAGAGATTTGATTTGCTATGAGTCTTGTACATGAGCTTTGATGATAATATTTGTTGTGCAAATTAATTCGTTGGTTTATACATTTTCACGGATAATATTTTGTCACGGCATGAATTGAAATTTGATCAAGGTTGCCTACAGGGTTGTTTGGACGATA
Source organism: Chrysanthemum seticuspe (assembly GCA_019973895.1). Classification (NCBI taxonomy): domain Eukaryota; kingdom Viridiplantae; phylum Streptophyta; class Magnoliopsida; order Asterales; family Asteraceae; genus Chrysanthemum; species Chrysanthemum seticuspe. Next base: position 170,279,135 of record BPTQ01000001.1, read on the forward strand.
TTTCTTATTTGGATGTGAAGTGAGGTTTTTCCGGGCGCGTCTACTTAATTCGTCTTCTTTCTTTCTACCCTTCCGCGAAGATGGCTTGTTTGGGCATTTATAGTGTGTGATAAAGACTTGGCTATCTAGTTTCGTTTGTGATACTTTCTCTTAACCCACAACGTAACTATCACTTTGGTGTCTCACGCAATTGAGGATACGTCAAGAGGTTTTGTACATTGGGTACACCGTTTCTTTTTCACAATGATTAGTACAAGTTTAAGTAACAAATCTGGGGAATTTTACTTCATGCTCAAGTTTGGCATACCGGGTTTACTTCACCAAGTGGTCACTGTAATAGCCAACAAAATATGTGGAAGATGTGTTTACCAATGTGTTTATTGGATGGTTGATGATATGGATGATGTTGGATAATGAACCGTTGATGAACCACCGCATGTTCCCCTAAAACAGATATTCACCGAAACCAAAGTTTACCAATGTGTTTACGGTTTTGTCTTGATTTTTGTAAAATCCCGCGAAAGAACCTATTTCTCGGTTTAAATCATAGACTTGTAAAATCCCGTAACAATGGAAATATCCTGGTAATTGTAAAGTGCATATCCGGAACTATCATACGGTTTATTCTTGGTTTTGTAAAATCCCGCGAAAGATACTATTTCTCGGTTTAAACTATAGAATTGTAAAATCCCGTGATGATGGAACCATCTTGGAGAAAGGAAAGCGTATCTCGGGGTCTTCTGATGCTGGTGTTACGGGTTCTGTTTCGAAGAAAGGATAAAAGGGTGTACTTCATAAATTGGATGTGTGTTTGGGTTTTCGTCATGGCAGTTTGGTTATTACATGGTTTTACGGGGTTATGTGCTGTTGACCATGGTCGGGATGAAACCATTATCAAAGTTCATCTAAATGTCAAAGAAGGCTAGATTTGAGCAGTTCAGAAGATGTGACAACGGCGTTAATTCAGTATTATTTATTTGAGGTTGAAGTGAAATATCACGGGCGAGTGTACTTAGTATCTGAAGGTATCGGGGATGGATGGATGAAGATTCTTCATGATCCTTGTTCGAACTTATTATCAAAAAACGAAGACTTGGAAATCTAGTTATTATTGGGTGTCTTTTACCTTTTCTTTTACCACTTGGGGGAATTGGGCTCTTATCACCTCAAAATAACTATCACTTAAAGGAGTTACGTTGTAGTGCTCAGCGTCACATTCAATTGTGGATTTTCAAGAGGTGATGTACGTCTTGTACTTGATGGTTGGTTGGATGAAGAGTATAGAGTACTTAGAGATTCAATGGAGCATGAAGTCTCGGCACCGCTCTTTGTTTCATATGTGCAAGTTTAAGTCACGAGTTCGGGTTAGCTTACTTCAGAGTCAAATTCATCATATTGGGGTTTCTCCATCAGTTGTCACAACAAAGAGCCTACAGAATGATAATGGGGATGATTGCATGTTTTGCTAAGAGAGCAGAAAAGAGAGAGATTATGACGTTTGTTCACATCAGTTCAGGCCTCGTACTCTAAAGAAAAGAAAAGTGTACGTTTCAGTGCGCTTTATCTTCAAAAGAAGAGAAATCTTCTTATGACGTATGAACACTACAGTTCATGCCTCGTTCTCTAAAGAAAAGAAAAGTGTACGTTTCAGTGCGCTTTATCTTCAAGAAGAAGAGAAATCTTCTTATGACGTTTGAATACTTCAGTTCAAGCCTCGTTCTCTAAAGAAAAGAAAAGTGTACGCTTCAGTGCGCTTTATCTTCTGAAGAAGAGAAATCTTCTTATTATGACCATTCTCATCAACATGCTTCATACTTTTTCCATGCGCTTCAATCATCAAGTGAACCGGGCTACTGTTGATTGTTTTCTGATTCCACTTTCTCAACTATAATGACGATGGCGACATCATGTGCTAATTTTGCGGGGGAGAAGTGTGAATAGACTACATTTGGATGTTGTTCACTTGTTTAATCAAGAATGGCATCTCCGTATGCAATTCTTGAGGGGGAGAAGAAGTGTGAATTTTTTGCATTGTTGATTGATATTTGAGAATATAAATGGTCATACGGCTCTAAACTCATGTAAGAACCGAGCCTCTTCTTATCGGGTCATCTTCACATGGAGTTTTTCTCTTCTAAGAGCCGTTGGTTGACATCTTCACTCGGATTGATGAGTTTATCGACAAAGTGCTTCTGGTTAATGCTTCACGTATACATCAACATGATGATTCCGAACAATCTCTCTGTTCTTGTTTGATGTGATTGGTAGTTTGGTGTTACCATCTTGTGTGTTCGTTGCGGCCTGATTGCTGATTTCCTTGATGAACATCTTTCTGTTCTTGTTTGATTGGGAGAGAATTTAGTTAAGGGGACTTGCAAGATGTAAGTTAATTGGGATGCTTTTTGGTGATGTTCTTATTTTTTGGTGAGTTGAAGATGTTAACTATCTATTCCCCAACTGAACAATCTTGAAGAAGGTCGAGTCTACAGTCTGTTCTACATTTTCTGCTACATGTTAGAAGACTAAAGACGAGTTACATTTAACGATCTAAAGACGTCTTCTTAAATCTGGGCATTTATCAAACAGATTGTCGGTTTAGGGGAGAGCACTAATTGGGGGAATGTGATATGTCAAATTTAATCCCCAATTAGACTTGCTCACATTATTCAGCATGTTGATTCTCACAAAGACTTCAAGCGATCTTCTCAACAAATTTCAAGTATTTGGGCATTCAAAGAGTTGCTGATTCTGAAGTATCAAAACTAGAAAGGGGGAAGGAGACAAGCATCTAAACGCGAGTAAACTTGATGTACTTAATACTTCTAAGAAATTGAAGATATCCCGGGAAGACAAATGTTATTACCGCAGAGAAACTTAAGGTTTGACTCATGACGAGTAAACTTGATGAACTTAATTCTTCTAAGTGATTGAAGATATCCCGGGAAAACAAATGTCATGACTGCAGAGAAACTCAAGGTTTTACTCATCAAGGCATTTAGTGTTAGTACTTCATCTACGTGGGGGAAGTGATGTTAGAGAAAGTTTCTGAAGATAAAAGAGGTACACTAGTGTGTGGTGATTTCGATGGTATCGCAATGATCAGGGGAGAGAGATTGTGTATATTGGGGATGCTCAGCTGTTTCACTTGAGTGCTTAATCAGTGATTCAGAGATATAATCACTTATTCCGGTGTTGACATCCGCAGAGATTGTCACCCGCAGAGATAATCAGTGACTTGGCCTGCTTCTTCAATGTTATCAGTTATTCATTCCTTGTGTATACTTCGGATACTTGAGCTTCATACACATTCATCAGGGACGAAAGATGTGAACATAGGGGAGGTGTTCTACATTATCCTCTTGATGTGTATTCGGGAGAGTTCTTGGATATTGGTGTACTTCGGGTTCTTGAGCTTCATACACGTTCATCAGGGAAGAAAAATGTGAACATGGGGAGGTGTTTTCATTCCCCTCATGATGTGTATTTGGGAGAGTTCTTGAGAATTATACAAAGAGGCTGACTGCATCAATTCAACTACTTGGGGGAATTGTTCTCTTGACACCTTTTGGAATGGATCGCTTCAGACTTCAGTGGTTATGAAATTTGAGAAGACTATTTAAGTGTGGGATGAAACGTTGTTGTTCTTCTATTGGATGATATAACCTCGAACGAAGAATCACGGTGATTATTCTTAAAAGGAGCAGCAAGTTCGATGATAATGATGTGCTTCTTTGTGCACCTGGCTAAGAGAAGCTTGAAAGAAAGCTTTGAATCTGCTCAGCTAAAGGATTTTCGGTTTGGGGGGAAGCTGCCAAAGTCTCACTTTCAGATGGTTCTATTTCTTTCAATTCAAGAGCCCTTGGAAGCTTTGGTGGTGGATGTTTAAGAGATGACGAATTCTATCTTCTACGACGTGCTGCTCGATATCCTTATCTCGGTACTCGTATCATTATCCTCTTTAACTATATCATCTATTCTATCTTTGTATATATTTATTAAAAAACCAAATACAAAAATATAAAACCAGCAAAACAAAATACAAAAATATAAAACCAACAAAAAGAAAATAGAAAAATATAAAACCTTCAAAAATCCATAAAAATCAGAAAATTTCAAAAATACCAAAAATATGTTTTCTAAAGACATGTCTTCTGGTATCGATAACATCTACGGTCTTAGAAATGTCATTCAATAATGGCACGGGACCATAGATGAAGTTCGAGCAGGAGGTGTAAATATTTTTTTTCCATTACATGTCTTCAAATAATGGCTTACAGTTATTTCAGACTGTAACCCGGGCTTCAAAAAAATGGCTTGAAGTTATCTCAGACTGTAACCCGTGCTTTAACAATGGTTTGCTATTATTTCTGATAGCAACCCGCTCTTAAAAGGAAGGAAAGTGCTACGCTTAAACGTTTTTCACAAATATCATGCACTTATCCTAAAACACTTTGAGGAAAGTATGTCAAAGGACTGCTGTTCCTACACAAATATTTTCCGTCTAAAATTCTTCAGAAAAATATTTGTTGTTTTCCAAAAATGGTGGTAGAATGAGCTGCTTTAACAACAATCAGTTTCAGAGTTTTTATTAAATCTGCAAACTCAATCAATGACTTCAACACTTTTAAACTTTTCACAAATTGAGTCATTAATTGAGGGGGGTAATGTTTTCAAATCTATATCATCTAATGGGCTTTCTTAATTATCCTAATATGCTTAATTAAAAATGATGTTAACCTATGTTGAAGGACTAGGTGCGTAGGATATGATTGCTAGGATTAGATGATTAGAGTTTGATGTACACATTATTCCCATACATTTATATGATCTGATTGATATGTTACATTGAATTTTATTAGTCGATTGCTGTTTGGGTGATGTCGACCACCATATATCTGTGTGTGTTCACTAACGTATGCAAGTATATTGGTATATAATAATGTTCCCGATCCGGATCCCACAATTGAAGATGATTGGATGCCGAAAGGAAAGGGTAACTATATCTTGGGTTGACAAATGAAGAAACGGAGCTTAATTGGACTTCTATGGAGAGTTGGCATATATGCAACGTAAGAGGTCTCACTGCATCGGCAGATGATTTTCTTCTAAGTGATTGAAGAAACGGAACTTAATTTGACCTCAGTTGGCATTCAAAATGCAATGTAAAAAGAAGTCTCACTGCATCAGCAGATGGTTTTTCTTCCAAACCCTACAGCAACAAAAACGGAAGCTTCTCATCCACCTAACGTATCTTTGTGTAGGGATAATAGTGATGATACCATTTTTCTAAAACTTTGAATAAAATTGTTTTTGAAAATGGAAAAATATTGTTTTGAAAATAAATTGGACTAAAATTTGAAAATCACCGGACTTCATTTTATCAAAACTTAAGTCACTCAATTATTGACTTCGGTCATCGATTTAGGGGGAGAGTGATTTAAAATAAATTATTTTCAATCAATATTGCTTCATAAAAGTCCGGATTGTACAATATAAGTGGTGATCTAAAGATTTAATGTTATGTCATGGTATGATTTTCTTTAAAACTCAAAGATCTGTCAAAATGAAATTTTTTCTGTTCTTGTTTGATTGTGAAATTGTTTTATTTTACTTAAAGGTCTCTTAAAACAAATCATACCTGACACTAACAATCTTTAATGTTTAAATCTGTTCCTATCTGTCATCTTTCAGAATTAAATCTTGCCACGTCTTTCCCCTAAAATTTTCTAAATAATTTAAATCTTTTGGGATTACAAATCTCAAATGGTTTGAAATTTTTGATCGCGGGAGAGATCGTGATTTAAATCTCAAATCTGTTTTAATGGAATTGGTTTTAGTCCTTTAAAGGCACTCCTGCCTCCATGTGCCAAACGACTTCATACTCAATGCACATGATGAGGAGGAGGATTTATCCAAAAACATGATGAGTGTTTAAACCGGGCCACATATTCTCCCATGTTTTCTAAACCGTATTAAATCACTTGGGATCCATAATCTCAAAGGGTTTGATATTTTTGATCGGGGGAGAATTTGTGATTTAATAATGAAATTTGATAAAAGGTGATCGTTTTGATTTAATTGTGCACGCTGCTTGCTCATATGTGCTAAACGCTTTCGAATCTTGAAGCACATATTGAGGGGGAGCAAATAAACTATCGAGGTACGAAAGCTTTTTAAAGTGATTTATAAAGTACCTTGATTGAGTTTTTAAATGGTTTCTTAATGGTTTGTGTGATTGTGGATGTGCTTCAAAAGAACTCTTGCCTCTATGTGATAAAATAATTTCAAATATCCTATGCACATATTGAGGGGGAGATTTTTACCAAAGAAATTCAAATGGCTTTTTCTAAGGAAATTGTGATCAAAGAAAATATTTCAAAGTCCTCTTGCCTCCTTGTGCTAAACAATTTCTAAATCATACGCACATGTTGAGGGGGAGGTTTTCTAAATGATCAAAACTATTAGGGTACAAAATGTTTTGATCTCGTATCACAAGTACCTTGATTGTTTTTCCAAATGATTTTTCAATTGGTTTCAAGGAAGAATGAACAATACCAAAAGACCGACCAATTTACTTTATGCATGGAGTTATAAGGATGGTTAGGTTAGGTATTTGTTCCCACGATCCGACAGAACCGGAGGGATCTACCCAGGGACAATCCACTAGATAGTGTAGAGTCCTTAGGTATATTGAAAAAAGGAGAAAAATGAGAAATGGGAAGAGTGCGGACTGAGACAGAGCTAGTACTGGAATAAACCCAACAAGGTTCTAGTTATGAAGTCTCGGTAAGCACTGAAGGGGTTGAAGAATGAAAAAGAACTGAATGTGAAAAAGGGTGAAAAGAAATAGCCCTCCATCAATTCAACCTTAGGGCAGAAACCGGGTTCAATACATATGCTACTGGTTGTTACTAAGGTAACACTGGTATTGAAGATAAGACGTCATGGACCCAGTGACGCACTGCACTAAACTTCCCAAGCCACTCAAGTTCCTCTTAAAAGGGCTTGTTTCATTCTCACGGGGAACCGACATAATCTATCGACTTTCTCTTAGAGATGGTTGATATTGAAGTAGGAGACCCTCTCCCTAGTCTCCGACTCAGGAACCAAATGTGCACTAATTGAGTCTAGAGCCAAGAGATCATCCACAATATCTCGTTAGGACACTAAATTCTTGAAGACTTGCTTTTTCACTCAATGTGGAAAGTAAGTATATATTAAGAGTCCTACGCATTATCCTTGTGGTATTGCCAGAACATCTGAGTGATATGAAATTATTCACGATGAAGATGGAAATCCCTCTAGAGCCTACATCAAACAAGCTCTTGTGGGTGACATGTGAGATCTTCTCGTAAGATCAAGCTTGTGACAACTGGATAGAAACGATGGGGAGATTCAATCTTGAATCAACCTTGGTCCAGGAATGGAATTGACGAACACTTTTGGAAAAACCGTTCGATGTGCAAATCTTCTTTTCTCTAGCACGTCGAATGTGTACTTATGTTTTCAAAATTCAAAAAGTATCTCTGATTGAAAAATACTTTTAGAAAAACCGTTCGATGTGCGAATCTCTTCTTTTCACTAGCACGTCGAATGTGTACTCATTCTCTAATACAAAAAGTATTTTGTTTGAAAATTGATCTTTCTCATAAAACCTTCGTTGTATTGCAAAACTCTTTCTTCAAGCAATACGCGATTGTTTTCAAATCATTTTTCATCAATCAGTGAATCTCAATTCGCTGGTTCACTCACTCCGTGTTGTCTTCTATGAGACGTTCCGGTTTGAGAACAGCTAGAACAGCTGCGAAACCCTGTCAAGGAGATTCTTAGGAATCCTACCTGATCACAGGCAGTATTTATACTGATCAACGGGGAACCGTGGGCCGTGTACCTCAATTCAACGAAAGTGATCAAAGACACTTTCGTGTGTTTTATTGCTAACTGTTGTTTGCAGGTACATTTGGACGGTTGCAGCTGATCAGAATTGAGGAGTCAATCCAAAGCCGCATGGTCACAGCATCCACACTTAACTGAAGAAATCATGACTGGTGCATAATCTACATAACCTGGTTCTGATATTACTATACTATGCTTCTGCTACGCTGCTGCAAATATCATGAACCAGTAAAGCTTCCGCTACTCTGATGGAAAGATGTCATGATTCAAAAGTGTGAGCATGTCGGTCCAAAAGTCACAACTTCACATGATGGCAACACAATAAAGGGTGATCCAGAGATTTACTGTGGCTGATGATGTCAAAGAAAGCTCGAAGATCATCAAGATGTGGATCAGTTCAAAGACCTCCACTTAAAGTACAAATCTATGCGGACTTTGAAGAATCGCTACAAAAGCACAAAGATTGCGAAAGTGAAGAATTCAAGTCTACGAGCTCAAGAACAATGTCAAGAATAGAATGCTAGGATTCGAAATGTAAAACATGGGGTGACCTCCCTTAGGGGGAGATTGTTAGGAATTAGAAAATTCCGTAGTGAAGAGTCGGTCACCCCAAATGTTATCTAGCTTAAGTTAGCTCGTAGACTTGTCGTTAGTTACGTTATTTAGTAGTTTATTTATTAGTTTGCAGCGTAGTATAGCTTAGTGCAACACCGTGGAGGAAGGACGGGTCTTTACCCACTGTATCCCTGATCCACAGGCCGATAGGAGGTCGAGTATTTGTAAGTATAAATACCCCTTCCATCCATGGAAGGGGTGGTGCTTCTTCATTAATCTAATATTCCATACTTTGAGTAAACCTCTAGCAAGAACACCCTCTCTCTCTACTAACTCTCTAACTATGGCAAACATGTATTTTGATCATCCAAGACCACCCGAATCATCAACACAATAAAAATAACGATCCTACACTTGAACTTTCAAGCATTTTAATAACAAACCTCAAACGTAACCGTCAATTCACTCCTCGTTGGGAAACGACCCGGGTAATCACTTGCCCGGTATCATATATCGTAATTGTGAGACCTTGCTTGTTATCTCTTTTCCTAAAGGGGTGATTTGTAATTCTCACGGGTATTTATATTTGATAATTATTTATATATACTTGAAAACGAACCATTGCAGCAGTCAAATCACAAGAAAATTTTAGGGAAAATTTGCTGTCATTAGAAAGTTTACAAGTGACTAATATTTAGAATTAATAGCAATTATAATATTAACAATTATACTAATTAACTGGCTATTATGATATTTTAATAGAAATTGTGCTATTAATTGGCCTTATTCATGTTCATAGATTAAAAGTGACTGTGATATTTTAAAAGCTTAAAAATTAAAAGTGAATGTGATATTTAAAATTAATTGGCCTTATTCATGCTAAAAGATAAAAAGTGACTGATATTTTAAATTGTTAGGTCACCATATTGTAACACAAGCATCAATATGTAAGAGATAGAGAAGAGATAGATCGGTTGCACTCTTAAACACACACACACACGATATAGAATGTTGAAAGGATATGCGTAGGAAATGTATTCAAGTGAACAACCAACCTTCAAATGAAGGTTTACATGTGCTTATATAGGGAAAGGAACTAGGACAACACACAAGTTCCCTTCCTTTTCTTATTGGGCTTGGATCAAGGCTTATGAGCATTCTACATAACCCTTGCCATAAATACAAACATAAAAGCCTAATTAAGCAACCTATTACATGTTAATTACAAACACTTGAAATGTGGTTTAGGAGTGATTCCAACAATATAAAAACCCGTAAAATTTTAGATTATTATAATAATATTTATTACGTCAGAAAATTCAAATCGGCTATTTTCTGACCGTTTTCAATATTTTAGATCTAAAAACGAGAGGTTATCTCGTAAATTCAGAAAGTCACGGCATCGCACGCATACCGACACCAAATTAATGACGGCAAACAGTTATAACCAAATTTCAACGTAATAAGAATGTCATAATATTACGTTTAACAAATCGTTTCCAAAAATGTAATTTCTATATTTTCCGGGTACCGGTAAGGTGCGTTTACTCGAGGAGTCGACAAAACACGGAGTACAAATTATACTGTATCTAATTAATAAGACAAAACAAAAAAAATACAAATTCCTACCCTATCCACCCCCTAATCACGTGTTGTCCCTTCTCTCTTCATACTTCTCTTTCTTTTTTTTTCTTTCTCTGCTTCCTTCGCAGAAACAAACACCAATATTGGTGCTTTTCTTTACTTCTAAATGTCAAAGGCAAATTTACCTTTATCAAACCCCTCAAATGGGAAACCTACCCTGGTAGACATCGCGTGATAAGATGAAGCATGGCCTTGGGAGGACGACAAGAGCTAGGAAGAGTAATACCCTAAGCGCAAGGTCAAGAACCTAGGGGTTTTATCTCCATTCTCTTTATCTACAAATGGCTTGTAAATCCTCCACATGTGTTGGCACATCTAACCCACAACCACAGACGAAAATTAGGGTTCCTCCAATCATGGGGCTTCTCAAAATTGATAGAGGGGTTTTGTAGTTGAAGGCATAAGGGAGCTACTCCAGAAGTTAATTGTTCCAATTCACCTCGAGTCCCCTCCAATTTGGTTCCTTTGTTTCGGTGTTCATCCATTCGACTCACCACCACCTTTGTAAGGATGTTAACCATTTCTTATGATTAACACATTTTTGATTTATTTAATTTTGCTAAGATACTATGGTTTTGTTTAGGACCGATCTTGTAACATAAATAAATTGGAATTGATTTGATTCTTATTTAATTGTTGTTGTTGTGTAAATGGTAAAACTTGAGAAAAATCTAAAAATTTTACCGGCTCATTCATGTGAGACTCCAGCTTAATTTCCAGCTTATACGGTTCACAGTAGTACTCGGATATGAAATTATTCGATTTACGAATAGTTTCGACTTACTTTCTAGCTCGTTTGGTTAATTGACCTCTTTCGCGAGTCCTTGCCATATCTCGACTGGAAAGAGAAAACACACCCAAGGGGGTTGTTTTACTCATTATTGTCACTGTTAGAGGTTAACCCACCAGGAGGGTCGTTTTTCTTGCCCTCGAGTCGACTTGTGCAAGCCCGTGACCATAAGGGTGACGAGTCACGAGTAGTACTCGTATAAGATCATGTTTATTGATAGCTTGGTTCTCGAGTCTCAACCTCAGTTGTGTCTTAGATTGGTTATAAGATCGCACCATAGGTTGTTAGTGTCGGCGTAATCTTTGCGTAGTTAAGAACGTACATGTTCGCTTTAAAAACTTGTGTAAAGAGTTAGTCGCGCCATAGGCATCTCCAGGTTCAATCTTGTCAACTTCAACAAATTTTGGGTTACAGTTATGTCTTAGGAGCGATTAGAAACTCCATGTAGTTTTCGGGTATGTTAAGGGAATCCAAACTTGTTCACTCAAATTCCGTTGACGGCTTGCAATTTGCCCAAAATTGTATGGTGTTCAGCTCACCATATCATTAATTAGTGAAGAGTTGGCTAGCCCGCAAGTTTATGGCTTGTGGTAAAGGCAGTTGGAAAACCATAATTGGTAATCGACTCACCAAAGATATTTTATCTAAGAGTTGGCTAGTCCAGAAGCAAACGGCTTCTGGTAAAGACAAATCAAAACCGTTGAAAGCTGGTGATTTGCTCAAAATCATATGGTTATCAGTGTACCATAGTTCTTACTTGAACTGAAACATTTGGCTACTCCAGAAGTAATGGCTTTTGGTAAAGAGATAAAATCCATTAAGTTTTCATAAAAGATTGCTAGGGACTAGCAATTGCCTAGTGTGGGGGAATTTGATGAGTGCTTATTCACTCATCGTTTTTACCCGCCTAAGACCACTAAAATGACTAAAAACACCCAAATACGATCAAAATATGTCAAAAATATCCTCGGAGTGTGTTTTATGTCTTGCAGGTACAAAAGGGTTGAAAACAAAGCGAAAACGAGTAAAATCGAACCGAAATCAGAAAAATGCTGAAACAGACGGAGCCGAGAGTGGATTTTCTACATTTTCAGAGCCCGGGACATGTTTTTGGAGTGACCAAGGGGAAAACAACTAAAAACCTAACCCTTTCACCACACTTTTTAAACCCCTTTACTCATTTGACCCCCACCATAAACCCTTTGAACCTTCCTTTTAGAACCCCCCAAAAGCACTAACCCACAACCCATCTCTTTCCCCGTTTTTTTTACCCATTCCCCTTTTAATACCCCATTTTACTCAAATGCAGTCAAACCCAGAAACCCCTTTTTGCCCGCCAATTCTTTCCCTCTCACTGTCCCTTTCTTTCCCATATACCCCCCAGATGGCTTCACATGTTCACCTATGGTTTCCCTCCCCCTCTTCACATGTCTCCTTTCCATGTCATCAATCCAAGGTGCAAATGCCATCAATGGCTAGGAATGATAAGATGTGGCACCAAGACATCATCCAATGGCTGTGAGAAGCTCAAGAAAGCACAATAGCTCGTTTTTGATGGTTTGCACTCACAAAAGAAACACAAACAGGAAGAAAGAGAAAGAAGACAATTTTTTTAGTCTTTTGTATAAATAGGCATTTGAGGATTTATGTAAAATTTGTCTAGAATTCTTAAGTTCTAGTCCCATTTAATTTTCTTGTCATTTTAATTTAATTGTAATTTCAATTTCAAGTTTAATGCAATTTCAGTTTAATTCACACTTTTATGCTATTTCAGATTTTTTTTTTAATTTCTGTCACAATCTTGGTGGAAAAAGTGTTTTACAAGTTGTTGAACTCATTCTAAGTTCTTGTCAATTTTGCAATTTAATTTCTTGAAATTCTTGATAGTCCCAGTTTCGAAGGTCTCTTTTCTGCCCCAGCAGGGGTGTTTGGATTTATAGTAGGTTTGGGTCAAAAACCATATTTGACCCATCTTGGGTCTCCCATCAGTCATAGTTAGATGTTTGTTCATCTTATTCAGCATTCTAAGTAGCTCCTTATTTGCAAACCAAGTTTTTTAGATTTAGTTTTTTTTTTTTTTCTTTTTTTTCAAATCTGTCACAGCAGTCACCATTTCCCAGTTTTTAGCTTAGATTATAGTAGCTTAGAATTAGATTTAGGATTGCTTCTTTGTTGCAATCAGTAGTTGGACATATAGTGTTCATGTTTTTTAGCTTATCTTTGGATTTAGTGCTAGTTTAATAGCTTAATTTGGCCGCTCATAAATGCCCCATAGGTGCTGTTATGGACTGCAGTCCAACAGCAGTGAAGTAGAGTAGTTTTTAGAGTCATGTAGCTTATTCTTTGGCTTATTTAGGTTCCTTTAGTATTCTTTAGATAGCCTAGGTTTAATTCACTAAGTTTTCAGCTTATTAGTGCTTATTAATGCTTTTTAGATTAGCTTATTTTTCGCTTGTAGCTTAAGGTTCCCTAGTTTAGTTCATGATGCCAACTGCTTATTTCCCATTCCCATTGTTTCTTTAGTTGTTCTTTTTGCTTTTTGTAGCTTAGTAGTTCATATGTTAGCTAGTTTGTGATTTTATTTTGCTTATCAGTAACAAAAGGGAGTGTTTGGTTGTGTGCTGTCCAAAACAGCAGCTGTTAAGCTTATTGTGAAGTTTTTGAAAGTTTAGTTTTTAATGAAAAGTCTTATTTTTTTAGTCCAAAGTTAGTTTGCAAAAGAAAAATCAAAAAAAAAAAAAAAGAACAAAAGTGACACTGCCAGGGGTTGAACCCTGGTCAGCTCACTACCACACGCAGCACAACACAAGCCTCTTTCCCATCTGTGCTCCTTATGATTTTGAGTACTAGTACTGCACAGTTATTTCTTTTATACACTTTTTATCGTTTTAAGCTTAATTCAACAACTTAGCTTATTTCTACTTATTCTTAAGTGCTTTTTTACAACTTTCATTTTTCCTAGGCTTAGATTATTATTAAGTTTTATTCTGGAAAGTTTCGTATTTTTCCAATTTATTTTGTCATTTTTAATCATTTAATTTTTAATTTATAGTTTTTAATTCGTAATAATTATTTTAAAAGTCGAAAAAATACCCGGCTTTTTCCTAAAATTATTTTTAGTCATGTAGAATGTAGGAAAATTATTTTTGCACTCGTAGGACTTAAATTGCATTTTTTTTTTACTTTCGGGGGCTCGGTGCTTTCCCGGTTTTTCGCGTTTTTGCATTTTAGCACCCTAGGATGTAGTTTAGCTTTGTTTTATTGTTTCTTAAACTCAGTAGTATTTTATTTAGAGTTTACTTAGTTTTACATGCTTTATTTTCATTCTCGTTCTTTAATTTGTAGATTAGCGAAACCAAAATCCAAATTTGTTAAACCAAATCAAGTCCATAATCACGAAACTCGACGACACCGTCAATTTCACACCTCGTTGGGACACGACCCGGGGAAATCGCTTTCCCGGTCTCACTTTACACGAATCAAATTTTGGCGCCGCTGCCGGGGAGGTGTGTTGCGACAATATCGTGAAGTTTTTGCGATTAGTGACTTGAAGAACCTTCCTCGTGAAGTTACCGTTTTTGAAAAATACAAAAATACTCTTCTCATTCCTCTTATCCGTATGATTCTATTTCTCTTACCCTCTCATACCGTTTGATTCTACTCTTCTTTAACCTCAAAACCGTTTAATTCTATCTCTTTAACCCTCTACATGTTTAATTCTCATGGCGACGATCGATTATCGTCGTTGTTTTCACTGCAAAAACCGTATGGAAGAGGATCAAATTTATTGTCAGAATCACGATTGTTTATGTAAGCGGTGTGGAAGGGCCGGTGCAAGCAAATATTGCTATTTGTGCGAATTAGCCGATAAAAACTCTCTCGATGATTCTCCAAGTTTTTCCGACCACCCGCCACAACCCAAGATTTGTTCTATTGTTTCTGAACCTAAACCGTCTAGATTTGATCCAAATCTTTCGCGATTTACGGTTAAGGTTAAGAGAAAAGAGCAAGAACCGGAGACCAAAACGGAAATGGTGGAAATTGCTAGCTCTGAGAGCACACCATTTGTCCCACCTCCGGAATCTTCAAAACCTTTTTCGGACGATTTCATGAACATCGTTCAAAATTGCTTAAATGAATTTCGTCAAATTTCAACTTCGGGAAATACCATTTTACCTACCATTTGTGATGTTGTTGAGCCCTCGATTCCTACTCCCGTACCCGAGATACTTTCGTTCGATCAAGAGTATTGCTACGGTTGCGGAGACGTGTTACCGAAAGGTTTTCGTTGTTTCAAATGTATGTGCGAGTGGTGTGGAAACTATCTTATTGATGGATGTTGTTCGATTTGCGCCGAGAATTCATTCGCTTATGATTCTAACCCGAACTCTTTCGATTATCCTCAAAACAATTTCAACTACCCTCCACAGAATGTATACGAACCACAACCGTACTATCAAGATTTCAATGATTCATCATTTCAAAGTTTCTCTCCCCAATACCCTCATTGTGCTAAGTGTGGGGGTCCTCATGATGATTATCAATGTCAATCGTGGAATCAAAATGACTATGGACCTGATCCTTGTTATAACACTTCCGGATTTGACCACATCCAACCCCCACAACTTCCCGTCATTGATCAATTTCCTCGTATAATTCTTGAGGAACTTTCCGAGGAACAAGCTGCTCGCAACGAAAGATTTCTAGCCGATGAGCGAGCAGCTCAAAAGCTTCTCCTATTTAACGAAGCTACTCAACAGCGTTTTCTATTTAACGAAGCTTGCCGTCTCGATGACGAGGATGAGGAGGATTGGGAGATGACAAAGGACAAGGTGCATATCTCAAGCCCACAAAGTACCGCACATGTCCACTCTCCGCCCTCATATTGCCTATCTACCATAGAACTTTCGGATACCCTTTTAATGGGGGACGAGCATCTTAGCACTATTCCGGAAATGGAATCGTCTTGTGTTGAGAACCTTGTCCCAACCCCAAGAGAGTCTAAGGTTATCTCTGGTGATATGTGTGATGAGCCTCTCGATGATGATTCTTCTCCCACCCCAAAACTATCTGTTGAGATGACCTCCGAGTCTGAAAATGATTATACGTCGTTTGATGATTCTTTATCGTGTGGAGACATCGAGTATGTTGAGGAGATACCTTCTGAGCTCGTCAGCTTGGAAGAAGTGAGAGATGTTGATCCCGATGATCTTGATATGGACACTGATTTTGAGTCGGATGATGAAGATATTCTTGTGTCCGAGAAGCCTTTTGCTATGGCATTCACTAATCCTCTATTTGACTTTGATTCTGAATTCACTCTAGTTTCGAATAATCCCATCTTTGATATTCAGAATGAGGATAGTGACTCTTACATGGAGAACCTCGTTATATCTCCATCTTTTCCCGAAGAAAAGAATAGTGGCAATCCCACTTCGACGTTAGACCTTCTCGAGGAGTTCTCCGATGAACTCGCTCTCGTTGATCATTCTCCACCGGGAGATGATGATGTGCACTTCGACTTTGAAGCCGACCTTACCGAATTGGAAAATCTTATTTACAATTGGTCTTCTGATAATTCGTCAAGTGACACTCTTATAGAAGAGGTCGACTTTCTTTCGCCGGATGACTCGATACCTTCGGGTTTTCAGAGTGACGACTATGGCTTAGGTCCATCATCCACTCGTCCGCCTGCGAAACCGCCGGATGATGGAACCTCTTCTAAGCCCGATACGGACGTTTTCATTGCTACAGTGGTGGATAAGATTTCTGAACATTCCGTTAATGTTCATCAATCTAATCTTTTGCCCACCCATCCCAACCGTTGTCAACTTATTGTCACTTTGCCTTCTCCCCCTATTTCTTCTCCGTGTCTTAACTCTTACGAGAGTGAAGATACCATATTTGACCCCGGCATTTCTTCTTCTCTTGAGCCGGGAATATATCTCATCGGTGTGGAACTTTCACGTGCTTCAAATGTTTATCCAAACCGCTTGAATGAAAGTCCGATGGAGATTGTTTCTTCCACTTTGCTTCCCCATGAACAAATTAATGCGGGGTCGAGTCAAGCTTGCGACTCGGTAATCAAAAACAGTAGTTAAACATGGGTTTTCACCCGTGTGTACCACCCTAGTGTGGGGGTGTTGCCCCCCGCTGTTGTATATAAGTTTTCTAAAAAAAAAAAAAAAAAAAAAAAAAAAAAAAAAAAAAATTCAAATAGTGGCCGTAGTATTTCCCTCTTACGTTCTATGTTTCGGCATAACTGCCGGTACTTTGAATATTGAGGGCAATATTCATTTCTAGTGTGGGGGGGGGGGGGAATTCTCACGAATTTTATCATGTAATTATACCGCCCAATTCCCCCATATTTGGCCAAAAATGTTTTTTTGGAGTAAGTGTTTTGCACTTACTCAGCTTATGGTTATCAGTCCGCCATGTCTAATAAACAAAAGGATTGGCTAATCCTAGGATGTAGTTTAGCTTTGTTTTATTGTTTCTTAAACTTAGCAGTAGTTTATTTAGAGTTTACTTAGTTTTACATGCTTTATTTTCATTCTCGTTCTTTAATTTGTAGATTAGCGAAACCAAAATCCAAATTTGTTAAACCAAATCAAGTCCATAATCACGAAACTCGACGACACCGTCAATTTCACACCTCGTTGGGACACGACCCGGGGAAATCGCTTTCCCGGTCTCACTTTACACGAATCAGTGATTCCTTCCATGTCATATCCTCGTAAGCCGAGATCCACCCAAAACTTTGTAAATTGTTCTAAAATAAATGATGCAACAACAACAACAACAACAACAACAACAACAAAAACATTAAAAATTTATAAAGTTAGTTAAACTTTATCGAGTCTTAAACATAAAGACTAAATTGCCGTATTAATTAGGTTGCGTGTCGGAGCCGTGCACTATCACTCCTTGATTTAATTCCCTTTAGACTTCATATTGCACATTGCCAAGGTGAGTTTCATAGCCCCTACTTTTACTTGTTTTATAACTGTTTTGGGGGAAGATACATGCTCATTTTTACTTAAATGATTTAATTACTAAAATTCTGCATTCTATGCATACTATGCCCTTTGATTGATATGTTTTAAGATACATCATACCTAGATGCTTTAAGGACCACACCAAAACCTTTGACCTAGAATATTACGCAGCTTAGCCTAAGACTTTAGATCCCAAATTGCCCTCTTCATGAACCGTCAATTCCTGCTGGGAAGCGCGAATGTTATAAATAGATCTATTTGGGGTGACTCCCCTGTTCGGTTGACCCCGCTTGGGTCAAGGCGAACATATAGCATGTTGGGACCGAGTGTATTGGGATAAACAGTCGCCATGGGTTCCTTAATTGTATGACTTCCTTGTGCATACATAAACTGTCGTAGCTTCGGTTGCATGAACTTAGTGCTAGCGTAATAGATTCAATATATGACATTATATTCGTTGTAATGTACATATACCCTACTTATGGTCCACTAATGAAATCTCTTTTATGAAATCCTTTTATGAATTGAAACCATAACTATATGACATTATGCAAGACGTAATGATCATCAAAAACCAAATTTGAAACAGTGTACTGAAATCCCTTTTTAAATAAACCTATGAACTCACCAGCGTAAGCTGGCCCTTTTTAGCATGTATCTTCAGGTTTTGAGGTGATAGCTTATCTTTGGAGGCGCAAGGCAAAGGCATGGCATGGTCATAGATGACTCTGATTTATGTATAGGGACCACTCGTTTACAATGGGCCATTTTCCGCACTAATCAATAATGTAAACACCGTTTTTAAGAATAAATAAAAGTTTATTTATGAA
This sequence comes from Chrysanthemum seticuspe, assembly GCA_019973895.1. Classification (NCBI taxonomy): domain Eukaryota; kingdom Viridiplantae; phylum Streptophyta; class Magnoliopsida; order Asterales; family Asteraceae; genus Chrysanthemum; species Chrysanthemum seticuspe. The sequence goes on from BPTQ01000001.1 coordinate 170,297,848, forward strand.
AAACCAATTGTTCTATGCTTATGTTGTGATACCAATTTAGTAGCACCCCAATACTTGTATGCTTCCGCTGAGTCATTTTTGGGGGTGTTACAGATTGGTATAAGAGCCTAGGTTATAGAGAACTGGGTATTTTTTTTAAAACCTAGACTATAACCACTTTTACAAAAACTAAACCCTATGACCGACACGTGCTTGCCTGCCGAGCTGATGCCTCACTGATGATCCTGTTGAGATCATACTTGATAAGATACATGTTTTATCACTGCTCACCTAGTTTCATTATAGGTTACAATTACTTTCCCTATACGTATACTTACGTATCACATCACTACACCTTTCCCTCACATAAAGAGAATAATTGTTCTAATCCTTAAAGAAAACCTTTAAAAGTATTGCGACATATTACTAGCGTAACTAAGCTAAGTATTTCAAAATTCATTAAACCTCGGGTGAATATAGACTGATCACCTATATTCAACCAGGGACAGTGGGACATAGCCTGATCACCTATGTCCGACTCAGAGTTGAATTTTGCAGCACTTAGGATAGTTATAATAGCCTTATGTCAAGAGAGAAAATGATAATATTTTGATAAACATGTAACATTTTAATAAGCCACACATTGGCGTTACACTAAAGCTATACAATGGCGTCACACTATTCCTTAATCATAAGTCGCTCACTGGCATCCCTTAATCCCAAGCCACTCACTGGCATTCCCTAAACACAAGCCACTCACTGGCATTCCCTGATCACAAGCCACTCATTGGGATACCCTAATCACAAGCCACCCACTGGCATCACCCTATTCCTTAGTCATAAGCCACTCACTGGCATACCCTAATCAAAATCCGCTCACTGGCGCCATATTACTTCTTAATCATAAACTTTATAATTCCATATCACAACCGGGTTATGTTATAGTCACTCCTACCTCACACCTTACACCTCATGGACAAATCAAACCTTTCTAGGAGCAACCTTTCAATAGAACCTATGAGAAAATACAATAAACCTTTGGCAAAATCTAGAAGGGCATGATAAAGGACCTATAATCCCACAGAAACTTGAAAACTTTACGCCCTTCCTTGAGAAGTAAATACCTAGAAGCTTCACCCACCTCTTAAGGATAACAGTACCTTGTTACCCTCCTACAAACGAAATAAAAGAGTTTCCATACAAACTACTTCCGATTATCCCTCAAACCGTTATAATCAAAATACTTCATGAATTATTCTACAAACCAAATTACCACCCTACCATTTCACCATAAAGTAAACTACCATTTCGCTACTACCCCACAAGGATAAAGTATTTCTGAATACTTTGAAAAGTATTCTAGAACCACTCTATTGGTTACTTACTCCCTCGAAAAGCGTTTTAAGTTAATACCTCATAAACAGAAATCACCAATGTCCTCCTTGGTGACTAAGCCTAACCTAGGGATGTATCCCACACCTCCGCCTAAAACCATAGAAAACAATGAGGTTTACCAACCATTAAATCCCTAACCTAACCCAACTTAGACAACTAAACTCTACTCGTAACTATGGGTAAAAGTTATATCCTGCTACACATCCTTGCTACAATATAGTTCTAGATTTTGAGGATTTCTCTTTAAAAATCCTATAATAATACCTCCCAAATCCCTCGTTTAAATGAAACCAAAATATCGAAACACTAAAAGTTTCACAAAATTCCCCTTATACACAATTAAGAACCAGTTTTACAATCTTGTGAAAATGTGTCATTTTTACACCACTACCGATTTTGAAATCTGGTTGTAGTCAAACTTGTATAAACAATTAATCGAAAAAGAAATTCGAAAGCAAATGTTTCCCCATCCCTTAAAAGAGGAAACACACAAACCCATAGCGAACTTTAAGAATCAACCCATATACTTTAGAACCATTAAATACCAAAAATAGGTACGTTTTACCATGGGAAGTTAAAGACTCTTACATTAACAAAATAGTGAAACCTCATAACATCAAGAATTAGAACTTTCACTCAATGAACCTACCCCAGAAAATCATGGCTCCTCAGATAGAGGATGTACTACTGACATAACACCTAGGTACCCATACCCAAAGGGGAAACCCTAGAACAACCTAGAGAAAATTCAAAACTTGTTCCAAATACCATCACCTCGTTCCCGACACTCTATCGGGTAACGTAAACAGAGATCCGGGACGGATCTCCTGTAAGGTGGGTAGACTATAACAACCCATAAAATTTTGGATTATTATAATAATATTTATTACGTCAGAAAATTCAAATCGGCTATTTTTTGACAGTTTTCAATATTTTAGATCTAAAAACGAGAGGTTATCTCGTAAATTCAGAAAGTCACGGCATCGCACGCATACCGACACCAAATTAATAACGGCAAACAGTTATAACCAAATTTCAACGTAATAAGAATGTCATAATATTACGTTTAAGAAATCGTTTCAAAAGATGTAATTTCTATATTTTTCGGGTACCGGTAAGGTGCGTTTACTCGAGGAGTCGACAAAACACGGAGTACAAATTATACTGTATCTAATTAATAAGACAAAACAAAAAAAATACAAATTCCTACTCTATCCACCCCTAATCACGTGTTGTCCCTTCTCTCTTCATACTTCTCTTTCTTTTTTTTTTCTTTCTCTGCTTCCTTCGCAGAAACAAACACCAATATTGGTGCTTTCCTTTTCTTCTAAATGTCAAAGGCAGATTTACCTTTATCAAACCCCTCAAATGGGAAACCTACCCTGGTAGACATCGCGTGATAAGATGAAGCATGGCCTTGGGAGGACGAGAAGAGCTAGGAAGTGTAATAACCTAAGCGCAAGGTCAAGAACCTAGGGGTTTCATCTCCATTCTCTTTATCTACAAATGACTTGTAAATCCTCCACATCTGTTGGCACATCTCACCCACAACCACATATGAAAATTAGGGTTCCTCAAATCATGGGGCTTCTCAAAATTGATCGAGGGGTTTTGTAGTTGAAGGCATAAGGGAGCTACTCCAGAAGTTAATTGTTCCAATTCACCTCGAGTCCCCTCCAATTTGGTTCCTTTGTTTCGGTGTTCATCCATTCGACTCACCACCACCTTTGTAAGGATGTTACCCATTTCTTATGATTAACACATTTTTGATTTATTTAATTTTGCTAAGATACTATGGTTTTGTTTAGGACCGATCTTGTAACATAAATAAATTGGAATTGATTTGATTCTTATTTAATTGTTGTTGTTGTGTAAATGGTAAAACTTGAGAAAAATCTAAAACTTTTACCGGCTCATTCAGGTGTCTCTCCAGCTTAATTTCCAGCTCATACGGTTCACAGTAGTACTCGGAGATGAACTTATTCGATTTACGAATAGTTTCGACTTACTTTCTAGCTCGTTTGGTTAATTGACCTCTTTTGCGAGTCCTTGCCATATCTCGACTGGAAAGAGAAAACACACCCAAGGGGGTTGTTTTACTCATTATTGTCACTATTAGAGGTTAACCCACCAGGAGGGTCGTTTTTCTTGCCCTCGAGTCGACTTGTGCAAGCCCGTGACCATAAGGGTGACGAGTCACGAGTAGTACTCGTATAACATCATGCTTATTGATAGCTTGGTTCTCGACTCTCAACCTTAGTTGTGTCTTAGATTGGTTATAAGATCGCACCATAGGTTGTTAGTGTCGGCGTAATCTTTGCGTAGTTAAGAACGTACATGTTCGCTTTAAAAACTTGTGTAAAGAGTTAGTCGCGCCATAGGCATCTCCAGGTTCAATCTTGTCAACTTCAATAAATTTTGGGTTACAGTTATGTCTTTGGAGCGATTAGAAACTCCATGTAGTTTTCGGTTATGTTAAGGGCATCCGAACTTGTTCACTCAAATTCGGTAGCAAGCTTGTAGCTTGTCCAAAACTATGACATGAAAGTCCCAGAAAGAGTCATACGTATATAAAGTCTTGATATACTTGCATGTAGTCTGTATATATTAATATCCTTGTGTCAAAATGTTTCCCAGGTGTCAAATTTGTTATGTGTTGACTGTTTTTGTTAGTAAACTAGGCGGCGAAGCCCACTGCTTCAAAAGGAAGTGTCCAATTGATGTTACACAAGGCCCAAGCCCAGGTTTATACCAGGGTCCGTTTGGTCATTTTCTGTTGGGCCACAGCCCAACAATTCGGGTCCATTAAAATTTTGTCGCAGCCCACACCGGGTATTAATCCACCTTCCGAGTCCACGACTATTGTTATCAAATCGGGTAATAAACTCTCGCTCGTCACAACTCGCACGTCTTGCCTTCCATTTCCACCATAACATAAGTAAATCGACATAGTGCTCACGTCGACATTGTTAAATAACACAAGTTGTCAATTGGAAATAAAATTATAAAAACAAGTGATTATACTTATCTCGACTTGTAAATTTATATAAACTTGTAAATATATATATATATATATATATATAAATATATATATATATATATTTATATATATATATATATATATATATATATATATATATATATATATATATATATATATATATATATATATACACACACTTGGTGAGAACCGGATATAAAACTCAATTATATCAATTTTTGACAAAACCAATTAAATAGAAGGATTTCACACAAGTCATACTAATTTTTCAACAAACTATTCTACGATTTATAAACGAAATATATTACTTAAAAACCTATATTGTAATATGTAATTATTTGTCAATGATATATACGACTTTTTGAAACATATTGATATGTGAACTATAATTATTAAAACCCTACATTGTATTTTACTAAAGCAATTTATACCTGAACTAAATTAAGACTCAAATTCCTTTATAATGAATTTATGCTAAATGTTCTAAATATATATATATACATTTAATATATATATCTTTTTCATTTACATTGACAACGTCTTATTATAAGAATACTATTCTTCCGTATATCATCTTTTGGTCATCATGGAACCAAAGTCAAAATTCTTTCTTCATGATTCCTTCCATGTCATATCCTCGTAAGTCGAGATCCACCCAAATCTTTGTAAATTGTTCTAAAATAAATGATGCCACAACAACAACAACAATAACAACAACAACAACAACAAAAACATTAAAAATTTATAAAGTTAGTTAAACTTTATCGAGTCTTAAACATAAAGACTAAATTGCCGTATTAATTAGGTTGCGTGTCGGAGCCGTGCACTATCACTCCTTGATTTAATTCCCTTTAGACTTCATATTGCACATTGCCAAGGTGAATTTCATAGCCCCTACTTTTACTTGTTTTATAACTGTTTTGGGGGAAGATACATGCTCATTTTTACTTAAATGATTTAATTACTAAAATTCTGCATTCTATGCATACTATGCCCTTTGATTGATATGTTTTAAGATACATCATACCTAGATGCTTTAAGGACCACACCAAAACCTTTGACCTAGAATATTACGCAGCTTAGCCTAAGACTTTAGATCCCAAATTGCCCTCTTCATGAACCGTCAATTCCTGCTGGGAAGAGCGAATGTTATAAATAGATCTATTGGGGGTGACTCCTCTGTTCGGTTGACCCCGCTTGGGTCAAGGCGAACATATAGCATGTCGGGACCGAGTGTATTGTGATAAACACTCGCCACGGGCTCCTTAATTGTATGACTTCCTTGTGCATACATAAACTGTCGTAGCTTCGGTTGCATGAACTTAGTGCTAGCGTAATAGATTCAATATATGACATTATATTCGTTGTAATGTACATATACCCTACTTATGGTCCACTAATGAAATCTCTTTTATGAAATCCTTTTATGAATTGAAACCATAAACTATATGACATTATGCAAGACGTAATGATCATCAAAACCAAATTTGAAACAGTGTACTGAAATCCCTTTTTAAATAAACCTATGAACTCACCAGCGTAAGCTGACCCTTTTTAGCATGTATCTTCAGGTTTTGAGGTGATAGTTTATCTTTGGAGGCGCAAGGCAAAGGCATGGCATGGTCATAGATGACTCTGATTTATGTATTGGGACCACTCATTTATAATGGGCCATTTTCCGCACTAATCAATAATGTAAACACCGTTTTTAAGAATGAATAAAAGTTTATTTATGAAAAACCAATTGTTCTATGCTTATGTTGTGATACCAATTTAGTAGCACCCCAAAACTTGTATGCTTCCGCTGAGTCATTTTTGGGGGTGTTACAGATTGGTATCAGAGCCTAGGTTATAGAGAACTGGGTATTTTTTTTAAAACCTAGACTATAACCACTTTTACAAAAACTAAACCCTATGACCGACACGTGCTTGCCTGCCGAGCTGATGCCTCACTTATGATCCTGTTGAGATCATACTTGATAAGATACATGTTTTATCACTGCTCACCTAGTTTCATTATAGGTTACAATTACTTTCCCTATACGTATACTTACGTATCACAGCACTACACCTTTCCCTCACATAAAGAGAATAATTGTTCTAATCCTTCAAGACAACCTTTAAAAGTATTGCGACATATTACTAGCGTAACTAAGCTAAGTATTTCAAAATTCATTGAACCTCGGGTGAATATAGACTGATCACCTATATTCAACCAGGAACAGTGGGACATAGCCTGATCACCTATGTCCGACTCAGAGGTGAATTTTGCAGTACTTAGGATAGTTATAATAGCCTTATGTCAAGAGAGAAAATGATAATATTTTGATAAACATGTAACATTTTAATAAGCCACACATTGGCGTTACACTAAAGCTACACAATGGCGTCACACTATTCCTTAATCATAAGTCGCTCACTGGCATCCCTTAATCACAAGCCACTCACTGGCGTTCCCTAAACACAAGCCACTCACTGGCATTCCCTGATCACAAGCCACTCACTGGCATACCCTAATCACAAACCATCCACTGGCATCACCATATTCCTTAGTCATAAGCCACTCACTGGCATACCCTAGTCAAAAGCCACTCACTGGCGCCATACTAATTCTTAATCATAAACTTTTTAATTCCATATCACAACCGGGTTATGTTATAGTCACTCCTACCCCACACTTTACACCCCATGGACAAATCAAACCATTCTAGGAGCAACCTTTCAATAGCACCTATGAGAAAATACAATAAACCATTGGCAAAATCTAAAAGGGCATGATAAAGGACCTATAATCCCACAGAAACTTGAAAACTTTACGCCCTACCTTGAGAAGTAAATACCTAGAAGCTTCACCCACCTCTTAAGGATAACAGTACCTTGTTACCCTCCTACAAACGAAATAAAAGAGTTTCCATACAAACTACTTCCGATTATCCCTGAAACCATTATAATCAAAATACTTCATGAATTATTCTACATACCAAATTACCACCCTACCATTTCACCATAAAGTAAACTACCATTTTGCTACTACCCCACAAGGATAAAGTATTTCTTAATACTTTGAAAAGTATTCTAGAACCACTCTATTGGTTACTTACTCCCTCGAAAAGCGTTTTAAGTTAATACCTCATAAACAGAAATCACCAATGTCCTCCTTGGTGACTAAGCCTAACCTAGGGATGTATCCCACACCTCCGCCTAAAACCATAGAAAACAATGAGGTTTACCAGCCATTAAATCCCTAACCTAACCCAACTTAGACAACTAAACTCTACTCGTAACTATAGGTAAAAGTTATATCCTGCTACAGATCCTTGCTACAATATAGTTCTAAATTTTGAGGATTTCTCTTTAAAAATCCTATAATAATACCTCCCAAATCCCTCGTTTAAATGAAACCAAAATATCGAAACACTAAAAGTTTCACAAAATTCCCCTTATACACAATTAAGAACCAGTTTTACAATCTTGTGAAAATGTGTCATTTTTACACCACTACCGATTTTGAAATCTGGTTGTAGTCAAACTTGTATAAACAATTAATCGAAAAAGAAATTCGAAAACAAATGTTTCCCCATCCCTTAAAAGAGGAAACACACAAACCCATAGCGAACCTTAAGAATCAACCCATATACTTTAGAACCATTAAATACCAAAAATAGGTACGTTTTACCATGGGAAGTTAGAGACTCTCACATTAACAAAATAGTGAAACCTCATAACATCAAGAATTAGAACTTTCACTCAATGAACCTACCCTAGAAAATCATGGCTCCTCAGATAGAGGATGTACTACTGACATAACACCAAGGTACCCATACCCAAAGGGGAAACCCTAGAACTACCTAGGGAAAATTCAAAACTTGTTCCAAATACCATCACCTCGTTCCCGACACTCTATCGGGTAACGTAAACTGAGATCCGGGATGGATCTCCTGTAAGGTGGGTAGACTATAACAACCCGTAAAATTTTAGATTATTATAATAATATTTATTACGTCAGAAAATTCAAATCGGCTATTTTCTGACAGTTTTCAATATTTTAGATCTAAAAACGAGAGGTTATCTCGTAAATTCAGAAAGTCACGGCATCGCACGCATACCGACACCAAATTAATAACGGCAAACAGTTATAACCAAATTTCAACGTAATAAGAATGTCATAATATTACGTTTAAGAAATCGTTTCCAAAAATGTAATTTCTATATTTTCCGGGTACCGGTAAGGTGCGTTTACTCGAGGAGTCGACAAAATACGGAGTACAAATTATACTGTATCTAAGTAATAAGACAAAACAAAAAAAATACAAATTCCTACCCTATCCACCCCCTGATCACGTGTTGTCCCTTCTCTCTTCATACTTCTCTTTCTTTTTTTTTCTTTCTCTGCTTCCTTCGCAGAAACAAACACCAATATTGGTGCTTTCCTTTTCTTCTAAATGTCAAAGGCAGATTTACCTTTATCAAACCCCTCAAATGGGAAACCTACCCTGGTAGACATCGCGTGATAAGATGAAGCATGGCCTTGGGAGGATGACAAGAGCTAGGAAAAGTAATACCCTAAGCGCAAGGTCAAGAACCTAGGGGTTTCATCTCCATTCTCTTTATCTACAAATGGCTTGTAAATCCTCCACATGTGTTGGCACATCTCACCCACAACCACAGACGAAAATTAGGGTTCCTCCAATCATGGGGCATCTCAAAATTGATAGAGGGGTTTTGTAGTTGAAGGCATAAGGGAGCTACTCCAGAAGTTAATTGTTCCAATTCACCTCGAGTCCCCTCCAATTTGGTTCCTTTGTTTCGGTGTTCATCCATTCGACTCACCACCACCTTTGTAAGGATGTTACCCATTTCTTATGATTAACACATTTTTGATTTATTTAATTTTCCTAAGATACTATGGTTTTGTTTAGGACCGATCTTGTAACATAAATAAGTTGGAATTGATTTTATTCTTATTTAATTGTTGTTGTTGTGTAAATGGTAAAACTTGAGAAAAATCTAAAACTTTTACCGGCTCATTCATGTGTGACTCCAGCTTAATTTCCAGCTCATACGGGTCACAGTAGTACTCGGAGATGAACTTATTCGATTTACGAATAGTTTCGACTTACTTTCTAGCTCGTTTGGTTAATTGACCTCTTTTGCGAGTCCTTGCCATATCTCGACTGGAAAGAGAAAACAAACCCAAGGGGGTTGTTTTACTCATTATTGTCACTATTAGAGGTTAACCCACCAGGAGGGTCGTTTTTCTTGCCCTCGAGTCGACTTGTGCAAGCCCGTGACCATAAGGGTGACGAGTCACGAGTAGTACTCGTATAACATCATGCTTATTGATATCTTGGTTATGTGTTGACTGATTTTGTTAGTAAACTAGGCTGCGAAGCCCACTACTTCCAAAGGAAGTGTCCAATTGATGTTACACAAGGCCCAAGCCCAGGTTTATACCAGGGTCCGTTTGGTCGTTTTCTGTTGGGCCACAGCCCAACAATTCGGGTCCATTAAATTTTTGTCGCAGCCCACACCGGGTATTATTCCACCTTCCGAGTCCACGACTATTGTTATCAAATCAGGTAATAAACTTTCGCTCGTCACAACTCGCACGTCTTGCCTTCCATTTCCACCATAACATAAGTAAACCGACATAGTGCTCACGTCGACATTGTTAAATAACACAAGTTGTCAATTGGAAATTAAATTATAAAAACAAGTGATTATACTTATCTCGACTTGTAAATTTATATAAACTTGTAAATATATATATATATATATATATATATATATATATATATATATATATATATATATATATATATATATACACACACACTTGGTGAGAACCGGATATAAAATTCAATTATATCAATTTTTGACAAAACCAATTAAATAGAAGGATTTCACACAAGTCATACTAATTTTTCAACAACCTATTCTACAATTTATAAACGAAATATATTACTTAAAAACCTATATTGTAATATGTAATTATTTGTCAATGATATATACGACTTTTTGAAACATATTGATATGTGAACTATAATTATTAAAACCCTACAATGTATTTTACTAAAGCAATTTATACCTGAACTAAATTAAGACTCAAATTCCTTTATAATGAATTTATGCTAAATGTTCTAAATATATATATACATTTAATATATATATCTTTTTCATTTACATTGACAACGTCTTATTATAAGAATACTATTCTTCCGTGTATCATCTTTTGGTCATCATGGAACCAAAGTCGAAATTCTTTCTTCGTGATTCCTTCCATGTAATATCCTCGTTAGCCGAGATCTACCCAAATCTTTGTAAATTGTTCTAAAATAAATGATGCCACAACAACAACAACAATAACAACAACAACAACAACAACAACAACAACAAAAACATTAAAAATTTATAAAGTTAGTTAAACTTTATCGAGTCTTAAACATAAAGACTAAATTGCCGTATTAATTAGGTTGCGTGTCGGAGCCGTGCACTATCACTCCTTGATTAAATTCCCTTTAGACTTCATATTGCACATTGCCAAGGTGAGTTTCATAGCCCCTACTTTTACTTGTTTTATAACTGTTTTGGGGGAAGATACATGCTCATTTTTACTTAAATGATTTAATTACTAAAATTCTGCATTCTATGCATACTATGCCCTTTGATTGATATGTTTTAAGATACATCATACCTAGATACTTTAAGGACCACACCAAAACCTTTGACCTAGAATATTACGCAGCTTAGCCTAAGACTTTAGATCCTAAATTGCCCTCTTCATGAATCGTCAATTCCTGCTGGGAAGCGCGAATGTTATAAATAGATCTATTGGGGGTGACTCCCTTGTTCGGTTGACCCCGCTTGGGTCAAGGCGAATATATAGCTTTTCGGGACTGAGTGTATTGGGATAAACACTCGCCATGGGCTCCTTAATTGTATGACTTCCTTGTGCATACATAAACTGTCGTAGCTTCGGTTGCATGAACTTAGTGCTAGCGTAATAGATTCAATATATGACATTATATTCGTTGTAATGTACATATACCCTACTTATGGTCCACTAATGAAATCTATTTTATGAAATCCTTTTATGAATTGAAACCATAAACTATATGACATTATGCAAGACGTAATGATCATCAAAACCAAATTTGAAACAGTGTACTGAAATCCCTTTTTAAATAAACCTATGAACTCACCAGCGTAAGCTGACCCTTTTTAGCATGTATCTTCAGGTTTTGAGGTGATAGTTTATCTTTGGAGGCGCAAGGCAAAGGCATGGCATGGTCATAGATGACTCTGATTTATGTATTGGGACCACTCGTTTATAATGGGCCATTTTCCGCACTAATCAATAATGTAAACACCGTTTTTAAGAATGAATAAAAGTTTATTTATGAAAAACCAATTGTTCTATGCTTATGTTGTGATACCAATTTAGTAGCACCCAATACTTGTATGCTTCCGCTGAGTCATTTTTGGGGGTGTTACAAACAATCTCCCCCTAAGTGTTGGTAATTAATGACTTAAGTAATCTTTAAACGTTGTTGGTGCTGATGTAATAGTTGCTTTGACGTCTTCTGACATTCTTCTTTCTTGTGAGAAGAAGTGCCTTGATTCTAAAAATCTCCCCAGTGTGAGGATCTTGTTTTCTTTGAAGTTTTCAGCTTTGACGTCTTCATTAATCTTTATTCATTTGTTCTGGTGTGGATATGGTGATGTTATGTTGTTGTAATCTGCATCAGGTCCGCTTCGTTGCTCTGGTGTCTCCACTTCCTTCTCCAACATGCTCACACGTTCTTTAACGTTGGGTTTCAGTGTTGATTTAGTTCTCTTTAGTCTTTAAACTTTGTAGATTCTTTGGCTTTAACGAAGAATCATTCTGACTTTTGTGTTGCCTTTCGAGAGAACTTTAATTTATGTTGCTGTTGGTATGAGCATGTGGATAATCTACACGATCATCTCCCAAGAGCATCCATAAGAAGAAAACATAAGAATTGGTTAGTGATAAACACCAATCGATCATTGTGGCCGTTTCTTAGAGAATTGACCACTACGATTGTTCTTCTGATGAATGTCTTGATTCCATTCACCTTGGTCGGGCGAATCAGCCGTTCGGATCCCATAAGGGACAGTTGGAATTACATTGAACAAGTTCAAGTAATGACCCACATCTTCAGGACTCGATTCTTGAAAGGAATCTCCTTAGCGGGATTTCCAGCACTTACAAGTTCGAACTTCGAGCGTGTTAACAACATAGTTTGAAAACCCATCTCTAATTCTAGCAAAGGCTGTTCCTGAACTGGAGTCCCTCAAGTAGGATAACGCGATGTACCGAAGTACACCTACAGTTCAGGTGAGTCGTTGAGGTACACCGAAGCATCACCCCACGACTGTAGACCGTTTGAGACAACACTAAGCGTAACCCACAAGGAGTTACCAAAGTGACCTGCTGTCAGGGCTGTATTGATGTTGACCCTGGTAGGAATTTCCATTCAATCACTGAGGATCACAGTTGTGAACCCCTCATAAATGTTCTCGATAGATTGCTAAGATCTGTGTAGGACTTTAGAATAGTATCACTTGCATCCTTATTGTTGAATGACAAGTGATGAAACATTGAGTGTTCCTAAGAGATCTTTTGATGAATCTCGTGGCTCTAGACTCAATAATGCTCTTTGGTTTTCCTAAGTGGAGACTAGGGAGAGGGTCTCCTTCTTCAATACCAGCAATCTCTAAGAGAAAGCCGATAGTTTAGATAGGGTTCCCTGTGAGAATGAAACAAGCTTCTGTTGAGAGAAACTTGAGTGGCTAAGTGATAACGCTCAAAATGAACATGTTTTTAGTAGCGTTATTGTTGGTTTTGTGTATGATAATCGGCTATATTTACTCATAACTGTTGCAAAAGTACAAAAGATGCGTATTGTGTATGTGAATGTAGCCAGGTATCGCAAAAGATGAAGAAACGAAGATTTCATGCACATTTGGAGAATTACCGAGGAATGAAGTCGAGTAAGGAAGCTGTTGGACTCAATGACTAGGAAGCGCAACGATTTCTAAGTATCTACAGCAAGTAAAGATCAAGTTTCGTCTTGGAAATCATCAGCGAAAACAAAGAAAAAGGCGCAAATCAAGAAACGTCAACAAAAGTCCAAACTGGAGGTACAAGAGGCGCCGAACCGTTCGGTTGGAGCCCTCAACCGATCCGGTTGGGCGAGTGAACCAAACACAACCGATCCGGTTGCCTGAACTGGAGTTACACAAATTGTCATTTAATGTTGCCTTAACTCCCCATAATCATTGGAGGCCGATCATTTCCTGTTATTTACTTGTAGAGAACGTTTTTAGACAGATAGTTATGGTTCTCTAGCTATATAATGAACCAAGACTTAGTAGTCTAGGTGTGACATAATCCAAACAAAGCTATTACCAACTCATATTATTCATCCTAAAAGTTTTGTTACTGCTGTAAAACGTCCAGGAGGTTGGAGAGACGAATTCTCATCCATTGTTTGATTATTCGGAGTTATATGGTTAAGCTAGATGATTGGAGGCTTGTGGTTGCTATAATCCACAAATTCTAGTTCGTGTAATCCAAAAGTTTAGGTATTCTATGGAACTTGTATGAATTTCTATTCTCTTAAGTTATTGGAATTACTTTGTTATTACTTGTGTTTTGTTATAATTGTCATGGAATAGTTCTTGAATATACTTGTGTGTGAGGATGTAGGAAATCATACTATTGTTCTCATATGTGATGCATGTATATGATCTTGTTTAAATGAGTTTGTTGGAAAACTACTAGTCTTGTTTGATTTGTCGGTAAAACATGTTTTAAGAAAAAGGACCGAAAGGATTTCTCTTGTGTTTTATTCCAAAAAGTTAAGTGACAAACTAGTATGGGGATATGGTGATTGACATCCACCATGTTTACTTATTAAAACAAGACTAGAAACATTTTCATCACGAAAGGTCGAAAGATTCGTAGGAACGAGTTTAATAAGAACATTTTACAAACAAATGGATTTTCTAAAGTATAATCATTAGGATAAGGACCGAAAGGCTTACCTATATGTTATTGTTCTTAAAATGATTTTACAAACATAAACCATGGGTTGGAAATCATTTGCTTATGATTTGTGCATCACATCAAGAGTTTACACCAAGCCTTCATGAACACTTACTATGATTGCCTATAGAATTCACACAAGTATATGTTTCTTAATATTGATTTTCATTAAAACCATAATTTTTGGAGAGAGCCTTGACAAAGCTTTCTTGTTACCAATCTTTTAAAACAAATTCAAAAGCGAAATCTCTTGGGACGATCTCGACTTACCCACCTTTGCTATCGCGAACGAGTATACTTGCTCGTATGTGTTTATAGTAATAACCGGATAATTCGTGTTTATAAATTTTTAAAACTTGCACACGGAAAGCACATCAAGTTTTTGGCGCCGCTGCCGGGGATTTTAAGAATTTTTGACTTTATTTCGATTCTGTAAAATTGGTAATATTAAAATTAGACTTCATATTGATAAGTAAAAATATATATATTAGTTTTAGAGGCTAACCGAATCGTTTGCGCGAGCAACCGAACCGTTTAGTGATCTCGGAAAAGTTTAATTTTTGATTTTTGTAGTTTTTAGTTTATCTACTGTTTTATGTTATAGTTTATAGTTTATTTCTTGTCATTTATGATTTTTATAGATTATCTTATAGATTTTATATGCTTGTTTAGTAATTTTTAGATTTTTGATATTTAGTCATTTTTAGTTTTATTTACTTTTTAATTAATCTTGCCTTTATTGCAGTAATTAGCTTAGTTAATTTTCAGTTTTTATTAGTTTAGTAGTTTAATGATTAGTTAAGTTCATTTATTTAATATAGTTTTTAATTAGCATAATTAATATTTTTAATTAATTAGGATAATGAGTAGACACATTTAATTAAGAGTTTAAGTATAATTAATGGTAAATAATTAATTTATAATTAACAGGTGTAATCGGTTGGAAGTTTTTGGTCTGGAAGCTTACCACCAACCGAATCGGTTGGAGGGCCAACCGATCCGGTTGGAGCTCTCGGTAAATTTTTTCTAGTTTTTCTATTTTGAGTTTTAGCTTGGGTTTTTAGTCTTAATAAGTGTCTTTACTTGTTTAGTATATGTTTCTGAAGTTTGTTTTAATTTTTACTAACTCTAACGCTAATGATTTGGATGTTTGTCTTTGGTTTTGTTTTGTTTTGTTAGATAGTTGTTATGGATAGTTTAAGCGGAATTTCTGAGTACCTACGTAACTTGGATGAGATGTTTAAGGACACCGGAAACTCGTTGGAGAAGATTGGGGATATTTTGGAAGAGAGTAAGAAGGAGTTGGCTATGGATTAGGAATGTGTGGAAGAAGTGGGAGAGAACAAGGTTCAACTTCCTAAGAAGAGTAGAGTTGTGGTATTCACGCAAGCACCACTAACAGAGTATGATTCATCACTTATGAGGTTCGGTACACCTTGTAGTGTCGAAGTGGTGAGTGCGTGGGACGCTCAATTAAACATGGCCTATGGTGAAAATTATATTGTGGACAAAGTTCTTGATCAAATTGACCATGTTCGTTTGGATTATGAGGCCTACGGGAGAAAAATGGTTAAGAATCTTCGGGTAAACATTCATGGTCATGTTTTCGAAGTGGATTTTGTTGTCTTGGAAGAAGGAAACGCTGATGAGCCCGACGTATGCTTTGGGCGAGATTTTTTTGTGACAACCAAATGTTAAGTGGATTTTGCTTTAGGAGAGATGAGAATCAACATTACCGACTTGGAAGAGGAGAAGGGAGTGAATGAAATGCTTGTGGAGTTATGTGCTAACATGGAGAAGGAGAATGTGGAAATCGTAAAGATGGGGAAGGCTAATAGAAAGAAAACCTCATCCAACAAATTAACTCCTACCACATCCACCAACAAATCCCATGATTACACACCTTCACCACCCAATACACCAAACACCTTCAAACCTTTAACCCAAGACCAAAAAGAAGCCATCTTGGAAAACCTTGAACAAAAATTTCTCGAACTCAATGAGAAAAATCCGGTAATTGAGGTACTACAAGATTATGTTCTATACCGCAAGAAACTAGACGCGGTTATGTTAGCAAGATCAAGGTTGGAGGATAAAGATCTATCGGAAGAGGATAGCGAGAGGATCTTGTTTAAGGGTATGCCACGTAAGGAGAGTGATCCAGGGAACTTCGTTTTGCCTATTAAAGTTAACGGAACCACTCCAGTAAATGCTTTGGCAGATACGGGTTCAAGCGTCAATGTTATGCCCTATCCATTTTGTAAGACGTTGAGCCTAATAAACCACAACCAAACCACTCCAAACTAACCATGGCGGATAATTCCCAAGCAAAGGCGATGGGGGAGGTGAAGAGTCTACCTCTTCTACTTGGAAGACCGTTCCTACGCACATGTGGTGAAATCATAGACATGGGGAGGGGTACGATGACAATCGATGATGGGATCTCAAAACAAACCTATTATCCCAAGCCAAGGGGACCAGTGTTGGAATTCATGAACAATTTAGAATTGTTTGATGGGGAAGAGGACTTGACTTGGTTTGAAATTGGACGTGATGTCCATGGAAACCCCATGTTTGGACCACTAGCTCCACGATACTTTGATATTGATGATGAAATGGAACGCGCACTCGAGGTGGAAGCATTCTACAATCCATTCAAAAACATCTTTTTTTACAAGAAACTCACAGATTTCTTAGGTTCTCTACCGGTTCAACTCAAAAATTTGGAATGGGGACCCGAGGGGTCAAGTGTTTACAAAAGAGAGGATGGAGACAGGGAATGGCTTTGTCCAAGTAGGGCTGATAGCCAATTTCTTAGGTTCTCTACCGGTTCAACTCACAGATTTCTTAGGTTCTCTACCGCTACAGTGTTGAAGAAGTTCCAGATCATTGTTGAAGAAATACTGGTAGGGAATCCTTGGTTGATCAGGTCGACCAATGGTGGGTAGTGGCTTTGTCCAGTCGGTGTAGTATGGAGCCTTGTCAGGTCTGGTGAAGTCGATGTTTGATTCAGGCTTGAGCCAATCAATATTGTTGGACATGGATCGTGCTATGTTGTCGAGATGATATTCGACTTCAATGGCACTATCAGAGCTATCCTTAAGCAGTTGAAAAGCATCATTCTTGATTCATCTTAACTCTGCTTTCATCATCTTCTTCACCTTAAACTTTTCTTGTATGATCTTGAGATGCTCCATGGTTCGACCATTTACCGGTTATTGGCCTTCCGGTAATTGAGGGGTGGCATCAACAAGCTTTGAAAACCATTCATATTCATCAGTTTCATCTTCATCTAGCCATGATACAACTGATGTTGACTTTTTCTTTTGTGGCTTCGAGGATAATGCTGGTTGTTTAGTTGATGTAGAAGAAGGGGGTTGTTGTTGGGGCTCCGGAATCTCCTCGTCGTCACCACCAGTGTATTCAAAATGATCACCAGTTTTCTCTTTTGGTGGTGGAGACTCAGAGTCCTGAGGTTTGTCTCTAGCAGGAGGACGTTGTGAAGATCTTCTAGTGGTGGAGGTCCTTTGGGGTGGTGGAGGCATAGATGAGGATTCGCCAGTTTTCTTTTTGCGTTTTGGCTCAGAATCCTTGTCCGCATCATCATCGTCTCTTGGACGCTTAGCCCTTTCAGCTGACTCCTTGAACGATGTTTTGAGTTGATATTCCAGCAATGCCTCAAATAGTTTAGCTTCGTCAGAAGTGAATGTTGCAGATCGTTGAGACATTTGTATAACAAGCTTGGAGATCAATTCTGCATCAGAGACAACCGGAGACGGGACTGGCTTGATTTACATAGCAACAGGAGTAGTTGCCATAGTTTGTTTGACCAGTGACATGAGATACGGATAGAGTTGTCTGGCGAACATCTCTTTTGTAACTCCAGGGACAGTGTCGAGAAGAAACTTGTGAGTGTAGTCCCTAATCGTCTTGTCCATTTCACCCTGTATATCTCGATTGAGAAACTGCTGGATCGGTTCTCTTTCATCCGAAAACTCGTTCATCACGTCTTGAAGTAAGTTTAGTCTGTCGGCTAGCTGATTGAATTTCTTGTTTACTATGTTTCGTTTCCTTACTTGCCTGACAGCTTTGACAATTTTGGTCTTAGCCCGTGATGCCCAAGTGTTGGTCGGTTTCTTGACTGATTTTGATGTGGATCTGGTGGCAGCATCTTTGGATGGTGGTGGTGATGAGTGAAATGATGAATCAGAAGATGATGAGTCATGAGATAGCTCCGGGTCTTTTGGTAGCTCATAAGTCCCTTCAGGGTTATGTTCAGGATTATCTAGAATATAATCATCAGCTTCTTTGCGAGCTTTAGCCTCTTCTTCAGCTTTAGCTCGAGCTTCCTCTTCAGCTTTTTCTTTGGCAGCTTCCTTAATGTCTTTGTCCGTGATCATCTCCTCCTGTTCTTGTTCCTCTTTCCTCAAAGGTGAATGGAACTTCATAAGTATGCTGCTGCTGTTCTATGGATTCCTTAGCGGTGGCACCAATTCGCTTATCAGGTTGATTAACCGCATCACGAATTGGTATGGTAAGTGCACCACCACTGGAACCTCCAAGGTCTCTTGTTTGTTCACGATTAAATTCTGAAGAAGCATGCTGTAACCTTAGATGCTTAAGTGTTTTGTGGTAGTCTTTGTCCTCATCCTTTGGTTCTTCATCTGAACTCTCTTCTTCTTCCTGCTCTTCAACTGGAGTTTTACCCTTGTCAGTTTTGGGACTAGGTGGTTTTTCTACTGTTGTTGTATCATCCGTAACAGACTCTGAGTAGTGAACCTCCTCATCCGTCTCAGTATCCTCGGAGTCTTCGTCCATTAATTTAGGTGCCGGTTGAGGTTTAGGAATGGCACCCTTAGATGGAACTTTCCTTTTGAGGGGAGGATTCCTCTTTAGATACTTGCATGCACTCCCAGTGCTTGCTATACTTCCTGCACTACCTGATCTCCTGGTCTTCTTTACTGGTATGGCTGAAGACTTTTCATCCATGAAGCCAACTTTGCCTAAGGATACTGCTTCTTGATATCGTGAATACGATTGAAGGCTTTTAATATCATTAGTGAGTAGGCAGTCAGTCAATACTACACCTTGTTTCTTTGTTGATGAGTCTTTGAATCTGACAACATTTAATGTAGGCTTAAACAACGCAGAATGATGGTTGGGGTCATCAAGTCTCAAGGGAATGTCTTGATTATTCCCGAGTATCCTATGGATCAACAACTTTGTATATTTGATGAAAGGGACCTTTGTGCCAGGCTTCTTGAGGTAAGACATCATGTCTTCCCATATCAGACCTGCGAAGTCAATGTGCATCTTGTTGACCATGCCCCAAAAGATTTGTAGCTCCATTAGCTTAGGATGTTCATAACCGCTGTCTCGTCTAGAAACAGACTTGGCGATCATGATGTATAAAGTTCTCCACGGCTGAGGGATGTTCTTTAAATCGACCGAAGAATGTTTAGTAATGATTCCTGCAGCTTCATCATATCCAATATCGACCATGAATCAGAGTGTAGCCTCTTCAGATGGAGTAGGAACATACTCAGCAGGCTGGATGGCAGGGAGCAAAAGAATTGCTCGTAAATCAGCAACGGTGACGGTGACTTGTTTATTTTTGAGAGTCATCGTGACATCATCTTGACCATCATCTTTCTTCATTGTGTTCCTGAACTAATGAATATAGATCTCTGGTATAGTTGCTGAGTTGGTGAGCATGTTGTTGTAGGGATGAGTCTTAATAATATCCACATCTATTCGGCATGAAGACTCAGAGCATGTGAAGTTCTGAAAGTCAACCTTAAGGTTGTTCTTTCCAATCTTCATACTATAGTCAGTAGGGAAAATATCTTCCATTGTGAGCTCGTTTGGTGCGTTAACATTTTCCATTGTGATATCCATATTGTGATCTGAAAGATATTGAGCCAAAAGAACCAACATATCGAAACACATTACGTTAGTCAAAAGTTGATTTTATTGTCCAATTATTGAATATGTTATGTTAATCAATGTTACGAGTCCAATGTCACTTGTTTGTCCAATAGTCCAAATTTGATGTGATAAGTTACGTGATTATTAATTTTGAATTTTAAAGTCCAAATTTTCACTTATTCACACAACATTTTAACAATTATTGCTTATTAGTGACATTTTGGTCTTGTGACGTTATGAGTAACTTATTTATAAGTTTGTACGCGTAACATTTCATTTGCAAAGTTAAAGTTTTGGCTTAAGTGTAAGAATGCAAGCTTATTCGTAAACATTGTGTGACCATATGCGTAGACTTAAGCTTATGCGTAGGAGTCCCTCTTACGCGTAGGAAAAATCTCTTGGCATAAAGCTTACGCGTAAGCGTATGTTGGGAGTTTATGCGTAAGGTTTACTCGTAAGAATAAACCTTATGCGTAAGACTCCAAATTTACGCATATCCTTCACAGGATACGCGTAGTCCCTTTGTAGACCCTTACGCGTAAGAGTTACGCGTAAGATTTCTCTTACGTGTAACCATCTACGCGTAAGGTAATCCTTAAGCGTAGAATCCAATTTTACCCTTGAATCTGAATTTGAATGCGTAGAACCTGAAATAAATCATTCATAACATTCAAATTAACATATTATTCAATCCTCTTTCAAAATCACATGTTATCACAAGTTATAATGGTTACGCGTAAAGTTTGTATATGCGTAAAGTTAAACCCTAAGGTTTCAAATCCTACGCCTAAACAATCTAACCATGCAAACACAACCAAATGATTTATGGGATGTATTA
Source organism: Chrysanthemum seticuspe (assembly GCA_019973895.1). Lineage (NCBI taxonomy): Eukaryota > Viridiplantae > Streptophyta > Magnoliopsida > Asterales > Asteraceae > Chrysanthemum > Chrysanthemum seticuspe. Next base: position 170,319,061 of record BPTQ01000001.1, read on the forward strand.
TGGACCTTATGAGTTGCTTTCAACCAGTTTTAACATCAAACACCACTTGAATAAAAAATACCGATTTCAACGAGTCTTAAACCCTAAAGTTTAATTTCGCAAAATTAATGTTTCTGGGTAAGAACCAAGAGTGTAATTGGTTAATTCAACACATTTTAAGCACATTACAAGCCTCTAATTGGCCTGAATCATACTCAATATAAAACACCCAATTATCACGCATAAACCCTAAATTTAAATAAGTGATTAAAAACGTTTCTGGGTAAGATTTCTTGATGAAAATGGTTTTAAAACATGATATAAACTTTGAAAACACAATCCATTTCATCAGAATCAACTAAGAATGATTCCTAGTTTGTACGCTTAGTCGCTTACGCGTAAAACTAAAAAATCATTCATAGATGGAAATCTACCCGTTAGATTTGCAAATGATTTAAAACAAATGTTTAGAATTGCTCAAGGAAGCTATAAACACTTACAAATTTGAAGTTTATAACACGGATTTGAGGAATGATTTGTGAGCGTGGATGATGGTGGTTATGGTATTAAATGATTGAAATAAATGTAAATTGTATTAGGTGGAAGTATTTTGTAAAAATAAGTATAAACATTTGAAAACTTTGGCCCCTCAACCTTAACAATTTTCATTCATAGCCCATAACTTCCAATTTGGTTAAGTAACAAGTATAAATTTGGAAAGAAACATGATGACACTCCCCCTCGACTTTAGAAATAGAGAAATTTTACAGATTTGGGAGTGTCAAGAAACAAGAAACGAGTCCGCCATTATCAAAGATACAACCAATACTGGGTAACATGCAAGTACATGATTTTATGAAACAGAAAATATTTATGTGCTCCCCCTCAACACTTGTCCGAGAAAATATGAAATTTTTGAAAACACAAAGTGTTGACGGAAGATTTGTACTTGCCATGTTAAAAGAAATTTAGACAGAAGAATATTTTTGAATTTTATAGATTTTATATTTTTGTATTTTGTTTTTGATAAAATATTTACAAAAGATGTTTTGGTGTTTGACTGGTTTTTAAGAATGTGTCAAAAGTTCGTCCAGTTCCTCTGGAGTCAAACACCTCATACCAATCCGGTGGACCAACTCAGTAAACCTAGCAGGAGCTAAGGCTTTGGTGAGAAGGTCTGCCAGTTGATATTCAGTAACCACAAAATATAATTCAACGGTACCCTTTTCCACATGTTCCTTGATGAAATGATATTGAAGATCGATGTGCTTAGACTTCGAATGTTGGATGGAGTTGCATGAGATTGCAATAGCACTTCGATTGTTGCAGTACATCGGGATTCTGTCAAATACGTAACCCTAGTCTTTGAGTTGTGTTCTCATCCAAATGACTTGAGCACAACATGCTGACATGGCTACATATTATGCTTCGATTGATGACAGCAATGTATAATCCTGCTTCTTCGATTGCCATGACACCAGTTTATCACCAAGAAATTGGAGAGCACCTGAAGTACTTTTTCGAGAATCTAAGCAACCTGCGTGATCAGCGTCTGAAAAGGCTATTAGTTCAAAACCAGAATCCTTCAGATACCAGATCCCCAAATTAATGGTTCCCTTGATGTATCGGAGGATTCTGTTAGCCTCAGAGAGGTGAGTTTCAGTTGGTCTCGACTGATAACGGGATCAAAGATATACAACAAAGACAATGTCAAGTCTACTGGCTGTTAGATACATGAGAGACCATGTTAGGTTCCCATATTCATAACACAAGCATCAATAGAAGAAATAGAAGGGAAGAGATCGGATGAACAATATCAAACACACACGATATGAACTATGTGAAGAGTTATGCGTATGTGAAATGTATGAATTGAACAACCAACCCTCAAGTGAGGGTTTACAAGAGGTATTTATAGGAGGGAACTAGGGCAACACTCCAAGTTCCCATCCTTTTACTTATTGGGCTTGGCCTAGGCTTATGGGCTTTCTACATAAGCCTAGCCTTGATTACTAACATAAAAGCCATATTAAGCTAACTTTTACATATGAATCACTAACACTTGAAATATAGTTTAGGAGTGATTCCAACAATCTCCCCCTAAGTGTTATTGATGAATGATAGAGTGATAAACGATGTAGGTGCTGATGTAATAGTAGCTTTGACGTCTTCTGACATTCTTCTTTCTTGTGAGAAGAAGTGTCTTGATTCGAACAATCTCCCTAGTGTAGGGATCTTGTAACTTTTGAAGTATTCTGCTTTGACGTCTTTTGATTTCTTTGTTCTTTAGTTCTTTGTTATTTGTGATGATAGTGATAGTATGTTGTTGTTGTCTGCATCAGGTCTGCTTCGTTGCTCCAGTGTCTCCACGTCTTTCTCCAACATGCTCACACGCTTTTTGAGGTTGGATTTTAGTACTGATGAAGTTCTCTTAGTCTTTAAACTTTGTAGATTCTTTGACTTGACGAAGAATCATTCTGACTTTTGTGTTGCCTATTGAGAGAATCTTGCATTAGTGATGATGTTGGTATGAGCATGTGAAGAATCTGCACGATCAGTCCTCTCTAGAGCTTCCATAAGAAGAAAACATACACACGGTTAGTAATAAGCGGATTCTGGCACTTACAAGTTTGAATTTCGAGGGTGTTAACAGCATAGTGTGAAAACACATCTCTAATTCTCACAAAGGCCGTTCCTGAACTGGAGTCCCACAAGTGAGATAACGCGGTGTACCGAAGTACACCTACAGTTCAGATGAGTCGCTCAGGTACAACAAAGCATCACCTCACGACTGTAGACCGTTTGAGACACACTAAGTGTAATCCACGGGGAGTTACCGAAATGACCTGCTGTCAGGGCTGTTTGATGTTGACCCTGGCAGGAGTTTCCATTCAATCACTGAGGATCACATATGTGAACCTCTCATAAATGTTCTCGACAGATTGCTAAGATCTGTGAAGGACACGATAATATATCACTTGCGTTCTTTTTGTTGAACGACAAGCGATGAATTTTCAAGTGTACCTAAGAGATCTTTTGATGAATCTCGTGGCTCTAGACTCAATAGTGCACTTTGGTTTTCCTGAGCGGAGACTAGGGAGAGGGTCTCCTTCTTCAATACCAGCAATCTCTAAGAGAAAGCCGATAGTTTACGTAGGGTTCCCTGTGAGAATGAAACAAGCTTCTGTTGGGAGAAGCTTGAGTGGCTAAGAAGGTTTAGTGCATGCGTCACTGGGTCCATGACGACTTTTATCTTCAATACCAGTGTCATCTAGTGACGACCAGTAGCATATGAATTAAACCCGGTGTCTGCCCTAAGTTGAATAATCTGGAGGGCTATTTCTTTTCACCCTTTTCTTTGCATTTTTTTTTAATTCTTCAACTCCTTCTTTCTCCTATTCTCATATTCTCCTTTTTATAATCATACCTAAGGACTTCTAATTACTAACTATTTGTGATGTCCTTGGGTAGATCCCTCCGGCTCTGGCGGATCATAGGACGGTTATTCCTAACCTTAGTCACCTTATAACTCCATGACTAACCTATGTTGCCATAAAACCATTTTCTTGAAAATCTCGCAAAGTGGTTATGATTGAAAAACATTTTGTACCACTGTAAGAGTTTGATCATTTGCAGAAATACTCCCCCTCCACACGTGCTTAAGTGTTTAGACAGAAAATTGCACGGTGAGAGAAGAGTGCGCACTTTTGAATTGATCGACTCAAGATAGACAATTCCCCGAGGGACACGGTTACGTTGCATAGTTAAAGAGTTACATTGTCAGCTTTTAGGTGACAACTCACTACAACAAAAGTGGCTTTTTAGGACCCTTTGTGTGGGACGGTATGATAATGGAGTCCTAAAAAACTGTTTAATAGGACATATGAGCGTTTAGGGTCCTTTTTAAATATTTGCTACTTAGGCGATGTCCTAAAAAGGTATATAATAGGATGGTCGATGATTTGGGGTCCTATTATCATATAACTTAATATGACACTTAAAATATGGATCCTAATAAATTACCTTTATAAGACGTTTATTCATTATGGTTGTATTATAATAAACCATAATAGGACACTTGAGTTTTGAGTCATAAGGCATCAGTTAGTTAAAACGCTTATTCACAAAAAGTTTTATTATAGCAAAATTTAATAGGACCTTTGACACGTGGGTATTATAACGTTAACCTTTATAGGACGCTTATGTACAATGGTTTTATAACATCATTTTTTTAAAACGATTATTTGCAAAAGTTTTATTATAACAAAACTTAATAAGACCCTTAAAGGATGCATATTAATTATGGTTTTATTACAATACACCATAATAGGACACTTGATATATAAGTCATAAAACATTAATTATTTAAAACGCTTATTCGCAAACGTATTATTAATTGGTATTACTTATT
>BPTQ01000001.1:170344568-170513241 GCA_019973895.1 Chrysanthemum seticuspe
CAAAATTTTCAACAGTTTAGATCAGGGACCTTAAGTTTTTACACCTTAAAATAGTAAGTTCCAGGGACTTCATAAGATTCAACATTTTTTTACTAGGAACTTACTAAGAAACCAGTTAACCGTTCTTTCCAGGGATTTGAAACTTTTAAACGTTTTTACCAGGAACCTAAAAAATTTTTACCTAAAATACGTTTTTCCCAGGAACAAAATAGTTACATACCGTTTAAACCAGGAACACTCTTCAAACCTTTACACCGTAAAAGTCAGGAACTCCAAACCTATTTAATGTAAAAACCAGGAACATATGATGAATTTGGTTGGCCTGGGAATAGTTATATAGTTCGGGTTTAGGTTAGGGTCGGCCGGGTACATAATAGGTTCGGGTTAGAGGTGTACTGGGAACTCGGTCCAGTATTATGTAAAACTTGGGGAACTGGGAACCTGGGGCAAACAAAATTCCACATTTTTGAATTCCAGGGACTAGATTTGACAACTTTTAAAACTTGGGGGACTAAAACTGCCAATTTTGCAAACTTGAATCATTTTTCATCTGATTTTGATATTTTTGCATTTAAAACACATAAAACACTGATTTGTGATATTTTGATCATTTTGATGTGTTTCTGAGTGTTTTCAGATGATTTTGCAGTTTAGATCGTACAAAACTGATGAGTATTTAGACACTCATCATATGCCAGAACTGGTGAATGTAGATCTCCGGCACTGTAGCAGAATTGGTGAGCATGTTCTGATAAGGATGATTCTTCAGAATGTCTACATCAATTAGACAAGAAGAATCTGAGCAGGTGAGAGCATCAAAATCAACACAAAGGTTATTCTTTCCTATCTTCATTGGATAACCATTAGGGAAGATATCAGCAACGGTGAGAACATTTGGTGCTTCCACATTCTACATTTGAGCGTCCATGTCGTGATCTGAAAGATATTTAGCCAAAAGAACCAACATATCGAAAGACATTATGTTAGTCAACAGATGGTTTTATTGTCTAATTATTGAATGTGATATGTCGATGATTGTTACGAGTCCAATGTCACTTGTTTGTCCAATAGTTCACAGACGTCGTGATAAGTTTCGTGAGTTGATTTACTTTAAGTTTTAAAGTCCATGTTTTCACTTATTTTTCACAACTTATTAAACGTTTAAGCTTATTAGTGACATTATTAGTTTTGTGACGTTATGATTTATTTATTTACAAGTTTGCACGCGTAACAATTCATAATTAAGGTTAAAACTAGGCTTAGGCGTAGAGATGGCAAGCTTATGCATAAACAAGAGTGATTATATGCGTAAACGTAAGCTTATGCGTAGGTTCTTGACTTACGCGTAAGAAATATTACGCGTAGGAAAAGAGGGCCTTATGCGTAGAGCTTACGCGTAAGCGTACAAGAAACCTTACGCGTAAGGCTTACTCGTAAGAGTCAACCTTATGCGTAGAGGTCACTGTTTACGCATATCCTTCACAGGATACGCGTAGTCCCCAATGTAGAACCTTACGCGTAACCGTTACGTGTAAGATTTCTCTTACGCATAACATTCTACGCGTAAGGTGATCCTTATGCGTAGATTGCAAGTAACCTTGATTATGAATTTTCAAGCGTAGAAAACCTGAAATAAATTCATCATAGCACTAATATTAACACATACATTCAATTATTTTCAGATCAAATCATGAATATTTATTTAAGCAGTTAAGCGTAGAAACAGGTTACGCGTAAACCTAAACCCTAAAGCTTAAGAATTACGAGTAAGCAAATTAACCATGGGAATTGCACCAAACTTATGAGTAGTTCTATCCAAGTTTTAACATCAAAGGCTAAGTGAATCAAGAATACCCAAATACTTATGAACATAAACCCTAATCATCAATTTTCATGCGTTTAGCGTTTCTGGGTAGATTCTAAGCACGGATATGGTCAATTCAACTTGAAAACAACATCATACAACTATCTTCTTAACCAAAAACATTCACATTTGAAAACCCCAAATTTACGCATAAACCCTAAATTCAAGAATCAAACAATTCGTATTTCTGGGTGAGTTTTAAAGATAGAGATGGTTTCAATATGATTAGATAAGCGTTTTGACACTACCATTCTAACCAATAACACTCAAATGAAGAATTTGTGTTCTTATGTTACGCGTAGAACACAAATCTCGCTAAAACACGAGATTTAACCGTTGGATGTTTATGATATTAAAAACCTTTGTTTATAATCATGTTAGAAACGTGAAAACACTTACAGTTTGATGATCAAAAACACGGATTAGAGGGTTGAATATTAGGCGTAGGATTTGGGTAGATGGGAATTAAATGTAAGTGAATTAAATGTGTTTGTGACATGTTTTATTTAAAATTAGTTTGAGCATTTGACACATTAAGTCCCTCCATTTTAACCATTTACATCTAACGCCCATAACTTCCATTTTGATTACCAAACGAAGGATATTTGGAACGAATTTTGACGACACTCCCCCTCGACTTAAGAAATAATGAAGTTTTATAAATTTTAGTTCGAGGAGTGTCAGTAAACCAGAAAAGTGACCACCATTTAAAGAAACAACCGTGATAAGGTAACATGCAAGTACAAGGTTTTATGAATCTGAAAAATATTTGTTTCCTCCCCCTCAACACTTGATCAAAAAAATACTGAATTTTGAAAGATTTGAGTGTTGACGGAAGATTTGTACTTGCCATGTTAAAAGAACTATAGATAGAAGAATATTTTTGTTGTTTTATATGATTTTATAATTTTGTATTTTGTTTTTGAAAAATATTTACAAAAGAGGTTTTGTTGTTTGACTGGTTTTAAGAATGTTTTAAGAGTTCATCCAGTTCCTCTTGAGTCAAACACCGCATACCAATCTGGTGGACCAACTCATTAAACCTAGCAGGAGCTAAGGCTTTGGTGAGAAGATCTGCCAATTGGTATTCTGTACCCACAAAGTATAATTCTACTGTACCCTGTTCCACGTGGTCCTTGATGAAATGATATCGAAGATCGATGTGCTTTGATTTCGAATGTTGTACTAAGTTGCACGAGATCGCAATAGCACTCCGATTGTCACAGTACATCGGGATTTTGTCAAACACATAACCATAGTCTTTGAGTTGTGTTCTTATCCAAATGACTTGAGCACAACATGCCGACATGGCTACATATTCTGCTTCGGTTGAGGACAGCGATGTACAGTCCTGCTTCTTCGATTGCCATGACACCAGTTTGTCACCAAGAAATTGTAAAGCTCCTGAAGTACTTTTCCGTGAATCTAAGCATCCTGCGTGATCAGCGTCTGAAAAAGTTATTAGTTCAAAACCAGAATCCTTCGGATACCAGATCCCCAAGTTAATGGTTCCCTTGATGTATCGGAGGATTCTTTTAGCCTCTGAGAGGTGAGTTTCAGTTGGTCTCGACTGATAACGGGAGCAAAGATATACGGCAAACACAATATCAGGCCTGCTAGCTGTTAGATACATGAGAGACCCAATAATACTACGGTATTTGGTAGGGTCCGCTAATTTTCTATGTAACTCAGCATCTAACTTCTTGGTATGAGCCATTGGTGTGGCATAGGTGTCATAGTTTTGCATTCCAAATTTTTTTAACAGTTCAAGGGCATATTTGGACTGACTCAAGAAAATACCACGGGGGGATTGGTGAACTTGCATTCCAAGAAAGAATGTGAGTTCACCCATCATTGACATTTCAAAATGTTTTGTCATTAATTTTGCAAAAGCATTTGAGTATTTTAAGTGTGTTGACCCAAAAATGATACAATAGTACTTCTTTATTTGTGTCAAGACCCATATGAAGATTTTGATTTAAATTAAATATTGTATTATAAAATGTAAAAGTCTTAGTCTATATTATAGAATCAATAATTCAAAGTTTAGGCAGTTAGAATCAATAATTCAAAGTTAGGCAACAAGATGGAAAACAAACGAGGTTGTAGCAAGAGAAATTATTTTGTAAACTTTTTCACCACATTATCTTCTTTTCACATCTTTCTTTGGGTAAGGGTATTTTATCACCGATATTGGTTTTTTATAATCTTAACCTTGAATTAAAAACGGTAAAATCTGAAATAATTCTATTAAAGCAAAGAATGAAAAATATAGAAGATAATAAAAAAGATAGTGATATAGAAACATCAGAAACTGACCCAATATGTTGTTTTCTTTTCCAAAAGGCATTAGGTATTGTAGAACAAACATTATTTTTAAACTTTTCTTCTAATCTTGTTATCTTAATTTTTATATTAGTATTTTGTAATTGATCTATTATCCTTTTATTTTTTATTTCATCAGTCAAGTATTCTACTTGTTTTTTTTTTAGTTTAGATAATAATAATAATAATAATAATAATAATAATAATAATAATAATAATAATAATAATAATAATAATAATTAAATTTAGATAGAAGATGATTTAACACAATCTAAACAAAAAAAATTCATAACTTATAAATTATCAATTCTATTACCTCTTCGAAAACACTTGGCTCTGATACCAATTGCTGACAGGATCGATGCTAATATTTAATATTTAGTTTAGATAATAATAATAATAATAATAATAATAATAATTAAATTTAGATAGAAGATGATTTAACATATGAAACTAATTTTAAAATCATTTCAAATATATATAAAATTGCTAATAAATTGTATAATTGAATAATTTCAAGAATAATCAAAATTTTTAACATAGTCGAGGAATTATAGAATAATACCTTTTATTAAATCTTGATCAATAGAAAGAGAATTACAGGACTCAGACTGAACAATAGGAACTGGAGAGATACAAATTTGAAAATCTAAAGACTTTGAACATTGGGTAGTTGATAATATGACTGAGGGTTTTTTCTTCATATATTAAACTCTGCTTAAGAATGAGAATCGAGCCTCCTTTTATAGCTGAAATCTTTCATAAATCTTCTGTGGGAAACCGGCAACTGGCGGTAAACATCTTTAAAAACGTGTTGTATTCAATTATAGAGTTTTATGAGCTGTCTTCAATTATAGCTACTTCAATAATAGCCGTCTTCAATAATGCTACTTTTCTTTTGTCGTTTCTTCTTTTCTTTTCTTCTTTGTCGGCCACTTTTGACTTCTTCAATTATACTTCAATTATAGCTACTTTATCGTTTCTTCTTTTCCTTTTCTTTGTCTGGCTGCCTAACTTTGAATTATTGATTCTAACTGCCTAAACTTTGAATTATTGATTCTAGAATATAGACTAAGACTTTTACATTTTATAATACAATATTTAATTTAAATCAAAATCTTCGTATAGGTTTTGAGAGTCTTGAAAAATATCTTCACTTGAAGTGGGAGACCTCTTGATTTCATCAATAATCTTTTGTATTTCTTGTGGAGATGAACATTTTTGAATTCTTTTTATTGTCTCTGCATCAGTTAGACTTGAACTTGAACTTGGACTAAAATGGCTGTGAGAACTTTTTGAAATTCTTTCATGGTATAGAGTCACTGCTTTAACATCCGCTTGTTCTTCATTAATCTTCTTCCACCATTTGACACTGAATTGTCTGTATAGCAAGGGTGGAGATGTACCTTCTATTTCTTTTTTTTTTATAGGTAAAGGATAAAATCCAAGGTATTTGAAATAGCGCTGAAAATTGTAACATATACTCACAAGGAGGAGCATTTTCTTGACTAAAAATCTTTTTATATTCATTAAAACCTAAAAGAACATTGGTTAGGAAAATTTCAAGAATACTTCCCATAAAATTAAAGCATTTAATAAACCATCTGGGATATTCATTGGAAAATTCTTGATCAAAATGGAAAAACCAAGAGTGTTTATGACCTCTTAATAGAAAAGCTTTAAACCAGGCTTCTTGAAAATCATAATAGTTATAGAATGGGTGATCATGAAAACATGATAAGGTTCTGTGTGTAAATGGTCTGTTACCCCAATCTCTTGGTGATAAGACTTGTTTAATTTTGACTTTGCTAAAACCAATTTGATTTGGTATTTCAGCATCAGGATTATGCTTGACTACAATAGAATTACTGTCAATAAGAACTGCTTCATAATATTCTCTTGTTTGATATTCAGTTGTATAGAAATGAGCACCTCTAGGATATAGATAATCAATGAGAGATAGAAAATTCTGTTTTAATTTTTCTTCTTCATATGGTTCTAAAATCTTAATTACTTGTTTATTAGGATTAATGTGGAATATTGTGTTATAAGAAAATTTTGAAGTATTTGAAACTGATGATGGAGATCTTGGTATAGGAAAAGTATTTGATTTCTGGTTTATAGGAGAGAGTTGTGCTAAAGCAGAATAAGGTGGTCTGGGTTTAGGTCCTAAAACAGAAGAATAGGGTGATAATGGTGTAAATCTATTAATAGATAGAAGTTCTTGAGATGGAGATGGGGGAGAAGGAATTCTTGGTTTTGGTATAATAACTCTTTTATCTGGATTCATAGTCCCTGTAAGAATTCTCTGGATAAGAAATCTGGTAAAGAATTGTTTTCTCCTCGAATAAATTCGATTTCAAAATTAAAATTACTTAGAATTGTTTGCCATCTAGCAAAAACTTGTTTTGAAATAATATTTTTAATATCTTTTTCTAAAATATATTTTGCAGACTGACAATCAATTCTTAATAGAAAAGGTTTCATATATAAATCATCTTCAAATTTTTTAATATTTAAAACAATACTTAATATTTCTTTTTTAACCGTAGAATAGTTTTTCTGTGTATCATTCCAAGAACCTGAAAAATATCTAACTAATTGTTCTAATTTATTATCTTTTAGTTTTTGCTTTAATATTCCTCCATATCCTAAATCACTAGCATCTGTTTCTACTATAAGACTGGCTTCTGGATGTGGTAAATTTAAACATGGTAGTTATTTAATTTTTTATTTAATATGCCTAACAATATTAGTATGTTCTTCAGTCCATGGTTTAGGATTCTTTTTCAATCTGTTATATAGAGGTTTACATATAATTCCTAAATCTTTAAAGAAATCATGAATATAATTTAGACATCCTAAAAATCTTTGTAGTTGTTTTTTATCTTTAATTTCATCAGGAAATTTATTAGAGAATTCTAAACTTCTATCTATAGGCTTTATAGTACCTTGAATTATATCATGACCTAAAAATCTTATCTTTGTTTGGAATAAGCTTATTTTTGTAGGAGAGACAGCTAAACCAGTATTATATATTATAGTATAAAATATGTTTAAATGTTTGAAATGTTGATCTATATCTTTTGAAAATATTAATATATCATCAATATAAACTATAGCAAAACTGCTTATAGGATTTATTATATCATTCATAACATTTTGAAATTCAGAAGGGGCATTCTTTAATCCAAATGGCATAACATTCCATTCATAATGACCGAAGGGTACATTAAAACCTGTCTTATATTTATATTCTTCAAAAATCTTTATTTGCCAAAATCCTGACTTCATATCATATTTTGAAAATATTTTTGAATCGTATAGCCTTTTTAATAAATCTCTTTTATTGGGTATAGGATACCTAATCCATGCTAACACTTTATTTAATGGTTTATAGTTAATAACTAATCTTGGTACACCTCTTTCTATTTCTGCATTATTCATAACATAAAAGGCAGAACAAGACCATGGAGATTTAGATTTTCTTATAATCTTTTTATTTAATAATTCTGAAATTTCATTTCTACAATGTTTTTCTAATTCTCTAGACATATGTATAGATTTTGATTTAGTAGGAATATCTTTCTCATTAAATTCTTTAATATATGGTAATCTGACAATATGTTGTTTTCTTTTCCAAAAGGCATTAGGTATAATAGAACAAACCTTATTTTTAAACTTTTCTTCTAATCTTGTTATCTTAATTTTTATATTAGTATTTTGTAATTGATCTATTATCCTTTTATTTTTTATTTCATCAGTCAAGTATTCTACTTGTTTATTTTTTATATCTAAAATATTTACTTCTTTTGTAATAATAGTAGCAAACACGAATATAATATCTTTTCCTTATACTTTAGTGATTAGTCCTGTTTCACTAACTGAAAATGGGTATAATTGGGTTATAAGAGGTTGTCCTAAAATGATTTGAGAAGTTAGATTTTTAACTAATATAAGATGAGTTTTATAACAATAGCCTTCTTTACATATACGAACATCTGATATTTTATAATTTATTTTTAATCTGTCACCACTAGCACTAGATAATTTTTGTTTAGATTTGTCAAAATATTTTACTGGTATAAGACCTTCCTGTATACAATTTAAATCTGCTCCTGAATCAATTAATGCTACTAAGGTTAATTTAAATTCTCCATTTATTACTATGTTTAACTTTGTATACCATCTTTGAGTACTTATTGTTTTTATATGATTTATTTTTGGGTCAGTTTCTGATGTTCCTATATCACTATCTTTTTTATTATCTTCTATATTTTTCATTCTTTGTTTTAATAGAATTATTTCAGATTTTACCGTTTTTAATTCCTTTTGTAATTCAGATATAGTTACTGGTTTTGTTTCTTGATTAAATCTTTTACATATTTCATTAAAATTGTATGCTTGAGTCTTTTCTTCATCATTATTTATTATGTTTTTACCTTTTAATTGTTCTTTTAATCTATCTAAATATGCCTTTTTAATATATTTATCTTCAATTTTATTCATTAATTCTATTAATATTTTTACTTCTTCACTTTCATTATTTATAGTATTTATCTCTTTAATATCACATGTGCAATTACCTATACATTCACAAGCTTCAGAATCACTAGACTTTGAAGTAACATTATCATCTATAACATTTAAGTCTTCTTCTTCATAGTCAGATATACTAGAATCACTAGTTTCATCATTAATTAATAACTTCATAATTTGTTTTTTATATTCATCAGGCATTTTTAATTCATTTATTTTCTTTTTAGTATAACATTTATTATAAGTATGACCTGGTTTTCCACATTTATAGCATATTATAGTATCCTTTTTATCACTATTATTATAGTTAAATTTTTTATTCTTTTTATATTTATATTTTGTTTTTTCATATGGTTTATCTTCTCTTTTGTATTTTCTGTATCTGTTAATTTTATAGTCTATTTTTAATTTTTTAGAACTACTAGAAGGTAATTTTAATGGTTCATATCCATATTGTTCACAGAAATTTCCTAATTCTTTTCTATTGTTTATACCTTCTTTTTTGATTTTAGCTTTTAGTTTTAAATCTGAACATATAGCTAATCCTTCTTGATTTACATAATTTATAATGTCTCCATAAGTTAAATCTTTATATGGTATATTACCATTATAATCCATACTTAATTTATTTCTTATTCTTTCAGCAAATAGTTTTGGTAATCTTGCTATAAATCTTTCTTTCCAATAGGCTTCTCTATAATCTGGCCTAGTCATTACTTTTGATAAAAATACATCTTTATACCATCTAAAATCTTGTAATTTTCTACACATTAAGTTAAGTAATATAATAGAACTTCTTTCTTGATATTGTGATGGGTTTCCAACAAAAGTTTTTAATATAGCAAATAATAAAGTATTAATAGCATCTTCTTCTTCAGTACTTGTTTCCATATTATTTTCTTTTTTAATAACGACCTTTTTAGCATTTAAAATATTTTGTCTATCTTGTTCTGTTAAATAGCTAACCCACCAACCTTTTAAAGTTTCTGTAAATCCCGAAAGTATTATTGTTATTACTTTTCTTTCATTATTCTTATTATGTATTTTGTATGCGTTTGATGCCATAGTCATTTCTTGTAATAAGTTTAATATATGATATTATGTTAATCCATCTATATTCCATTCATAAATAGAAGTACCATCATATTTAGATTGAACTAAAGTATGCCTTTCTTCGTATTGTAAATCAGGTGGAGAAGGTCGAGGATAATAATTTCTTGTTTCAGCTCTAGGCGTATATGTATTATTCGATGTATATGGATTATATTTTATTTTATTTATTTCCATATTATTAAACTGTTGTTCTATTTCAGATATGTTATCATCAGTTATATCTTTATCAATTGTATTGATATTTGGATTCGATATATGAAAATTAGATAATTTTTCTTCAATTTCTCTTAAAATAGCCTGTTGAGAACCTAAATTTACAGATGTATCAATGTTAAAAGGTGTAAATATAGGATTTTCTTCTATTTTTATTTCTTTAGGTTTATTTTGCGAAGTATTAGGTTCATTTATGTTATCAGTTTGGATTTTATCTATTTGTTCTATTCTATCTAATTGTTGACCAATAGTATGTAACATTTCATTTGTATAGTTATTTTGATATATAATGGTTGTTATAGCTTTATTTTTATCTTCTTCATGTTTAGCTAAAGGTTTTCCTATGAATTCATCGTTTATTACTATATTACTACAAGGTGGTTTTGTACTTGTAATAGTTTCTTTGGTTTTAAGATCTGTATATGTTTTATTTATAATAACTTCTATAGTTTCTCTAAAAGGGAATTTGATTTTATTTTCTAAGCAATAGAGTTCAAACCAAGAGAAAAATATAATATTTCCATCATTGTTAAGTATATATAATTGCCATTCAACATCATATAATAGTCTTTCATTTTTATCAAACTTAGTATAGTACCAAAATAATTTTTCATTATTATAATCATTTAACATTTCATTTCTTAAATATTCCATATCAGTATTATCTTTTAATTTGATAGTTTTCATTTTTTAATTTTTAATGAATTAATCTTTTTATTTGTTCTAATTTTTCTTTCTAACGAATATTTTGTAAAACTAAACTTACTATCATATCTTTTTGTGCTTTTCTGCTAATAACATATTCTCCTGTATATAATTCTTCTTTAAATATTTTTAGTGATTTACTATTTCTTAAAATAGATTCTTGATAATGCACAATTTGTTTTTTAAGTTCGTATTGATATAAACTCATCTTTATTTTAAGAAATAACTAATTGTGATCTTACAACTTTTATCATATCTTGATTGACTTTTAAATTATCTTGTAAACTTTTAATACTCCATTCAATATCATATACTTGATAACCTCGATGTACTCTTAAATTTACATGTTTTGCTCCTTTTTTAATCATATCTTTAACGTAATTTATTTCTAATCTTTTAGATGTTTCTTGTTTATATAGACTTTTTAAATGATTAATATTATTTTGATTTCTAGCAATCTTTGCTTGTATAGAAGTATCTATCATAAATTTTCTCTTTCGTAATATTCTACTTTTGATTTTGTAGGATTATATGTATCATCACTTAAATTATCACTTTCATAAACAGGTTTAGGAATAGTATTTCTAAAATCAACTCCTCTAAGTTTCATAGATTGAGATCTTCTTAAATTATTATAAGATGTAGAAGATTCAGATGTATAATTTGAATATCTAGTAGATTCAAATATATTATTTCCAAATATTATTTCTATATTTCCATCTGTATGATCTATTATATCAGATACTTGAGTATTCAACTTAATAGGTTTAGGTTGACTTAAATTTTCTAAATTCCAAGATTGATTACGAGTAATTTCTTCCCATTTTAATCATTTAGGAATATTTACTATAGAGTGATCTAGATTTGCTTCAAATAAAACTGTTTCCTTTTCAGAATTTCTAACTAAACATTTAGGTTCTATAGTGGTAGACATAGTCTTATAATATACTCAATAAATAACTACTAAGGGATCAGATCCTTCTCTTATCTCTAAATTCTTTATTTTTATGTTTAAAGTTAAAACATCTAGAATATTTTTATCAAATAAAGATACAGTGTAATTTGGATAACAATTAAAATATATAGGACCATTACATATAAGCAAGAGCTAATAAAGATTGTTTAAAATTCATTAATCTAGCATCTCTTAAAACAATACAAATAGGAGCATCTATTCCTAATCTAGTCATAAGTTTTATAGCTATTTGCACTAATCCGACATGTAAAAACTTATAATTCTTTCTATGTTCTCTAATAGAGTATTCAGAAAATAATTTTATACTTTGAGAGTTCTGTAGTAAAGGCAAAGTCTTTTCAGTAGTTTTAATAGAATAACTTTAAAACCAATCAAAAGATCCAATTTTATATATAGTTTTAACATCTAATCTAGGTATACTCCAATTTTGTAAACTATTTTCTACATTAGCTATGTTAACTTCTAAAGAATTAGAACGATCATTATCATCTTCAGCATCAGAAGGGGAACAATATTTTCGATTTAGTAATACTTTTGATAATTTATTCATAATGAATAAATTTTGTTTCTATTTTGTTAAATTTCTAAGAACTAAATATTATATTAATTGAATATATGTATCTCCGGGAACACCCCCATGTCATCGTGGTACGGTCGTCTTACAACACACTGCGACTAATTCCAACCGATTGACCGACAAGGCTTACCAACGCAGGCATATAATTCATTTAATATATTATTTACTCTTTTAGATTTAACACAATCTAAACAAAAAAGATTCATAACTTATAAATAATCTAGTGATTCTGAAGCTTGTGAATGTATAGGTAATTGCACATGTGATATTAAAGAGATAAATACTATAAATAATGAAAGTGAAGAAGTAAATATATTTAGATAGATTAAAAGAACAATTAAAAGGTAAAAACATAATAAATAATGATGAACAAAAGACTCAAGCATACAATTTTAATGAAATATGTAAAAGATTTAATCAAGAAACAAAACCAGTAACTATATCTGAATTACAAAAGGAATTAAAAACGGTAAAATCTGAAATAATTCTATTAAAACAAAGAATGAAAAATATAGAAGATAATAAAAAAGATAGTGATATAGAAATATCAGAAACTGGCCCAATTGCTTAAGATTATAAGTATGCTAATTACCTATACATTTTATAATACCAATTGCATCTAAACATAAGATGTGAGCCCCGTGATATTGTATGAAGAGTGTAGGATCGAACGAACCTTTGGTGAATTTATTAGCAATGAGGCAGGATGATAACTTATCGTACCAAGCCCGAGGAGCTTGTTTGAGACCGTACAGAGCTTTGTTCAGTTTGTAGACGTGGTTCGGGAACTCAGAATCAACGAATCCTTCTGGTTGGCTGACATAAAATGTTTCTTTCAGTTGACCATTCAGAAAAGCAGTTTTGACGTCCATCTGAAAGACCGTTATATTCATATGAGCCGCGAACGCGAGAAAGATCCGAACAGCTTCAAGACGAGCAACCGGAGCGAATGATTCTTCAAAGTCAATACCCTCTTCCTGTCTATAACCCTTAGCCACCAGACGTGACTTATTTCTGATTACGTTCTCTTCAACATCCAATTTGTTCTTCCAAATCCATTTAAGACCAATGACGTAGACCCCTGTTGGTCTTTCAACCAGTTCCCATACTTCAAGACGTTTGAATTGGTTGAGTTCTTCTTGCATGGATTCAATCCAGTTGTCTTTTGTCATTGCGTCTTTAATGTTTTTAGGCTCAAATTGGCAGACAGTGAGTGCATAAATGCAATGTTCACCATCTGTGTGAAGACGTTGTCTTGTAACGACTGGTTGATTCGGGTTGCCAATAATGTTCTCAAGAGGATGGTCTTTTGTCCAACGATGTGTAGAGGGTTGATGTTGGTATACATTGTGCAGATTTTGAGGATTCAAATGGTTTGTTGATGATTCCGCGACATGAGATGCAGCAGTTTCATTGGCAAACGGGTTAAAGAACGCATTTGGATCAAAATCTGCAGGTGGGGGTACTTCATTAAGAACATCAGCAGCTGGTTCAGTGTCGTTGGAAGCAGTTTGTTCAACTATTGTTGTAGAGTCAACTGGTGGTGCTTCTTCAACAGTAGTTGTTGTAGCAGGTGTATCAGGTATAAGAGTATGATCAGGTTGAGCAGCGGAAACAGCGGATACACCTAGAGCACGTTCATCAATGTCATCACTAAACAGCAGAGCAAATATCTTTTCCATTTGTTGACGAGTAAGCTGGGGGCTTAGTTCAGCTGATGATGGGGTTTGAGGGAAGTTTAAACGGTTGTGACCGGGTTCTAAGCTGTTATGCTCAGAAGCCATTTCTGTAAGTTCATCAAAATTAGCATGAATCGTTTCCATAACCTGCTTTGTACGACGATTCCAGATCCGGTAACCTTTAGAATTCTCACAGTATCCAATAAAGAATCCAATGTCAGCTTTGGCTTTGAGCTTTCCAAAGTCATCACGATCATTATTTGGGTAGCAAAGGGATCCAAATACATGAAAGTGTTTGAGATTCGGTTTATGGTTGTGGATAAGCTCAAAAGGTGTTTTGGTGTGGCGTTTTGTAATCATTGAACGATTTTGAGTATAGCATGCAGTTGATACAGCTTCTGCCCACAAGTAATCTGGATGTTTAGCATTGATTAACATTGTTCTTGCAGCTTCCACTAACGTACGGTTTCGTCTTTCAACAACTCCGTTTTGTTCTGGTGTATGTGCAATAGATGTCTGATGCTCAATTCCCACTTTCTCATAAAATTTTCAAAGAGTTTGGTTCACAAATTCAGTTCCCTTGTCTGTTCTGATTTGGCGGACGGTGTTCCAGAGTTGAACTTGAATTTTTGTGAGAAAGGTGATGATCATCTGTGGAGCTTGATCTTTACTTCGAAGAAAGTAGACCCAAGTCCATCGTGAGTAGTCATCGACAATTACCAAGATGTAGCATTTGCCATTAATCGTTTGCACGCGCATCGGACCACACAAATCCATGTGAAGAAGATGAAGCACATGCTGAGAGCTGTGTTCCACCTTTGAAGGAAAATGAGCACGAGTGCTTTTCCCTTGTTCACAAGCTGAGCACAGGTGATCTTTAGAATACCGGAATCTCGGTAGACCTTCAACAAGTTTGTGTCGAGCAAGGTTGGTGATGGTTTGAAAGTTTAAATGTGAGAGACGACGGTGCCATAGCCAGGATTTTGTTGATGTTGCCTTTGAAAGTAGACAGATGGGAGATGAAGCAACCATGTCTTGCATTGAGATTGTGTACAGACTAGAATTGCGAGAGCCAGACATTAGATCGTTTCCTTGTAGATCACGAATGAAACAAGTTTTCTCCGGAAAAGCAACTTCCAAATCTCCATCACAGAATTGACCGACTAAAAAGAGATTATGACCAAGGCCTTCCAAATAATAAACCCTGCTAATTTCGATATTGCGATTGATATAATCTCCGTAGCCCATGATAGCTGCAAAGTGATCATTCCCGAATCTGACAGTGCCAATGAACTTTGCAATAAAGTTTGATAACAGTTTAAGATTGCCTGTCATGTGTCGGGAACATCCGCTACAACAATCCAAAGGATGATCTGTATCACCTGCATTACAAACAGACGACACAGATGGAATAGAAGTAGATGTGGAACCCGAAGTGTTAGAGGCTTCCGAAGCAGTTATAGTAGAAATACACACATCAATGATTTTAGGCATCGATTTAAATCCTAGTGTATTATGTATCCATTTATGCCATCTCCAACTAGTCTTAGCTTTAGTCTTAGTGAATGCACTAGGTGGTACTACATTCCTTGGAGGTGATACTGGAACTACAGGTACATCAATGCGTTTCTTAGAATCTAAAGAGGGCGGTTTACTAAGCACAGACTTAGAAGCATTAGTAGGCCTACAGGTATTCCGATTCTTAGGATTCCTTAAACGAGACAAGATAGCTCTAGCAACACATTTGTCATGACAATCAGAAAGCATACTTTTAAGACAAATAACACAAGAAGCATCAGACTGAATATCAAAAGTACTTAAAGGTTTAGCATTCGTTACAACACTTTTTCCATTACATTTGTCAGACGCAATATCTAAAGTGGGTGCAACTTGAGTCTTATTCAAAGTCCTATGGTGTTCTTCTACTTCAGCATTCTTTATTGTTCTTTTCTTAGGTCGCAACTTCCTATTCTTCCTTGTATTGCTCCTAGGCTGTGAAGTGCAGACGTTTGGAAAAGAGGCAACTATTCCTGTTTCAGTAGAGGGAAGCACATTAGTATCTTGTGTTTTGTCAGTAGGCAATCTGGGATCACGTTTGTTAAGTGTTACAGGTGCAATTTTCTTAATGATGCTAGGCTGAACTTGTTCATACTTTCCTAACATTTCCCTTAACTTAATGATAGTGTGCACCAAATCTTGATTTTCAGAACGAAGATTTCCAGAAAAATTCATGACTTCTTTAGTGTGTGCAAGATAGTGATCAAGTTCGTTTGATGCTTCATTACGAGTCTGTTTGAGTAAATCAAATATGACACCATATTCCTTTTTAACTGTTGCAAGTTCTTGTTCATATTTTGAGATTTGACATTTCAAAGACACGTTTTGATCATCCAGTTACTCAATTTTAGGATCAATAGAGTTTGAGCGCAACTGGGTGAGTTTGTTTTGCAGAGCAAGTTCACGATTTTGACAATCTTTTTGACACCATTGAAGACGACGTTTTAAATTTGAAAGTTCATTTAACAATCGTTCATTTTCAACTTTTAAAGATTCGATCTGATGCACATTATCAGTATTCTCAACAATTTCAACAAAATCAGCAGAGATATGATCAGATGCATATGCAACAGATTGTAATAAAACAAGATTATTGATATCAGCACAGATAACATCTTCCAAGAGTCGATCAACATCTTTTCTCAACAATTTCTTTTTACGTTTAGTATTTGAAATCGATGTTTCTGTTTTCTCGAAAACTGTTTTCTTGAGACCAAGTTCCTTGTGAAAATCCCTTTCCCAATATAGTGCACAAGTTTTCAAATTTTTGACATGGGGTAAAATTCTTTTCTGAAGAATATCTCTTTGTTCTCGCGTCATTGGCGATTGAAAATGTTCAACTTTTATTTCAGAATGAAATTCAATCTCACGTTCCAAAATTTTGAGGTCAGATAAGAAAGTGTCAAAATATTTGATAACGCGACAAGTTTCAACTTTTTTTTTAACTTCAGTAAGTGAAGGTAAAGGACCATTAATTTGTGCACCATTGTGTTGGGGACTAAGTTCAGAAACTGGTGTGATAACCAAAGGTTTATTAGAAGTATCTTGTTGTGTGACAAAAGTTAAGGCTTTTGAATAGTTAAATGGTTTGTTATAAACGACATTTTCCATTTTTGACCGACTCTCGAATCTGCATCTAATTCCTCCATGAGATTATATTCAACAACAGTCATAATTGAATCATCAATTCTATGTTCTGCACTGTAAACTTCAGGATTTGGTTTGAATGCTCTGTTTGAAAACTTAGGTTTGTAATCAGCAAGAATTGGTCCATATCCATTTGGATTTGGTTTAAAAGTAAACTTTTGAATAGTTGTGATTGACTCACCATGTTTATAAACAACATTTCGTAACTCTTTGATTTTGTGTTGTAAGTTGACAATTTCGTCAAGATAGTTATCTATTCGTTTCGTGGAATGCTGTTTGTACTCAGAGAACTGTTTTTGACAAGTTAACAACTCAGCCTTGGCTTTTTGAGTTTCCAAAGTAAGAGCGTTAATTTGTTTTTTATGTTCATGTTTCAGTTGTTCTATTTGAGACAATAAAGCATTCTTGGATGCGGCTAGATCACGTATCTGTCGTTCTAATGATTTTTCGTTTTGATGAGATTTAGAAAAAGCGACTTCAAAACCTTTTTCACGTTTTTCTTGAGTTTTAAAAACGATGATTTGTCGAATTAAGCATTCATTATCCCTAATTAACAGTGCATTTTTATCTTTTAATTTCGTGCAAATTTCCAAACGAGATTCTTGGTCTTTAATTAAGGTCAGGAGCTTAATTTCTCTATTAGACAGAAGCTCATTTTGTTCAACGTGAGTCTCAAAATGATCATTGTTTAGATCCTCAAATATAATCACGAAGTCAACTTGATTATCAATATTAACCATATGGTTATCTTGATCGTCAAATATAACTTCAGGATCTATTTGATAATCATCAGAATGAGATGTGGATTGCTCATGTTGAACACTCTGATCCTTGTCGGATGGAGAAATTGGCAGAGATATCAGATCAGTGATGATTATATTTTGTTCCGGTACCTGAGACAAGCCATCAGTGTCATACACTGGGCCTGTATCACTCATGTGTAGAGCTTGAATTTGTGCCATCAACATCACTGCTGCATTAGCCTGCAAGTCCTCCATATCATCATCAGAATCTGCATCTGCCATAAAGCTCTGTTCCTTGTTGGTAAGAGTTCCACCAGCTTCATCCTTGAGAGCCAAGAGCAACGCTTCTTTGTGATAAGCACTGCCTCTTGTCCTCAGCTTAGGGCATGCATTAGCCAGATGGCCCTTCTCATTATAGTTATAACAACGAAGACCATTAACTTCATTCTGAGCATTCCCCTGTTCAACCACTTGAGCCATTTGTTGTTGCGGAGCACCCATGTTATTCCTTCCCATAGCATTAAACCCTTGACCACCTCCCATCTGACGACCATAACCACGATTCTAAACTTCAACGCGTCCATTGTTCACAACAGCCTGATTCCTTGTGTTTGATGAGGAACAAATGCGATTGTTGGATTTGTTTGTATACTGGCCGAAGGCTTTAGCAATCATGACAAATCCTTGTTGCAATTCATCGAAAGCAGCGGAGTCCTCATCAGCTTCACTGTAAAGTGCTTGAGCATTGTTGTTGTTGTATGGAACCAATTAAGTTTGTTGAGGTTGTTGCTATGACGGATCATATGGTGTGATGGTTGCCGTTGGTTGAGGAGTGGGTTGAGGAGCTGTTTGAGGAGGAAGATTAGTTTGAGCCCACAAAGCAAGTTGTTGATTGTCCGGAAGTGACTGTGAAGCCGGGAGTCCACGGATAGCCCTTTCTTTGTCAACTTCTTTTTGGTGAGGCTTCAGATAGTCGTACAACAATCCGTATGTAGCATGATGAAGATTCTTAGCTTGACGGAGAAAAATGACATACTTCTCCCATTCCGGACCAAGACTACTTAGGAACTTAGTGTTGACAGCAATTCGTGGCATGATGATGTTGTGTTTGTCTAAATCATTAATGATGTCTGAAAAGCGATGATGATATGACTCTAACGTCTCTCCTGGTTCAATCATGAAGTCTTCATAAGCCAAGTAGATTTTGGATTCCATGTCTTCCTGATTGAGTGTAGTGCCTTGCATAAGAAGATGAATATGTTCCCACATTGCTTTTGCAGTATTTTGAGCATCAACACTTTGAAGGATTGGATTGGGTAATCCTAAAAGGATTGATTGCATTGCTAGTTCATCAGCTTCAAAATGTAGAAGTTCATGAGCAGTGAGATCTGAGATATTTGCAATGTTGGTGACAACATCTCTTGGTGGATTGGCATCTGGATCTGCAGGTGT
Organism: Chrysanthemum seticuspe; assembly: GCA_019973895.1. Classification (NCBI taxonomy): domain Eukaryota; kingdom Viridiplantae; phylum Streptophyta; class Magnoliopsida; order Asterales; family Asteraceae; genus Chrysanthemum; species Chrysanthemum seticuspe. The sequence goes on from BPTQ01000001.1 coordinate 170,363,959, forward strand.
GACAACAGGAGGCATCTAAAATGGACCTTCCATAATGACCTTCTTTAAGAACTTTCCATGTGGCTTCTTTAGATCACAAAACCTAAAGAACCTTATCACCCATTGATCATAATTACCGGGAGTGAGCATTGGAGGTCTATCAAGTGAGCCAGCTTCATGAATTGATTGTTGGCTACTTAATGCTTCACACATCTTGCCAAACCATGTCGGTTCCTTCATAGTACTTCTGGATGGATGTTGATTGTAGAAGTTTGTGTAAGGTTGTACTTGAAGACTAGGTGGTGGTTGAACCATTTGTGGTGGTGAAATTGCTCCAAGTTGTGGAGTATGTTGTTGATTAAATTGTTGTTGATAAATTTGTTGTTGATGATTAAATTGTTGATGTTGTGGACTTAGTTATTGTTGTTGTTGATTATAAGTGTAAGGAAAATAGCTAGAGTATGGTGGTTGTGACATGTTGAAAACTTGTGTTTTTAAATGGATCTTAGTAGTCGAGTGAAACGTTGTTGATGAAGTATCCTAGAAACCAAGTGTAGGCAAAGTAACACTTAAGCGTAAAAACACCAAACTTACGCGTAAACGTGATAGTTACGCGTAGGATTAGCTTACGCGTAAGAATTGAGAAACACTAAAGTTATGCGTAAACTGAAAGTTAAGCGTAGAAAACTTAGGCGTAAGATTAGCTTATGCGTAAGACAGAGCTTAGGCGTAAGAAAAATCTTATGCGTAATGAGTTCTACGCATCAGTTTGAGCTTATGCGTAAGATTAGGGTTTTGCCCAAAAGATCCTTTACACTATCACAGTGTAAAAGATATCCAAATTCGAAGTGTTTTCAGGCTTATCCAAGCAAGAAAAACACTGAGTAAACCACGAAACTGAGGATCGATCCAAGGATGAGTTACGCGTAAGAATAGGGTTTTCTTACACGTAGAAAGCAACCAAAATTGATTTTCTGCCCAAAGATGTTTCTAAGCAAGATTTTTGTGATGAAACAGCTTCAATATCACCAAAATAACACAAAAGTGTGGAACTTGATGATCCAAAACTTCAAAACACCTTACGCGTAAAGATGAACACGCGTATAAAATAAAGCTTAAAACTAAGGAAAAACACGTAAAGTTCGAAACTTTTTGCTTAAAATTGAAATTTTAACACTTAAAAACGATGAAAGTACAACAATCTTGGATTAAAAAGTGTAAAAATTGAGTTTTTAAACGTGACCAAGTTTTTGAACCGTGGGTTACGCGTAGAACCAAAGAACTTCAAAAACAAATAAACTTTTCACCCAACTATTTGGCGAATGATACCACTGTTAGGTTCCCATATTCATAACACAAGCATCAATAGAAGAAATAGAAAAGAAGAGATCGGATGAACAATATCAAACACACACGATATGAACTATGTGAAGAGTTATGCGTAGTTGAAATGTATGAATTGAACAACCAATCCTCAAGTGAGGGTTTACAAGAGGTATTTATAGGAGGGAACTAGGGTAACACTCCAAGTTCCCATCCTTTTACTTATTGGGCTTGGCCTAGGCTTATGGGCTTTCTACATAAGCCTAGCCTTGATTACTAACATAAAAGCCATATTAAGCTAACTATTACATATGAATCACTAACACTTGAAATATACTTCGGTATTTGGTAGGGTCAACCAATTTCCCATGCAAATCACACGTCCAGTTTCTTGGTATGTGCCATCGGTGTGGCATAGGTATCACAGTTTTGCATTCCATGTTTGTTTAAAAATTTCAAGAGCATATTTGGACTGACTCAGGAAAATACCACGGGGTGATTGATGAACTTGCAGTCCTAGAAAGAACGTAAGTTCACCCATCATAGACATTTCAAAATGTTTTTTCATAAGTTTTGAAAAAGCGTTTGAGTACTTTAGATGTGTTGACCCAAAAATGATGTCACCCACATAAATTTGAACGTTTAAAATGTGTTCCCCGTGATATTGTATGAACAGTGTTGGGTCGACTGATCCTTTGACAAAATTGTGAGATATGAGAAAGGATGACAACTTATCATACTACGCCCTAGGGGCTTGTTTGAGACCGTAGAGAGCCTTGTTCAGTTTGTAGACATGATTAGGGAACTCTAGATCAACAAATCCTTCTGGCTGACTAACATAGACCGTTTCGTTCAGTTGACCATTCAAAAAAGCGGTTTTGACATCCATCTGAAAGACCGTGATGTTCATGTGAGCCGTGAATGCCAGAAAAATCCGTACAGCCTGAAGTCTAGCCACGGGTGCGAATGATTCCTCGTAGTAAATCCCTTCTTCTTATCTATAACCCTTAGCCACCAGACGTGATTTATTTCTGATAACCGTACCTTCAGCATCCAATTTTTTTTTTCCAAATCCATTTCAGACCAATAACATAGACCCTTGTTGGTTTTGCAACCAATTCCCATACTTCAAGACGTTTAAACTGGTTAAGTTCTTCTTGCATGGATTCAATCCAGTTGTCATATGTCATGGCTTCTTTAATATTTTTAGGTTCAGCTTGGCAGATGGTGAGTGCATAAATGCAATGTTCACCGTCAGTCTGAAGGAGTTGTCTAGTTACGACTGGTTGACTCAGGTTTCCAATGATGTTCACGAGAGGATGGTCTTTTGTCCAACGATGTATGGAGGGTTAATGTTGATATACATTGCGCAGATTAGGAGGATTCAAATGGCTTGTAGATGATTCCGCAACATCAGAAGTGGCAGTTTCATTTGCAAAAAGGTTGAAGAACGCATTTGGATCATACTCTGCAGGTGGGGGTACTTTATGGTTTAGAAGATCATCAGCTGGTTCAGCGTCATTAGATGCGGTTTGTTCGGCTGTTGTTGTAGAATCAATTGGAGGTGCTTCTTCAACAGTTGTTGTTGTTTCAGGTGTATCAGGTATTGGATTACTATCAGGTTGAGCAGCGGAAACATTTGATACATCTGGAGCACGTTGATCAATATCATCACTAAACAGAGGAAAAAATAGCTGTTCCTTTTGACGTCGAGTAAGCTGTAAGCTTGGTTTAGTTGATGATGGGGTTTGGGGGAAGTTTAGACGGTTATGTCCGGGTTCCAAGCTGTTTTGCTCAGAAGCCATTTCTGTAAGCTCATCAAAATTTGCATGAATCGTTTCAATAATCTCCCTTGTACGACGATTCCAGATCCGGTATCCTTTAGAATTCTCACAGTATCCAACGAAGACTCCTATGTCAGCTTTAGCTTTGAGCTTACCAAAGTCATCATGATCATTATTTGGGTAACAAAGGGATCCAAATACATGAAAGTGTTTGAGATTCGGTTTACGGTTGTGGATAAGCTCATAAGGTGTTTTGTTGTATCGTTTGGTAATCATTAAACGGTTATGAGTGTAGCATGCAGTTGACACGGCTTCAGCCCACAAGTAATCTGGAAGTTTTGCATTAATCAACATCGTTCTTGCAGCTTCCACTAACGTACGGTTTCGTCTTTCAACTACTCCATTTTGTTCTGGTGTCTGTGCAATGGATGTTTGATGCTCAATTCCCACTTTCTCATAGTATGCATGAAGAGTTTGATTAACAAATTCAGTCCCTTTATCAGTTCTAATTTGTCTGACTGTATTCCGGAGCTGAACTTGAATTTTCGTGAGAAAGGTGATGATCATCTGTGGAGCTTGATCTTTACTGCGAAGAAAATAAACCCAAAGTCCATCTTGAGTAGTCATCCACAATTACCAAGATGTAGCGTTTGCCGTTAATCGTCTGCACACGCATCGGACCACACAAATCCATGTGAAGGAGATGAAGCACATGCTGTGAGTTGGGTTCCACCTTTGAAGGAAAGTGAGCACGAGTGCTTTTACTTTGTTCACAAGCTGAGCATAGACGATCTTTAAAATACCGAAATCTTGGGAGACCTTCAACAAGTTTGTAATGTGCAAGATTGGTTATGGTTTGAATGTTTAAGTGTGAAAGATGACGGTGTTATAGCCAAGATTTTGTAGATGTTGCCTTTGAAAGTAGACAGATGGGAGATGAAGCAATCATGTCTTGCATTGAAATTGTGTAAAGACTTGATGTGCGGGTTCCAGACATAATATCATTTCCTTGTAGATAACGAATGAAATAAGTTTTCTCCCGAAAGGCAACTTCCAAATCTCCATCACAAAATTGACCAACTGAGAAGAGATTGTGACCGAGACCTTCCACATAATAAACCCTGCTAATTTCGATGTTACCATTGATGTAATCTCCGTAGCCCATGATAGCTGCAAAGTGATCATTCCCGAACCTGACAGTGCCAATGAACTTTGAAAAAAAGTTTGATAACAGTTTGAGATTTCCTGTCATGTGTCGGGAACAACTGCTATCAACAATCCAGAGGATGATCTGTATCACCTGCATTACACACAGACAACATAGATGGAATAGAAGTAGATGTGGAACCCGAAGAGTTAGAGGGTTCCGATGCAGTTATAGTTGAAACACACATGTTTATGATTTTAGGTTTCCATTTAAAGCCAAGTGTATTATGTAACCATTTCTGCCATCTCTAACTAGTCTTAGCTTTGGTCTTCGTGAATGCACTAGGTGATAAGTTTTTCCTAGGAGGTGAAAGGGGTTCTATGGGTACATCAATGATTGACGCATGAACACTAGTAGGCGGTTTACCTAGCACAGACTTAGAAGCATTAGTGGGCCTAGAGGTATTCCGTTTTCAATTGTTCCGCTTAGGAGATAAGATAGCATTAGCAACACATTTATCATGACAACTAGAAAACATGCTTTTACGACAACCAACACAAGATGCGTCAAACAAAACATTTAAAGTACTTAAAGGTTCAGCATTCGTTACATCACTTTTTCTATTACATTTATCTAACGCAATGTCTAAAGTGGGTGCAACTTGAGTCTTATTCAAGGTCCTAAGGTGTTCTTCTACTTCAGATGTCTTTATTGTTCTTTTCTTACGTCGCAACTTCCTATTCTTCCTTGATATGCTCTTAAGCTGTGAAGTGCTAGCGTTGGGAAAAGAGGCAACTATTCCTGTTTCAGTTGAAGGAAGCACATTAGTATCTTGTGGTTTGTCATTAGGCGTTCTAGTGTCAATTTTAAACATTTCTGGGGCAAGCGTATTTGTGTCACTAATCTTATCTTGCTTAAGTTTCACCAACTCCGCTTCTAAGTCATGGATATTGTGTAACAAATCTTGATTTTCAGAGCGAGTGTTTCCATTTTTTCGTAAAACTTCTTTGGTATATGCAAGATGATCATCAACATCTTTTGATGCTTGAGCATGAGTCTTTTTAAGTAAATCAAATATGACACCATATTCAGTTTTGAATTTGGCAATTTCTTGTTCATATTTTGAAATTTGACACTTTAAAGACATGTTTTCATCATCCAGTTGTTCTATTTTTGGATTAGAAATTTTGGAACTCAACTGGTTGATTTTGTTTTGTAAAGCAAGTTCACGATTTTGACAATCTTTTTGACACCATTGAAGAAGACGTTTTGCATTGGAAAGCTCATTTAACAATCACTCATTTTCAATTTTTAAAGACTTGATTTGTGACACATTATCGGTATTCTCAACATTCTCAACAGAATCAAAAGAATCAGCAGCAATATAATCAAATGCATATGCAACAGAATGTAATAACACAACATTTATGGTATCAGCACAGATAACATCTTCCAAGAGTCGATCAACTTGTTTTGGTAACAATTTATTTTTACGTTTTGTATTTGAAATCGATGTTTCAGTTTGTTCGAAAACTTTTTTCATAAGACCAATCTCCTTCTGAAGATCCCGTTCCCAATATATTGCACACATTTTCAAATTTCAAACATAGGGTAAAAGTCTTTTCTGAAAAATATCTCTTTGAGTTCGCGCATGTGGCGATTGAAAATGTTCAACTTTTATTTCAGAATTAACTTCAATTTCACGTTCTAAAAGTTTGATGTCAGACATGAATGTAGCAAAATATTTAAGAATTTGACATTTGTCGGGTAATGATTTAACTTCACTGAAAGACGGTAAAGGACCATTAATTTGTGCAGCATTTTGTCGGGGACCATCATTAGAAGAGAACTCAGGAGGTGGTGTGATAACCCAAGGTGTGTTAGAATTTCCTGTTGTGTGACGAAATTTATGGCTTTTGAATAGTTAAATGGTTTGCAATAAACAACATTTTCCATTTTTGACTGACTCTCGTCTTCTGCATCTAATTCCTCATCTCGATTATATTCAACAACATTCATAATGGAATCATCAATTCGATGTTCTGCACTGTAGACTTGAGGAGTTGGTTTGAATGCTCTATGTGAAAAACATGTTTTGTAATCAGCAAGAATTGGTCCATATCCATTTGGATTTGGTTTAAAAGAAAACTTTTGTATCGTTGTGATTGATTCACCATGTTTATAAACAACATTTTGAAACTCTTTGATTTTGTTTTGTAAGTCGACAATTTCTTCAAGATAGTCATCTATTTGTTTCCTTGAATGCTTTTTGTACTCACAGAACTGTTTTTGACAAGTTAACAATTCAGACTTGGCTTTTTGAGTTTCCAAAGTGAGAGCGTTAAGTTGTTGTTTATGATCATGTTTCAGTTGTTCTATTTGAGACAACAAAGCATTCTTGGATGCAACTAGATCACATATCTGTTTTTCCAAAGATTTTTCATTTTGGTAAGATTTGGCAAAAGCGACTTCAAAACCTTTTTCACGTTTCTCTTTAGTTTGAAAAATGTTGAGTTGGAACTTTAAGCATTCATTATCCTTAGTCAGCAGTGCATGTTTATCCTGTAATTTCTTATTGATGTCTAGACACTTATCCATTCAAGATTTTTGAGACTCAATTAAGTTGGTCATGAGCTCAAGATCTGGATTAGACATAGGTTCAGCTTGTTCAACGTGAGTCTCAACATGATCATTATTTAGTTCCTCAAATATAACCACAAAGTCAACTTGATTATCAATATTAACCATAAGGTCATCTTGATCGTCAAATATAACAACGGGATCTATTTGATTATCATCGGAATGAGATGTAGACGGCTCATTTTGAACACTCTGATCCTCGTCGGATGCAGATGTTGGCAGAGATATCAGGTCAGTAATAAATATAGTTTGATCCGGTACCTGAGACAAGCCGTCAGTGTCATACACTGGGCCTGTGTCACTTATGTGGAGTTCTTGCATGTTTGCCATTAACATCACAGCTGCATTAGCTTGCAAGTCCTCCATGTCATCATCAGAATCTGCATTAGCCATGAAGCTTTGTTCCTTGTTGGTAAGCGTTCCACCAGCTTCATCCTTGAGAGCCAAGAGTAAAGCCTCTTTGTGATAAGCACTGCCTCTTGTCCCCGGCTTTGGGCATGCATTAGCCAGATGACCCTTCTCATTACAGTTATAGCATCGGAGACCATTAATCCCAGTCTGAGCATTTCCCTGATCAACCACTTGAACCCTTTGTTGTTGTGGAGCACCCATGTTATTCCTTCCACTAGGATTAAATCCTTGACCACTTTCCATCTGACGAACATTATCACGATTCTGAACTTCAACTCTTCCATTGTTAACAACAACTTGATTCCTTGTGTTGGATGAGGTATGAATGCGATTGTTGGATTTGTTAGAATATCGGCCGAAGGCTCTAGCAATCATGACAAACCCTTGTTGCAATGCATCGAAAGCTTCTGCATCCTCATTAGATTCACTGTAAAGTGCTTGATCATTGTTGCTGTTGTATGGAACCAATTGAGTTTCTTGGGATTGTTGCTGTGATGGCTCATTTGGTGTAATTTGAGCAGTTGGTTGTGGAGGATTTGTGAAGACAGTTTGTAAGGTCGGGAATTGAGGATAACATGCTTGAGCCCACAAAGCAAGAGTTGGATTATCCGGGAGTGAAGGCGAAGCAGGGACTTCACGGATGATCCTTTCTTTGTCAACTTCCTGTTGGTGGGGTTCAAATAGTCATACAACAATCCGTATGTAGCATGATGAAGATTCTTCGCTTGACAGATGAAAATAACATACTTTTCCCAATCAGGACCAAGACTACTAAGGAACTTTGTATTGACTGCAATTCTTGGCATAATGATATTATGTTTCTCCAAGTCATTAATGATGTCTGAGAATTGATGATGATATGACTCTAATGTCTCCCCTGGTTCAATCATGAAGTGCTCATATGCTAAGTAGATTTTTGATTCCATGTCTTCTTGATTGAGTTATGTGCCTTCCATTAGAAGATGAATGTGCTCCCACATTGCTTTAGCAGTCTTCTGAGCATCAACAATACGAAGTATCGGATTGGGTAATCCCAACAGAATATATTGCATTGCAAGTTCATCAGCTTCTAAGTGTAGAAGTTGGTCAGTAGTAAGTTGATCAAGACCGACAACGTTGGTAACATCATCTCTTGGTGGAACAGCATTCGGATCTCCGGGTATAGTGAGAGTAGGCATCTGAAATGGACCTTCAAGGATGACCTTCTTCAAGAATTTTCCATGTGGCTTATTTAGATCACAGAACCTAAAGAACCTTATCACCCATTGATCATAGTTTCCGGGAGTGAGCATTGAAGGTCTATCAAGTGATCCAGCTTCATGAATGGATTGTTGGCTACTTAAAGCTTCACACATCTTTCCAAACCATGAGGGTTCCTTCGGAGTTGTAACATTCATAGCATACTTGGCTGGACACTGATTTTGAAAGTATGTGTAATGTTGTAGTTGTTGACTAGGGTTTGGTGGAACCATTTGTGGTGGAAGAGGAATTGCTCCTTGTTGTTGAAATTGTTGCACTTGTTGTGGAGATGGTGGAGGATATTGTTGATAGAATTGTTGTTGTTGTTGTTGTTGAGGATACACATGAGGAAAATAGCTAGAGTATGGTGGTTGAGACATCTTGAAACTTGTGTTGATGATGGATCTTTGTAGTTGAATGAAACAATGTTGATGAAGTAACCTTATGCATAGAAACCAGCTTAGGCGTAGAAAGTTCCTTATGCGTAAAAACCAACTTACGCGTAGAAGATAGCTTACGCGTAGGAATAACTTACTCGTAGACTTGAGGAAAACTTAGCTTATGCGTAAACCAAAGGCTTAGTAGTAGAATCCTTATGCGTAATATTTGCTTATGCGTAAGATAAGCTTAGGCGTAAGAAAATGCTTAGGCAAAGAGAATTCTACGCGTAAGATTTTAGCGTATGCGTAAAACTAGGGTTTTGCCCAAAAATCCTTTACACTTATACCAGTGTAAAAGATATCCAAAGTCGAAGTGTTTTCAGGCTTATCCAAGCAAGAAAGCACTGAGTAAACAAACAGCACTGAAAATCAACGGATGAAAAGCTTACGCGTAACAGATGCTTAGGCGTATACTTTGAAGCTTACGAGTAAAACTAGGGTTTTACTACGCGTAGAAAGTACCAAACTTTACCATAACTGATTTTTCTGCCCAAAAGTGTTTATAAACCTGATTTTTATGATGAAATAGCTTCAATATCACCAAAATAACACAAAAGTATGAAACTTGATGATCCAAAACACTTTTTCACCTTACGCGTAGAAAGTAGTACACGTATGAAACCAAGCTTAAAAACTATTCTACATACGTAAATTTTCGAACTTGATGCTAAAAACTTAAACTTTAACACTAAATAAACCTTAAAGTACAAGAATCTTGAGTTTTAAAGTGTAAAAATTTGAGCTTTTATGCGTATGAAAGTTTAACACACAAAACCTACGCGTATAGTTAAAAAACTTCAAAAACAAAAGTGTTTCACCCAACTAGATGGCAAATGATACCACTGTTAGGTCACCATATTGTAACATAAGCATCAATATGTAAGAAATAGAGAAGAGATAGATCGGTTGCACTCTTAAACACACACACACGATATAGAATGTTGAAAGGATATGCGTAGGAAAGGTATTCAAGTGAACAACCAACCTTAAAATGAAGGTTTACATGTGCTTATATAGGGAAAGGAACTAGGGTAACACACAAGTCCCCTTCCTTTCCTTATTGGGCTTGGATCAAGGCTTATGGGCTTTCTACATAAGCCTTGCCATAAATACAAACATAAAAGCCTAATTAAGCAACTTATTACATGTTAATTACAAACACTTGAAATGTGTTTTAGGAGTAATTCCAACATAAACGCTTAAAAATTAAAAGTGACTGTTATATTAACAACGTTGTTCTGATAGTTATTGTGATATTTATTCTATTTTCTTTTCTAATTCTGCATTTACGGTATTTATTTTGATATTAATACTCTTATTCATATTCTGATCTTTGATATTAACATTAACAAAGACAAGAATAGCAATTTATAAGGAATGTTTTCTTAATATGCATTTCACATACTTATTATGATATTAACACTGTTGTTAGTATCAGTACAATTGATATTGATACTATGATATTATCATTCAATTTACTATTTGCATCTCTAATATGTCTATTCAAAACATTTAAAAATATATATAAACAATCACAATACATATAAAAAAAATATGGTATTTAAACATCTAATTTAAGTGTCAATGTTCTTTTTAAGTCTTGTTGAGAATCTTCATCTTCTTTTTAAGTCTTTTTTTGAGAATCTTCATCTATATAAAGTCATCACTTCTAACTTCCTTATCTAGAAAATAAGGAAGTACCGTCTCTTTTAAGATTACTGCAAATCAATACAGTATGCAGCTTTATACAGACCATCATATACCCATCATTGATTATACTGTAAAATCAAAAATGACCAGCGGCATATGATTTTCAGAGAATAAAGTTTAAAAAGCAATATATTGCATTTTAAAAACCTTATTAGATAAGATAGAATATTCGGTAAAAGATTTAGGTTTCTTTTGAGAATCAATGATGGTTTATTGTGACCAACACTAATGATTATACCGGAAATATCTAGGTTAATATTTTGAATGTTTTTTGGAAATGGAATTGTTAAGGGTTTTGGGTTTAGGACTTTATTGATCTCGTAGTGAGGCAACTTAGTGATTTCTAAGAGCAATTGTTTATGTGTAAGTTTTTTCACTTTCAACATTCGGTAGAATATCTAGATTTCATATAAAAACAAAAAGAATAAAACAAATTCATTTAAAATGCTTGTTTAATTGTAATGGGAAATGGTCATATTTATAGAGCAAAATGAAAATTTTGTTGTATTATATATAGTAGTGATTGGGAGACCTAATTGTTTTATGCGTATATGTTACACACACAATTAGGCACAAGTTGTATGTCTTTATAAATAATTTTTCTTTAAAATAAAATGGTGATATTGAATTAAATCAGTACATCATCAAAAATTCACATTTCATAAACGACAAAAACCATAATTAGATACAACACAACAAAATTTTTTATAATAATAACTGCATAATTGCACGGATGCTCGTTCATTTTTCGCCTAGGAATCTAGTATAATATTCTTCATAGTGTATTATGGACCATATCCAAGAATGTCAAAGGAATTGAGAGACGGATGCTCCTTTCGATGGCGATGGTGGATACACCAAGAATGCATCATTGTACTTTGCATAGCCAAATGATTACATTCTTAAGTATCATCAATTATGAACTGCTAAGGAATTCAAAAACCACTCTCTTTCTCGTGAAGAAAAGAGATTGACATTCCACCTACTTAGATTTGATAATATTCGGTAAAATATTTAGGTTTCATTTCAAATATAAATAAATAATAATTCCTCCAAGATTAACAATAAGAGGTATAAAAATAAACTCGCCTTCATAAGTAATTAAAACAAGCATCTCTGGAAAAAAAACATATAATCAGTCTAAAAAATTACATAAACATAAATTATAAATGTTTAAAGAAAAACACTAACCTTTTTGTTAAAAGAGCTTCCTTAGACAAACACGTCAAAAAAAAGCTTTTCTTAAAAAACAGATGCAATTTTCCTCTTTTTTAGACACTTTTTTTTTGGTATATTTTGAATTGGGAATGATCAAACTTATATACCAATAAGGATAGGGTTGTTGTTCAAATTTATTACAAAATTATTAAATATAAACTGACATTTGGTAAGCATGTTTAAAAACTAAAAAGAACGAAATATTAAAATTTATATTAAATACGAGTATATTTTAAAATAACTTTTAAATAAGTTTATTTAAAAATGAGTTGACTAACTTTTTTTTAACGGTATGTGTAGTTATATTTTGTGTTTCGAGGACGTCATTTCATGTCATAACACTTTATATCATACCATTATATGCCAAATCAGTTTGAAAAAGTCGATAGTAAAAAAAACAGGCTATTAGATATAAAGTGATATTTTGTATATGTATTTAACTATATTGTTTCTCGTGTATTGTCTAATCTTACCCAACTCAAAAATAGGCTATCAGATATACAAGGATATGATGTGTCTCGAGGAGGTTTCTTTCTGACATTATATTTTACGTGATAAAATACCAATGTCAAATCACCTTGGAAATTCAATAGTTCTATATATTTATATTAAAATGTAAAAAAATAATGATTAAATAGCATCATAAACGATACTATTTTTTTTTAATTAAGTTACTTTGATATTAAAACAATATTAAATTGGGATATTAAGACAATAACATCATAAACAATACTAAATAAAATTACTGTGATATTAAGTTACTGTGATATTAAAGACTATATTAAACTCAATAGTCCTTATGAACATGCCAAATTAAGTGCCGGATTAATAGTCCTTACTACTGCTGCTCATATGGTTAAGACTACTCATGGTCATCAATGCAAAAAATTCAAAGTGTTGTTACTACTGCTGATTACATGTTACTGCTGCTTATTCAAGATTAAGACTGCTAGTGTATAATACTGCTGCTGGGAACTTCAAAGGAAATACACCAAGTAGTTAGTGTTGCTAGAAGGAAAGTTAATGCTGCTAGTACTAAGTTAGTACTGCTGAGAAATTGATGCTGCCAGAGTGAAGATTAAAGTTATTATTTTATTATGTTTTTATTTTATTGTCAAATTTAAATTACCTTAATTTAATGTTGAAATTTAGTTTATATAGTTTATTATGTTTTTATTTTATTATGTAAGTACATAGTTTGATATTATAAACAATTTTTAAATATGATTCGAAATTTACATACTATGATAATATCATAGTACATCAATTTACATACTATGATAATATCAGATTATATTGTGAAACTCAAATATTTAAAAATTAATGGCAAAATTAAACATATTTATTTACAAAAAAAATATAGTTTTTCAAATTCTTAATATCAAGTAAATCAATTTACATACTATGATAATATCATATTATATTGTGAAACTTAAATATTTAAAAAAAAATGGCAAAATTAAACATATTTTACAAAAAAATATTTATACAAAAATTAATATCATATTTTTTTAACTATATCACAGTTAAATATTTTTTGGTATATGGCTATATTCTAAATAAGTATAAAATTTTCACAACTGATTGTGATATTAAAATTTTAATGTAAAAAAGTTTTAAAATAACATATTTAATTGTAAAATTCTTAAAATTGAGAAATTAAATCATATTAATTTAAATAACATCACTCAATTAAGTAATTTAAATATAAACAACATATACTTAAAATTCGGAGTGCAGGTACCCTCGGGACACAAAGAACACGGCATTTCGAGTATAGGTAGTTGTTTGGGATGATTGATAATCCAATTGATCTAAATGGTTGTATAAAAAATTTATGCTTTAAATATTAGCTGATTTTGGTAGAAATACAAAATTGACTTTAATATCACAGTACATTCAAAATTGACGAAATAGAAATAAGGCTAATATAAAATTTTTAATTGGGGCTAATGAAATGCGCCTAATAAATTAGGCCTAATTACATATAGGTGATTTTTGTACAAATTTTTAACAACTTAAATATCCCAGTAGGTTTTTATATCACAATACCTAAATAATGAAGTATCCTCACTATATCTATTCAAAAAATATATATCACAGTACATTAAAAAAAATTACAATGTTGATGCTTCAATGATAATCTCCTTCTTATATTTGTTAGCATCACATAATAAAATGTTTACAGAATATAATTTTCTCAATGATGCCAACTCATCCTTGCTTCCATTTTCCTTAAAAATAGATCTCCATTGTTTGTCTTCAATTCCATAATAGAACTCAAGGTGCCTCATAGTAAAAATGCCACAATCTGTTTTATTTTTCGATGTTTGCCATTACATTTCAAGTCTACGAGGAACACACTTTGAAATATGTTCAGCCTTTGAATGCTTTGTAACTTTTAAATAATGACAAAACAATTTGAACTGAAAAAAAAGTTAAAACATTAACCTTAAATTTGTTACGTTCATAAAAACATTAAATATATATATATATATATATAATAATAATGACATTACCAGATTTTGAGTTGTATTGCCATATATAGCATCACTTTCCTTTAGATTGTCGATAATTACAAACGACGGGTTCAAGAAATTGAAGCAATAAACATAGAAATGGTTTTGTCTACATATTGGAAAGTAAACCCGTAACATAAAAAATTAAATAACGCTAAAGAGTATAATAAGTTCAAATAAGGAGATAATGTAATATTATAATTATATTTAATATTTTATGATAGTTTTAATAAAAATAACCTAAATTTTAATGTGATATTATTGAGAAAGTAATACCATTCTTACAATGTTATTAAGACTAGTTTTGTTCAATCTAGATTTGTTATTAAGTATTATAAAAAAGACTTACTTTTGTTCTAAGCCACTACTCATCATCAGTATAATTCAGATTAACTTATTCATCATAGTGATGATTTAAAAAAAGAAATATAAACTTACCAGATTAACTGTAGATAGATTATTACAATTCTGATAATTTTTGCATGCAAATTTGATTGCATTCAAAAATTCTTCTTGTATCTGTTTATATGCAACTCCGCTTTTTTTTCTCTTCGAGGCCCCTAAATTAAATTTCAAAATAAAAAGATAATAAACACTTTGCCTCAGTGTTAAGAAATAATCTTAAAGATGATCAAGGACTTCTATATTTTTCTTGAAAATTCAACACAATAGTCCAAATATCTATAATGTTTGAGGTTATATGTTTTGTTTTATTAACAAGATCCTTAAAATAGCTCCGGTTAACAATAGAATAAAAATATGACCCAAAAAATGCTCCCTGCATTAAAATAATAAGATTAGTTAATAAATAAATAAATAAATAAATAACTTACACAATTTTGCTGTTGTTCTTTTTCTGTATTAACTCTACCACAAACTTGTCGTTCTTATTTAATTTAGTTTGTATATCAACTTTTCTAACATTGAATGGTGACTTCAAAACTGTTGTTGGATTCTTTTGTCTAATGTTCTTTGATTGTGTTTGTTCCTTTTGTACATAACTATATACTTTATGCATAAAAACTTCCTTATCTTGTACAGAATCCTCATTATCAACTCTTTTATTAAAACTGTTTGTAAGATATTAGTTTTCACATACACATCAAACCATAACACAAAGTAGCATATAGATAGAATTCTAGAGAGAGAAAGTTAGAGGTTTAGGAAACTTAGTGAGAGAAAGTGAAAGATATTATTATGAGCTCCAACTCTCTACCTTGGAAGGTAGAGAGTATTTATAGTCTTACATAACACGCCACACATCGGGCTGTGGATCAGGCGTACAGTGGGTAAAGACCCATCCGTCCTCCACGGTGTTACTTAACTAAATTACTACTTAACTTAAAAGAACTACGACTACGAGCTTTCAAACGATTACATATACTTGAGGTGACCGACTCTTTACTACCGGGAATTTCTAATTCCTAACAATCTCCCCCTAAGGGAGGTCACCTCAATCATGTACCAAAATTACATAGAATACAAATAGATATTACATTAACAATTGATCTTGTATTCTTGATGTAGTCCTTTGCTCCTAAGCTCGTAGTCATTGATTCTTCACATTGCATGTTTGGTTACTTCAAGTGGAGGTCTTTTACTGATCCACGTGATAATAATTTTGAGCCATCTTTTGAGATCATCAGCTATCAACAATCTCTGACACATCCTTTGTGGTGTTGGTATTATGTGATGTAGTGACTTTAGGACCGACATGCTCACATTCTGGATCATGAAATCTTCTCATCAGAGTAGCGGAAGCTTTTGTTGAATCATGATATTGGCAGCAGCGTAGCAGAAGCTTGGTGTGAAAATATCAGAGACATTGATGCACTAATCATGATTTCTTTGAGTTGAATGTGTTAAGTGAGCATGCGGCTATGGATTGACCGCTCCATTCTGATCAGCTGCAAACGTCGGGAGTACCTGCATACAACAGTTAGCAATAAAACACACGAAAGTGTCTTTGATCACTTTCGTTGAATTGAGGTACACGGCCCACGGTTCCCCGTTGATCAGTACAAGTACTGCCTGTGATCAGGTAGGATTCCTAAGAATCTCCTTGACAGGGTTTCGCAGCTGTTCTAGCTGTTCTCAAACTGGAACATCTCAAAGAAGACAACACGGAGTGAGTGAACCAGCGAATTTTAAGTCTACTGATTGATGAAAAGAGATTTGAAAAACAATCGTGTATTGCTCAATAGAAATTGTTTTTGCAATACAACGAAGGTTTTATTGAAAATCAATTATCAATCATAAAAATACCTTTTGGTTTGAAAAATGAGTACACAGTCGATGTGCTAAAGAAAAGAGTTTTTAAGCACAAAGACCGGTTTTTCAAAGGTATCCGTCAATCCATAACCTGAACCAGGTTTGATTCAAGAGATTGAATCGCCCCATTGTTTCTGTTCAGTTGTCACATGGTTGATCTATATAATAGATCTCACATGCCACCTACCAGGAGCTTGTTTGATGTTGGCTCCAGAAGGCTTTCCATCTTCATTGTGAATATGTAAACACATCACTCAGATGTTCTGGCAATACCACAAGGATAATGCGTAGGACTCAAGATATATTCTCTCTTTCCACATTGTGTGAAACAGAGAGTCTTCATTGAAAGTGTCCTAATGAGATTTATTGATGATCTCGTGGCTCTAGACTCAATTTGTGCATATTTGGATCCTGTGCCGGAGACTAGGGAGAGGGTCTCCTTCTTCAATATCAACAATCTCTAAGAGAAAGTCGATAGATAATGTCAGTTCCCCGTGAGAATGAAACAAGTCCTTTTAAGAGGAACTTGAGTGGTTTGGAAAGTTGAAGTGCAGTGCGTCACTGGGTCCATGACGTCTTGTCTTCAATACCGATGTTACCATCAGTAGCATATGAATTGAACCCGGTTTCTGCCCTAAGGTTGAATAAATGGAGGGCTATTTGTTTTCACCCTTTTCTCATTCAATTCTTTTTAATTCTTCAACCCCTTCAGTGCTTACCGAGACTTCATAGCTAGAGCCTTGTTGGGTTTATTCCAGTACTAGCTCAGTCTTAGTCCGCACTCTTCCCATATCTCATTTTTCTCCTTTTATCATCATACCTAAGGACTTCTACACTAACTAGTGGATTGTCCCTGGGTAGATCCCTCCGGTTCAGGCGGATCATGGGAACACATACCTAACCTTATCATCCTTATATCACCGTACATAAAGTAAAGTTGGTCGGTCTATTTGGTATTGTTCGTCTGCCATTGGATCCAATTGAAAACCATTTGAAAATCAATTCAGATACTTGTGATATTTTATCAAAGCATATTGTACCTGAATTGTTTTTGATATTTTTAGAACGAGAACTCCCCCTCAACATGTGCATCAAGTATTTGAAAATGTTTTGCACACGGAGGCAAGAGAAAGAATTAACTTCTTTGATTACCATTTTCTAAAAGATATCAGCATCACTTCCCACATCAAATCAAGTAGATATAGCATTTCCGGGAAGGATGAGGTTTTCATAAATTTGCTCCCCCTCAATATGTGCCTCGAGGTTTGAAAAGAGTTTTGCACATACTAGAGGGAACCTGCACATTGGGATAAATGAACACGTTTCAAATCAAAGGTTTAAGATAGATGCTCCCCCTCAACATGTGCATTGAAAATTTGAAATCGTTTGTCACATGTGGGAAGGACAGCATGTACATTCTTGTGAAACCATTTACCGAATTATCAGTTTAAATCCAATTTAAATCACACATTCTCCCCCGATCACAATTATCAAATCATTTGAGATTTGTGATCTCGTATAGATTTAAATTGATTTTGAAAGCTTTTAAGGAGAATTGTGACTTGATTGTGAAAGTGTTTGAACTGATAAGGATCGGATTTTAAGACTTTAAACTCCATTGATAAAACATGCATGTATATCTTTTGAAAACAATTTAATGCCAAATAACTTTTTAATTTAATTGAAATCATTCTCCCCCTCAATCAATGACATAGGTTGTTGATTGAGAGATAGAGATTTTGACAAATAAGTCCAGATGATTATCAAAAATAGAGATCGAGTTATTTTTCAAAGCATTTGGTTTTCAGCAGATAAATGTTTATAGAATCAGAGCATGGAATGTGAAAATATTGTTAAGACATGGCTCTGTTCTTTCTTTTAAAATCGGGTTATTACCTGAAAATGACAATAAACCATTTCTCTTTCTCCCAAAAATATTTTTTGATTTTTTTTTTTTTTTTTTTTTTTTAAAGAATTCGAACAACATCTAAAGTCCCGTGTCATTCTTTGAATGACAGCACAAAGACCGTAGATATTATCGAACCGGAAGAAACATGACAAAAATGACAATATTTTTTGAAGATTTTTCGAATTTTTTTTTTTTTTTTTTTTTTTTTTTTCAATTTTTTTTTGGATTTTGAAAGTTTTATATTTTTCTATTTGATTTTTGAAGGTTTTATAATTTTGTATTTTGTTTTTCAAATATATATGTACAAGAGATAGATGAAGAAAGACCTTTACTCCTCGTCTTCCTCCTGAAGACGTTTGAGAGTTTCTGGTTGAAGGCTTTTCAAACCAAGTCGTGGAAGAATAAACTCAAAATGTTCTCTTGGAAGAGCTTTGGTGAAGATATCTGCTAACTGATATTCAGACCTCACAAAATATAGTTCCACCACACCTTTTTCCACCTGTTCCCTGATGAAATGATGTCGAATGTCGATATGCTTTGCTCTTGAGTGTTGAACGTTGTTGCATGAGAGAGCAATAACACTTTTATTATCACAGTACAGAGGGATTTTGTTGAATTCAAAGCCATAGTCAGATAATTGAGATCTCATCCATAAGATTTGTGCACAACAAGATGACATGGCTATGTATTCAGCCTCTGTAGAGGAAATAGAAGTACTCATTTGCTACTTTGAAGACCAGCTCACAAGCTTATCACCCAAAAACTGAGCACCTCCAGACGTACTTCGACGTGTATCTTGACAACCTGCATGATCGGCATCTGCATAGGCCGTTAGTGACATACCGGTGTCCTTCGGGTACCATAGTCCCATATTGATGGTTCCTTGGAGATACCGAAAGACCCGTTTAACTGCTTCAAGGTGCTTTTTAGTAGGCTTAGCCTGGTATCTAGCACACATGCACACAGAGAACAAGATGTCTGGTCTACTAGCAGTGAGATACATCAGGGATCCAATCATACTCCGATATTTCGTTTGGTCAATCATGATCCCTGAGAGGTCCTCATCTAGTTTGGTTCGGTCAATCATGGGGGTGTCAACAGGGTCACATGAATCAAATCCAAATTTCTTTAAAATCTCTGTTGCATATTTAGATTGATTTATGAAAATGCCTCCGAGACTTTGTGAAATTTGTAATCCCAAGAAAAATGACATTTGTCCCATCATTGACATTTGAAACTTTGAACTCATTTCATTTAAAAAACGATCACATTCCATTGGGTCAGTCGAGGCAAAAATAATATCATCAACATAAATTTGAACATGAATCAAATGTTTGCCTGACTTCCTGGTGAACAATGTAGGATCAACTGCTCCTTTGATGAATCCGGTTGATAGAAGAAACTTTGACAGTGTATCATACCATAGGGGAGCTTGCTTTAAACCGTAAAGAGCCTTCTTCAAACGATAAACGTGGGTAGGATGCTCTTGATTCACAAATCCTTCAGGTTGGCTGACGTAGACGACTTCTTTAAGATCTCCGTTTAGAAATGCCGTCTTTACATCCATCTGATAAACTACCATGTTCTTACTAGCAGCATTAGCCAGAAAGATTCTGATTGCCTCGATTCGAGCAACTGGAGCAAAAGATTCTTCAAAGTCTATACCCTCCTCTTGACGATATCCTTTAGCAACTAATCGAGCCTTGTTCTTCAACACATCACCATGCTCATCAAGTTTTACTTTGAAGATCCATTTTAGAGCTATAATCATAGCACAGTCTGGAGCAGGTACTAACTCCCATACATCAAGACGATCAAACTCATGAATTTCATCTTGCATAGCATTGAACCAGCTGTCTTCATTCATGGCGGTTTTAACATCTTTTGGTTCGATCTTAGATAGTACGGAGTTGAAGAAACACCATAAGGCATCGGTTGCAAGTTGTTTCCGGGTTGATACAGGACGAGAGGGATTACCAATGATGTTGTCTAATGGATGATCGAGAGTCCATTTTCTTAGGTGTTCATGTGGCATTTGTTGAGGAACTGAGGTAGCTGAGTCGATGTCTCCTGAAGAAGATGGTTCTGATGATGATTCAGGAGTAGCAAATATGTTTTCAAATGGAGCATCTTCAGGAGTAGCAAAGGGATTAACTTCATCATTGATGCCAGAAACATTTCCATGATGTACATTTGAAGAATGATGATTTGTTGATGAGACTGAAGGATCAGCAGCAGGTGCTTCTTGACTAACAGATATTGAGACTGATGGATTGACTTCATTCACTGGAATAAGAGCATCCTCTGTTGTAGGGATCAGCACCTCATTAGTAGTAGACTCATACAGTTCATCAAACATTGGATCAAACAATTTCTTTACATCATCTTCAGATGGAGGTACATATGGAGTTTCTTGAGAGGAGTTTGGAACAAGGGATGAACCAATGGGACTGTTTTGAGGTGCGGGTCCTGAGCTGGAGTGTCCAGGAGCCATTTGACCGGTCAGCTCATCAAACGTAACGTGAATTGTTTCCATGATATTTCGGGTTCTTTTGTTGTAGATTCGGTATCCCTTTTTTTTTGGTGCATATCCTACAAATACTCCAATGTCAGCTTTAGCCCTAAGTTTGCCTAAGTCTTGACCCTCATTTGTTGGATAGCACAGTGCACCAAACACACGAAGGAAAGGTAGATTAGGTTTTCTGTTGTGGACAAGTTCATATGGAGTTTTTCCATGAATAGTATGAATCAGGGAACGATTTTGTGTGTAGCATGCAGTGGCAATTGCTTCAGCCCAGAGAAACATTGGAACCTTTGAGTAGATCAGCATTGTTCTAGCAGCTTCAACAAGAGTATGATTTCGTCTTTCAACTACACCGTTCTGTTGAGGGGTTCGTGGAACACTTCTTTGATGGCTGATTCCAACGCTTTCATAGAATTCACTAAGTTGTTTGTTGACAAACTCAGTTCCATTGTCTGTTCTGATAATTCTGACAGTTTTGTTTAGTCTAACCTGCAGCTGTTTGATGAGTTTGATGATGATATCAGGAGTTTCATCCTTTGTCCTTAAGAACTTGACCCAGGTGAATCTAGAATAATCATCAACCACAACTAACACATATTTCTTCCCAAAGATATTCTGCACCCTCATTGGTCCACATAAATCCATATGAATCATATGAAGAACTTCTGTGACAGAGTTAGTAGGTTTGGGTTTATGGGCATACTTCTTGCTTTTTCCCAATTGACATGCTGAACAAAGATGATCCTTTTCATACTTTAGTCTAGGTAAACCTACAACTAAGTCCTTTCTGGAAAGATCGTTGATGGTGCCGAAGTTCAAGTGATTGAGACGACGATGCCATAACCATGACTTTGTTTTTGAAGCCTTTGATAACAAGCAGATTGGTGAAGCTCTCATCATGTCATCGATAGAGATGGTGTAAAGGTTTGAGCCACGAGTTCCTTTCAACAGTTCCTTACCATTAAGATCTCTAACAAAGCAGGTATGTTTTCTGAAGGCTACTTCTAGATCAGAATCACAGAATTGACCAACAGAGAACAGATTATGACCTAAACCTTCCACATAATACACTCTGGAGATGACACTATCACCAATAACATAATCTCCATAACCCATAATAGCACCGAAATGATCATTACCAAATCTAACAGTCCCGATGAATTTGCTCACGAAGTTCATGAGCCGTGACCGGTCTCCAGTCATATGCTTGGAACAGCCTGAGTCCAGGTACCACAGAACGATTTGAACGATCTGCAGTTGAACACAGACAAGAATGGATAACTGGATAATTGGGATCCCCATGCAAGAATGGGTTCCATTTGGTTAGCTACAATGGTTGGACCACCCACATCAGAAATAGAAGCATTCATATCAGAAAATGAGGTAATGGAATCATTGTGAATAGATGCAATACTAGTGTCTGTATTAGCCCTATTTACAGTGTGACCACTTCTTAAGGGAATAGTTCTACCAGTAGGCATCCATTTTCTAGTGGGCATTATCTGATTAGTCTTATGACCAACAGGTATCCAATAAAAGCCTATTCTGCTGAATGTTCTTCCTGTGGGTTTCCATTGTTTTCTAACTCTCTTTCGCTTTTGCCTTTTAGCCTTTTTAGCATGAATTTTAGCATTAACAAAATTAACTGGACAATTAACATCATTAGGCAGAACATTAACATCACATCCATGATTAGAAACAGAATTCAAGCAATCATCAGTACAAGGTTTGCAAATAGTATCAGAATTCGAATTAATTACAGTGCGCCTATGGCTAATACTAGAATCAACACGATTCGTTTTATTCGATTCAAACTTAAGGTTCCTAGATTGTTCTTCTACTCTCTTCCAGTGCACATTCTTAGCTTGAGAGGTCCTATCATTCCTTGTATTGTCTTGAGACTTTGACCTGCTCCCTTTAATGTCACTGATTACTCCTGTAGAGGGAATGGGAACATTAGTTTGTTTTACTACTCTTTGCACCACCTGTTTAGATGTGCTGGGTTCTGAACTACATGCAGGTGTACTACGGTTCACACTCTTAAAACTAGAGGTACTGAGATTTGTACTCCTAGAAGGCACGCTTGAGTTCCCTTTCTTAGCATTGACAGATCTAGAATCTGAACTACTCAAGGGTACACTACGGTTCACATTCAAAACATTGGGAATCGAGTGCATATCATATTTGGCCTTAGGCATCGAGCATGGAATCAAAGGGTTAACTCTCTCACCTAATGTCTTTGGGCATATTGTGATCAAGCATTCTAAGATTTCTTGAGATTGTTTGGCATATAAGCATGCATGTCCAATTGCATTATCATGTGGTTTCTCTAGCTTATCCTCTTCAACAATCTCACGCAGACATTCTAGGCAATCCTTAAGGGATGAGAAATATGTTTGAATGGCAAGTTTGTTGTTCCTCAGATGAGGGGGGACATATGTCACAGATAAAGCATATTTATTACCAGAGTGAGCCTTAGATACACCATTCTCCCCATTGATCATTGGCATTTTCCCTTTTACCTAACTCTTCAGATTCTCAATTTCCTTTTGCAATGAAGCTATTTGTTCGTTGTTTTTGTTATGAGTGACTTTAATTGATTCAAATAACTCATTGAAATGACGTTTAACCTTTTCATTTTCTTCTAGAAAACTTTCGTTTTCCTTTTGTAAAGCATTTACTAGGTTTTGAAGATGAAACGTTTGAGAATTCTGAGAATCTAAAGGAGGAGGCATTTGGGAGCCTGTCATATTGTTCGTTTGACCCTTTAATTGAGAGATTTGGGCTTTCAACTTTCTGATCGTGTTACACTGAGCTTGAATCTGTTCATCTCGTTTGTTAATTTGAAAAACTGCATCAAACTCTGGAGCATCTGAAGATGTCTTGATATTTGAAGTTTTGACATTTTCTTTGAGATGTTGATATTTTAGTTGTAGATTAAAATACTCAACTTCTAGTTTAGAAAAATGTTTAACCAAATTGTCATGATCATCCAGTTCAATTTTCTCATTTAGTTTAGAATTAGTTTTTTCAAGCTCAATGACACGATCATGGGAGACTTTCAGGGCCACAGATAGTTCATGAAATTTGGAAGCATTAATAGAGCAATTTGAAGCAGCGAAAAAGACATCTTGAGCAACACATTCAGTAATAAGATTCTCATTTAATATATGCAGGTTCTTTCTCTCAATCTCATTATATTTTAGTGCACGCTCATAGTCACTAACTTCAACAACCATTGCATCAAATTCCTTTTCCATACCCTTAATGTCAGTTTCTACCCCCTTTTTAAGACTCTCAAAGTGATCTTTTAGAAGTTTAAAGAAGGGCATGACCTCAGTTAAATAACATTCTTTCATTTGTTCAAAACCTCTTTCTCCTTCAGTTATACCAGTGGGTGTGATCCTTTTCTTGCAAGTTTTCTCAAAATCAACAAATAGTTGAAATATAACGTATTGGCTAATTAATGTCTTGCTTTTAGTGGCAATTGTTCTAGGAACAAGATGCATTGGTGTATTAGGAGGATACACAGTCGCTCTAGGCATTTTCAAAAGGGGAGGGTTTGTTTCAATAATGTTTTCCGCTTTCTGCTTATCTAAATCCTTTTTCCAGAAGACTTGTTCGGGAGTCAACAAAGTCTGAGGCTTAAACTTGTTCAAGGAAATCCAGTTTTCCTTCTTGTAATCATGAGGAGAGATGATTATGTTTTTCTCTTTGCATTTGGGATCATTTTGTTTCTTATTCATCTTTTCCCTAGTGATTTCATTTAATATCTTATCTTCCTCAGTGCACTCAACGCAACTAGGTTTCTGCCTAGGCTTAAGGACTTCATTACCATCATAAAGCACCTTATGAGCATTTCTAGCCTTTTTAATTACCTCTGGATTTGGTTCCTCAACAAGGGGAATGCTATGCTTATCGCTTAAGACACGATGTTTCGTGATCATGTGAGCAGTCTGAATTGTGTTTCCTTGTATGTACAGCTTGTTTTCAAGTTTGTTTTTCAAAGTTTTCAGATTAGAAAAATCTCTCAAGAGTTTTGATTCCTTTGCATTAAATTCTTGCTTAAGCATTTTCACATTTTCTTGAAGTTCTTGTTTTTGCTTAGCTGTTTTAGAAAGTTTTTCTTGCAAGGAATGTAATTCTTGTTTCAATACTTCTTCTCTAAACTTACTTTTTCTAATTACTGTACATACTTGGTCATCCATTTCCTGCTCACGTGTGGTCAACTCAAATTTTGCACGTTGTTCATAAATAGCAACACGTTCCTTATAGGCATTTAGTTCAGAAATTATGGAATCATCAGGAGCACATGCAGTGTATTCATCAAAGACATAGTCATTGTTGACTACAGAAGATGCATCACTTGGTACAACTTCACTTTCACTTTGTTTCACGTATTGATCGTATGGGACAATATTGATATTACCCATATTTTCAATATTTGATTCAATAGTTTCAGTTGGTTGTACTTTGTCATGCATCTGTTGCACATCAGCATCATCGTATAGCTTTAATACCTCTGAGATGAGTTTGTCCTTGGATGGGCCAGCTTGCGGTGAAGAAGAGATCTTGGGAGAAACCATTGGAGAGATGCTAGCCATAAAGATTATGTGTGCAGTAGGTCCATCATCTACATCTGAGTCGTATGCATCACAGTCAGCGACTTGAAAGGCGTTCTGATGATTGCGACCTATCTCCTGAATAGGCTGCTCATCCACATCTGCATCATAGGTCTTGGCATTGCCCTCAGCAAGAAACAGCAATTCCTCTTCATCCAACGCAGCACCATTGTCCTGAGCTTGTGCCAGCAACATCTTATCTCTGAAGTAATCAGCATTCTGTGGACGCTTTGGAGATGTGCAGTTCCTTGCAATGTGTCCTTCACCACCACAGTTATAGCATTTGATTGGCTTAGGTTGACCTTGGTTACCATTTCTTCCTCGATTCTGGTTTCCAACATAACCTCTCCCAGCTCCACCTCTTCCCTGATCATACTGTCTTTCCTGAACTGGTTGCACCACGATCCTTCCATCTTTAACAGTGGCTTGATTATGTGGGTTAGATGCAGTTCTGAGGTTGTTGTTGGTTTGTGGGAGAGAATTCATGTTTTGACTAATGAGAAGAGCTAGTTGATTGATGATGTTACCCACGTGTGCATCAGCATCAGCTTGTTTGAACATGGGATCAGGAATGAGTTTGTGATTACCATTCCCCAAGGGTATGACTTGTGATGCTTTGGTTGTGATTCCGATGTTTGAGTAGAAGGCTGTTGAGTCATTAGATGAGCTTGTCTCTCCCTGGTTGGTTTTGAACTGATTGAGAATCAATTTTTCAAACATGGCATGTCTCTCATTCTGAAGGAGGAAGGCATAGAGTTGCTCATAGTTTGTATTCTTCAATCCTTTAGTGAGCTTCACAGCTGTGACAAACTTGTGCCATTCGGGATTCATGTTGTTCACAAACTTTGAGTTCAGCTGAATGTTAGGCATAGTCATTCTGATGTTCCTCATGTCATTCACTAACTTATGGAATCTCACATAGTACTCATAGACACTCTCATCTGGTTTCATCTTGAAGTGCTCAAATTCGTCATAGAGTTGGGATTCTCTGTCTTCCATAGTTAATTCTGAACCTGAGAGAAGCATCTTAACGTTATCCCAAACAGCCTTTGCATCAGTGTTATGATTGATCAGCTTGTAGATGTCTTTAGGAAGACCTTGAAGAACAATGTTTGAAGCCCTGATATCTGCATCGAATCTCTTTTTCTCCTTATCATCAAGCTCATCGTACATCTTAGGTCTGTCCATTCCGTAAACAGGAGTACCATCTTCATTAGTATCAAGTATGTCTCTAGTCGTCTCAACCCGATATGGTCCTTCATCAATGGATTTGAGAATGTTGACACCATTTTCCTTTCCAAGGCAATACAATCTGATTCGTTGAGCCCAAGAATCGTAGTCAGTTCTGTCAAGCATGGGTGGACGAGTATCTGAGTCAGCTGCTTGAACATCCTCGGCAACAGTGGAGATGACAGTAGGGACGTTGGTAGACATGTTAACAGATTATACGGGATTTTATAACTCAATGATTAAACCGGGAAATAGATTCTTTCACGGGATTTTACTAAATCAAGAGAAAACCGTAAACAATCACTCAAGTCGCTAGATGATAAAGCTCTAAGTCGCTAGAAACAAATGCACTAAGTCGCTACCAATTAATTCGCTAGACAGCCAAGTCGCTAGAATCCCAAGTCGCTAGATAGAAAGCAAGTCGCTAAGTAGTAACTCGCTACAGACCAAGTCGCTAGCCAAATTTTGGCAGCAATTCGCTACACAAGTCGCTAGATATGCAAGTCGCTAAAGAGCAACTCGCCACAGACCAAGTCGCTACCCGTAGTGGAGAATCCACTACTTGTACTTTAACTCGCTAGATCTAACTCGCTACCTTCAACACTGTAAGTCGCTACAAAAATGTGAAGCAAGTCGCTACCAAGAACTATTCCGTGAGCTAAGTCGCTAGCTTGAAAAACCATATAAACATCACTTTTCAATCCAAAAACAACCCAACCAAGATGATTCAAGCTTACCAAATGAAAACCTAAACACTTTTGATGATTCTAAACATAAAAGTACCAACAAAATTCAAACTTTAACACAAGAAATCAACCAAATGATGCAAAAACCACTAAACTATTTCAAACTCAAAAACCACCTAAAAACCACTATAAATCCAAAGATGTGCAAGATATGATCTAACAATGGCTCTTGATACCATTTGTAAGATATTAGTTTTCACATACACATCAAACCATAACACAAAGTAGCATATAGATAGAATTCTAGAGAGAGAAAGTTAGAGGTTTAGGGAACTTAGTGAGAGAAAGTGAAAGATATTATTATGAGCTCCAACTCTCTACCTTGGAAGGTAGAGAGTATTTATAGTCTTACATAACACGCCACACATCGGGCTGTGGATCAGGCATACAGTGGGTAAAGACCCGTCCGTCCTCCACTGTGTTACTTAACTAAATTACTACTTAACTTAAAAGAACTACGACTACGAGCTTTCAAACGATTACATATACTTGAGGTGACCGACTCTTTACTACCGAGAATTTCTAATTCCTAACAATGTTTCTTAAATTGTAAAGAGTTTCAGCTTAATTTCTCATCTGCAAGTTTAAAATCAAAATAATTACAATAGGATTTAAAAAAAAAAAAAAAAAATCATCTGCAATCTTCATTACCTTATTAGCATCTACTTGAATCCGTTGAATATCATCGGATTCATTTATATCCTCTTCTTCAAAATCATTGTCATCAGTTGATACAGTTGGCAGGAAAAATTTTATTGGCTTAGGACACTGAATTAAAGCATGATATGAAAAAAAAACGTAAACTTACATTGATAGCATAATTTCCTTTACATGTATTTAAATATGTGCACATACAAAATACTTACTATAGAATTACTTAATTCATTGAGTGCTTCAACTACAACCATAAGTTGAAAATTATAATGTATGTTATTAAAAAAATCCATTTTGTTAGAATGGAAACAACGAAGTTTTTGAACCGTTAATAGAACCAGTTTAATTACAATGTATGTTATTAAAATAAAAAAAAAATACAATTTTGTTGGAATTTGAAGAAGCTTCATCAACATAATTATAATCATACTTAATACACAGCTTATCAAACCGATCTGCAAGCTCATCTAATTCTGTTTTTTCATCTGTCAGAGAAAGTAACTTCGTATTATTCCCATCTGTTTATGAACTTTGATGTTTCTGAAAATTTAAAAACATTTCTGAAAAATGAATTACATTTAAAAAAATTAAAAAAAAATTATTTGTTAAAAAGATTCTTACCTTTGCATCTTCGACTTCAAACTTCATTGCCTCTTCCTTGACCATTTCAAATTCTGGATATTTAGATAAAGCTTTCGACTGGAAATGTAATGCTCTCAAAACTCTCTTTTTGAATTTTGCAATTTGCTCCATTATGCACAACTTGTAGAAAGCAACCATATGCATAATCGAAAGATTAGTTATTCTAGAATAACATTGAAAGAATTTCTTTTTTTCCTTATTTAAGTAACAAAGACTTGCAACAGGTTCTTCGTAATACTTAAGGTCTTCAAAGATGAGACCATCTGGAACTTTTTCACATCCAGGTAAAACTTTCCTACAACAATCTACAAAATACACTTGCTTATCAAAGGATGTGAAATGAGTCAACCCAATATAAGACTGATAACACTCGTCAACTCTGATCTCATTAATCATCATGGCTTTTAGGAAAAGTCTTTGAACAGAAAATATGATTTTTTTCTTCAATTTATACTTCAAATTACTGTGGTGAATACAGAATAAAAAATCTTTCCACTCTTCGAATCCTAAAACATGAAGGTCGTGATGCAAAAGTGTGTCTTTTGTATTGTAATCTAATTTCACTGAATATGTTAAATTTGCATCCACTTCGTTAGCATCAACTTTGCAAATTCGTTTATATCCATAGTATCTTCTGTATTTGCATCCCTTCAAAAGATGTCCCATTTCCTTTATTTCTAACAAAAGGTTATGTTCCAAAAAAACTTCTATTTTCTTTTTTTATTCTCTTTTGAATACTTGTACCTTCTCCTTCTACAATTTTTCTAACTCTAGCTTGCGTACATTCTTCTTCAAATTCATTTGGATTTTCTTCTATCCACTCCTCTGCATATTTAATCAAATTTTGTTTATCTTTGCTAATCTCATGCAGCAACATCTTTGTAATATTTCTACTTCTTAAAACATCCATCTAAATTCGACATTTTGGGTCATTTTCTAGTAAAAGACCTGTTTCCCATTTTTCGTCTTGAGCCTCATAAAGTTCTATATGAATCATAGCATATAACCCACAGTTAACTTTATCTTAGCTAGTTTTCTATTTTAATTTAAGTACTCCAGCACTTGAATCCAACACAAATTCAACATTTGGATGATTATGATGACACAAATAGAATGTCAATAGACTTTTCTGTAAAGGTAAACATTAATGAGTACAACACAAAAAATATACAGAACAACAAAACAATAAAGTAAATAAAATATATAAATAAATAAAAATTAAAAAAAAAGACAAATCTTACCACATAATCAAAAACGTGTTTGTATTTTGCATCATATGAAGCATCTGATTTACTGTTGTCTAAAATAACAGCACGACCATTCCTAATGTTGAAAAGTATTACATAATAGTGCTCGTATGCAAGGATTGGAAAGAAGACCTATAAAAAATGAAATTTAGATTAAATGAAACATGAGTATTATTATGTAATTATTAATAATAGAGTAGATTTGTTAAAAAAGCTATTTACAAAAAATAATGACAATATTATCAGTTCAATATTGTGCGTTGGCATATATTTTTTTTCATCATCAAACTGATCTTCAACATAGCTACGAAACATTTGAGAATGGCCGTCATTATCTCTTTCAAATTCATCCATATCTTTTGGCTATTAAGACAAAAAGAAAATGGAAGTTACCACTAACATATTTGTGTATAATGGAAGAAGAATTAAGATAAAAGAAAATATATATAAGTATATAAATAATAAAAAATATTAAAAATATTAACTTACAACCATCACTGTTTTGAAGTAATGTCTAAAGTTTTTAAAAGGATCCTTGGTTAATTTTTCTTCAAAATTTAGGATACTAACAAAGTTATCTATAACTTCACGCTCGATCTCTATCTCAAAAGCAAGAGACTTGATATGAATTCTTAGAGCTCCATCTACTTTGCCATATTTGAAAATCTCCTCCCTATATAGTAACATATAGAAATTATATGTAACAAAAATAAAAAATAAAAATAAATAAAAAAAAAAAAAAAAAAAAAAAAAAAAAAACTTTATTTTTTAAAAACATAGTTTTAAAAACTTACATAACATTTTTCTATGTATCGGTTAGAATCATTTTCGGGAATAGGTTTTCAATCTGTGATTTGAATTTTGGTATAGTCTCAACTCTTTTGTTCATATATTGAGATTCAAAAAGGATGCATGATTTTTTCGTTTTAGCATCTTTTCGTTTTCTTTGATGTTCAGAACATCTTTTTGAAAAACATGAAAAGGGATTAGGGTACACTTATGTCAGATATTATTTTTAAGTACTATTCACTTGTAAATAAAAATTCATAAATTAGATATGAAATTGTACCTGAATATCACTTCCATGATTATATTTTTCATTTTTCTCAAGATTAATAACAATAGTAACACCAGGCTCATTAATAACGGAAGTCGTAGAAGGTACATCTTCTATACTAACAGCAGCAGTAACTTTTTGTTCATCAGTAGAAACAACAGTAGTAACTTTTTCATCAGCAGTAGAACCAGCAGTAGAAATATTTATTGCAGCAGCAGAAACATTTGTTGTAGTAGCAGTAACATTTGTTGTAGACCGACATGCTCACACTTTCAGGATCATGACATCTTTCCATCAGAGTAGCGGAAGCTTTACTGGTTCATGATATTTGCAGCAGCGTAGCAGAAGCATAGTATAAAATATCAGAGCCAGGTTATGTAGATATGCACCAGTCATGATTTCTTCAATTAAGTGTGGATGCTGTGAGCATGCGGCCTTGGATTGACTTCTCAATTCTGATCAGCTGCAACCGTCCAAATGTACCTGCAAACAACAGTTAGCAATAAAGCACACGAAAGTGTCTTTGATCACTTTTGTTGAATTGAGGTACACGGCCCACGGTTCCCCGTTGATCAGTACGAGTACTGCCTGTGATCAGGTATAATTCCGAAGAATCTCCTTGACAGGGTTTCACAGCTGTTCTAGCTATTCTCAAACCGAAACGTCTCAAAGAAGACAACACAGAGTGTGTGAACCAGCGAATTGAGATTTACTGATTGATGAAAAATGATTTGAAAAACAATCGTGTATTGCTTAATACAACGAAGGTTTTATGAGAAAGATCAATTTTCAATTAGAAATATCCCTTTTGATTTTGAAAACATAATACACAGTCGACGTGCTGTAGAATAGAATTTTGAGCACACCGACCGGTTTTTCAAAGATATCCGTCAATCCATTTTCCTGGAAAAGGAACGATTCAATAATGAAACGCTCCATTGATGAAGTCCAGATGACACAACAAGTCTTGGCAATACCCCAAGGATAATGCGTAGGACTTCTCAAAATATATTCTCACATTCCACATTGTGTGAAACTATGAGTCTTCAAGAATTAAGTGTCCTAATGAGATTTATTGTTGATCTCGTGGCTCTAGACTCAATAGTGCACATTTGATTTCCTATGTCGGAGACTAGGGAGAGGGTCTCCTTCTTCAATATCAACAATCTCTAGGAGAAAGTCGATAGATTATGTAGGTTCCCCGTAAGAATGAAACAAGCCCTTTTAAGAGGAACTTGAGTAGCTTGGGAAGTTAGTGCAGTGCGTCACTGGGTCCATGACGTCTTGTCTTCAATACCAGTGTTACCTTGGTAACCACCAGTAGCATATGTATTGAACCCGGTTTCTGCCCTAAGGTTGAATTATTGGAGGGCTATTTATTTTCACCTTTTTCACATTATAATTCGTTTTCATTCTTCAACCCCTTCAGTGCTTACCGAGACTTCATAACTAGAACCTTGTTGGGTTTATTCCAGTACTAGCTCTGTCTCAGTCCGCACTCTTCCCATTTCTCATTTTTCTCCTTTTTTCATCATACCTATGGACTTTTACACTATCTAGTGGATTGTCCCTCGGTAGATCCCTCCGGTTCTGGCTGTTCGTGGGAACAAATACCTAACCTAACCATCCTTATAACTCCATGCATAAAGTAAAATGGTCGGTCTTTTGGTATAGTTCATTCTTTCTTGAAACCAATAGAAAAATCATTTGGAAAATCAATCAAGGTACTTTTGATACGAGATCAAAGCATTTTGTACCTTAATAGTTTTGATCATTTAGAAAACCTCCCCCTCAACATGTGCATATGATTTAGAAATTGTTTAGCACATTGAGGCAAGAGGACTTTCAAATATTTTCTTTGATCACAATTTTCATAGAAAAAGCCATTTGATTTTCTTGGTAAATTCTCCCCCTCAATATATTCTTTGGATATTTTAAATCATTTTATCACATAGAGGCAGGAGTTCTTTTGAAGCACATCCATGATCACAAAAGCCATTAAGAAACCATTCGCTCCCCCTCAATATGTGCATCGATATACGAAAGAGTTTGGAACATACTAGAGAGAACTTGCACTTCTGAATCAAAACGATCAGTTTTTGTATCAAATTTCATTATTAAATCACAAATTCTCCCCCGATCAAAAATTTCAAACCCTTTGAGATTTTGGATCCCAAGTGATTTAATAATGTTTAGAAAACATAGGAGAAAATGTGCCTGATTTAAAATCTTGTAAAGATCGTTGTAACTCTTAGACTAGGTCTAATATTATATCTAGGAACACATAATAATGAAAGCGGAATATTCAAACATAGAATCAACATTATTATGAACAAAGTTTTTCATTATCATAAACTAACTAACTAACTATAATAAAGATCAAAGACTTGATCTAACACTAACTAACTAAACCCTAGGCGTTTTCCCTACGCCTAGGTTCCCACACACACACCCCTTTTAGGTTTACATCTTGTACGTACTATAAAACTAATGACCCTATGTCTCTTTATATACTAGAGACATCTAGGGTTTACAAGAGGAATCATAATATAATTAGGAAACTAAATATTCTTTTAAGCATATCTTTTAGAATCTTCCAAATCCTCCATCTTTTTGTAGTTTCCCTTCTTGTCACTTTTAGTCCTTTATGTTTCATTCTTCTTTTTTTGTATCATCAAATCTATAATAGACCCAACAATCTTCCCCTATTTGATGATGACAAAACAAACACGATTCTTGTACGAACTTCCCTAGACGAAGTAGCAAAAGTTGAGATAATTAAATCTCACCATGAATGAAACAATCTTGTCTTCCCCTTAATCCATGCAATGCCACTCAAACATCTCTTCCCCTTTTTGTTATTATCCAAATAGGGAACGTATGCAAATAATGATCTTGACCACCACGAACCAATATCATACTTCCAATTTAAGACTTCCAATGCTTCAAATCGCCCACTATTACGCACCATAAGAAAAATGGATCCAAAACAGTAGAAAACTTCAACTAGCAGTAGTAATAATGATCAACAATAGTAAAAATCAAACACTTCCCCTTGAGTGATGCATGTACATCAATGATTCTTCAAAATCTGTAGGCTTTATGTAATGATCACTTGTGAAGAAAACCGAGTATAACGAATTTGATGAAGAAGTAGAATTTCCCAAACTTGTGTCTTAAATCTTGTACTATCCACGGAACTCCATACTTATACGAACCAAATATAAGTAGACCGCAATCCATTGACAAGAATCCTCAACTAGTATGAGACACTGAGCACTACAATGTAACTCCTTTAAGTGATAGCCAATGTGTGCATAGAGCATCATAAGAAAAATCACACATTGCTAGATTCATCAAGCTATATGATAAGAACACAAACCTGTGAAACTCAACTACAACATCAAATAAATGATATTCAACCTTCTTCGTAATCAATTCTTCAATAAATCTCCAAAACAAGCTTTTTTTTAAATCCTTTTAAGAACAAATCACCAAACTCCGTGTGTGTGTGAACAATAACCATAACAATAATTATGCTCGACTTCCCCTTAATTCCAAATCTCCTCGTAATAAACCATTATACTGCCAATCCAAATAAATTTCGCCATGCAAAAACCTTGAGCAGTACTTTGAGAAGGAGCAGTACTTTCATCCAATCAGCAGTACTTTCAAACATAGCAGTACTTTAAAAAATCATAAGCAATACTTTCAATAAAATATGCAGTACCTTGAAGCAATACTTTCAGTAATAAGCAGTACTTTGTATGTTCAAGCAGTACTTTGAAGAAAACGCAGCAACAATACTTTCACGATTATGGACAGCAGTACGTTGACAAAATAATGAGCAGTACTTAGAATGAGTAACAATACTTTTTATAAACTGCAGTACTTTCATCTTATCAACATCACGTGATCACAATTTTCGACCAAAAGCAAACATGGGACTTAATGATAGCCAATTAAATAACCTATCAAAGTACTGTCGCCATCAATTCCGTACAGTAAAAGACAACCAATTTAATATTCGATCCGAAAAAAAATATTAAAAACGCAGTACCAATCTTCACGTGATCATGAATTAAACTTTGTAGCCTAGATGTGCGTTGTAGAGGATCAAAACTCAACTGTACCAAACAACAAATTAATTGCATTCTTTATTCTCCTTCACGTGACCAATTCTTGATATTCATATTAATATATCACTTGATAGCATGTGATTGATCTCATGGCCCCATGTGCTCACTAGCAGTACTATTAATTTAATTCAGTTCCAAGTACGTAAAATATAGTAGCATAGTCCATTATAATTCATGTAACCAAAGAAACAAATAAAAATTCGAATTGTTACCCAGCAGCAGACTTCGACAGTAAATAACTTACACATTAAAGCTCCGATCGACGATCCCTCCAGTGAAAAGTAAGATTGATATATAGAGAATATCCACCAAAAATTTCGTTACGATCCAACGGTTATCGAAAAAGTTATCGCCGTTTCAAAACAGTGCTGTATAAAAATACGAAAATTTGAGATCCGAATTTTTTGTATTTTCCATCATTCTTCGACAAATAAAATCTTGTAATCCTAGATATCACAAGCCCCAGGCTCTGATACCACATGTAAAGATCGTTGTAACTCTTAGACTAGGTCTAATATTATATCTAGGAACACATAATAATGAAAGCGGAATATTCAAACATAGAATCAACATTATTATGAACAAAGTTTTTCATTATCATAAACTAACTAACTAACTATAATAAAGATCAAAGACTTGATCTAACACTAACTAACTAAACCCTAGGCGTTTTCCCTACGCATAGGTTCCCACACACACACACCTTTTAGGTTTACATCTTGTACGTACTATAAAACTAATGACCCTATGTCTCTTTATATACTAGAGACATCTAGGGTTTACAAGAGGAATCATAATATAATTAGGAAACTAAATATTCTTTTAAGCATATCTTCTAGAATCTTCCAAATCCTCCATCTTTTTGTAGTTTCCCTTCTTGTCACTTTTAGTCCTTTATGTTTCATTCTTCTTGTTTTGTATCATCAAATCTATAATAGACCCAACAAAGCTCTTCTGGTTTATGGTTAAATGCTCCTCCACAATCATGTGCATTATGTATTTCAAAATCGTTTGGCACATGAAGGAAGGAGTGCTTTTGAAACAATCACCCTTTAAAAATGATTTGAGATTTAAATCACGATATCTCCCCCGATCAAAAATTTCAAACCAATTGAGATTTTGGATCCCGATTGATTTAAATCATTTAGAAAATTTTAGAGAAAGACGTGGCAACATTTAATTTTGAAAAATGATTCATAAGGATCAATTTAAGACATTAAAGATTGTTAGTGTCAGGTATGATAGTTTTTAAGAGATATTTAAGTAAAATAAAACAATTTCACAATCAAACAAGAACAGAAAAAAATTTCATTTTGTAAGATCTTTAGATTTTAAAGAAAATCATACCATGACATAACATTAAATCTTTAGATCACCACTTTGTTTTGTACAAACCGGACTTTTATGAAGAAATATCGTTTGAAAATATTTTATTTTAAATCACTCTCCCCCTCAATCGATGACTGTAGTCAAAGATTGAGTGACTTAAGTTTTGATAAAATAAAGTCCATTGATTTTCAAAATTAAGTCCAATTAATTTTCAAAACAATATTTTTCCATTTTTCAAAACAATATTATTCAAAAATTGTTTAAGAAATGGTACACAATTATCCTGCACAAAGATACGTTAGGTGGTTGAGAAGCTTATGTTGTTGCTGTAGGGCTTGGAAGAAAAACCGTCTGCTGATGCAGTGAGACTTCTTACGTTGCATTTTAATGCCAACTGAGGTCAAATTAAGCTCCGTTTCTTCATTTACTGATGAAGAAAACCATCTGCTGATGCAGTGAGACCTCTTACGTTGCATTTTTCCATGCCAACTCTCCATAGAAGTCCAATTAAGCTCCGTTTCTTCATTTGTCAACCCAAGATATAGTTACCCTTTCCTTTCGGCATCAAATCATCTTCTATTGTGGGATCCGAATCGGGAACATTCTTATATACCAATATACCTGCATATGTTAGTGAACACACATACAGATATATGGTGGTCGACATCACCCAAACAGCAATCGACTAATTAAAAGTCAATTCAACATATCAATCAGATCATAAAAGGTATGGGAATAATGTGTTCATCAAACTCTAATCATCTATCCTAACAATCATATCCCAAATTCCTAGTCCTTCGACATAGGCAAATATCATTTTTAATTAAGCACGTAGGATAATTAAGAAAGTCCGTTAGATGATATAAATTTGAAAACATTCTCCCCCTCAATCAATGACTTATTTTTCTGAAAAGGTTAAAAGCGCTGAAGTCATTGACTGAGTTTTCAATTTTATAAAAACATTGAATCTGGTTGTTTTTAAAGCAACTCATTTAACACCATTTTTGAAAACAACAAATATTTTTCTGAAGAATCTTAGATGGAAAAATATTTGTGTAGGAACAGCAGTCCTTCGACATACTTTCCTAAAATTGTTTTAGGATAAGTGCACGAAATTTTTAGAAAATTGGTTTAGTGCAGCACTTTCCTTTCTTGAAGAGCGGGTTGCTATCTGAAATAATAGCAAACCATAGTTTAAGCGCGGGTCACAGTCTGAAGTAACTGCAAGCCATATTTTGAGACATGTTTAGAAAGAAATATTTACACCTCCTGCTCGAACTTCATCTAAAGTCCCGTGCCATTATTGAATGACATTTCTAAGACCGTAGATGTTATCGATACCAGAAGACATTACATGAGAAAACATATTTTTGGTATTTTTCAATTTTCTGATTTTTTTTTTATTTTATATTTTTCTATTTTGTTTTTGTTGGTTTTATATTTTTGTATTTTGCTTTTTGAAAATTATTTACAAAGATAGAGAAATAGTTTAAGAAGATGATGATAAGAGTACCGAGGTAAGGAAATCGATCAGCACTTTGTAGAAGATAGAAGTCATCATCTCTTAAACTTTCACCACCAAAGCATTCGAGGCTCTTGAATCGTCACAAGAACTTGAGCCTTCAAAAAGTGAATCTTTGGTAGCTTCCCCCCAAACCGACAAACATCGAATAAAGACCATTTCCATAAGAAGTAGAGTTGAAGATAAAGCGGTCTCATTGAATGAAGCTTAACACCCCAAAGAAGACGATAACACCGAAGTAACAAGTTGAAACATGGATCATTGTTGCGGTTATCAAACCCGGAATAAATGATTAAGTTTGAGATCGCATGAACATGTTGTGCATCCCTGATGTACACATTACTCTTCGAGATTGAGCAGTTGTCTATTCAGGGGAACCATATATCAACATCTTCATTTTACCAAGTGCATTCCAGTTATCTTCCATATAACCAATCAGCCCATAATGAAGCAATAACCAGAAGCACTTTATCATAACCATATCAAAGATGTCGATAAGCAATATCATCTCACGCTCAAAATATTCTTCTCATATTTCTTCCAACTGAACACTGAAGTAACACATACCAAAAGTCTCTAGAGACCACTTCCCCCAAATAGTTGTAATAATGCATCCTTCCCCCAAATAGTTGGAATAATATATCATTCCCCCAAATAGTTGGAATACACCAGAAGCCACGAGTTAAACACTGAGTTTCTCTGCGGTTATGAGATTTATCTCCCCAGAATAACTTCAATATAGAAGAAGTGATTAGTTCAGCCCATGTACTCGTTGTGTGTTTAGATGTATGTCTCCTTCCCCCTTGCTGGTTTTGATACCTCAGAATCAGCAAAACATAATACACTCATATACTTGAAATAGAGAAGAACAACAATTAGCTCAAATGAATCCTGTGAGAATCAACTGCTACAGAATCTCTCTCTGACTATCTTTATCAACTCATATGTAGACAATTTGAAGTGACCACTGATGATGAAAACCCGATATACCAATCTTGAAACTGAAGTCAAATTCCCCACATTTGCATCTTAAGCTTGCACTTAATAATGGAAGAATGGTGTCTAGAATTTATGCTTCAAGCACATTTCTAAGTACTCACTACTCAAGCAAAGTATGAGACATTAACACCTCTTGCGATTATCCACACCGTCATATGCGTGTGACACTGAGTAAAACAAAGTAACTCCTAATAGTGATAGTTAACCATGTCTTCAACCAACCACCCCGGCTGCTGGTAACTAGATAAACCAAGTCTTCAACTAAAAATCTTAAGCCCGAGCAAGTTATCAAATAAGAACACGCCTTTGCTGAAAGTCAACTTCAATCTCAAATAAGTGATAAATGATTAACTCTGAAGTCATCAACTTGTGTCAAATGCCCAACACGTGAAAACAACATACAATCGGATGTACATTGACCCACTGAATGAACCGCAACAAATGATTCCTCAACATCAATGCATTCTTCCTAAAGGTATACATGTAGAGACTGATCTGGAAGATTCACCAATAATGTCTTCGAGCGGATGAGGTAGTCATTTTCCTTAATGTTCATGCGGTTAATTTATAGCGTGCACAATGAGAGGAGCAACAATCCATGAAGATTTGGCAAAGGAATACCAAAGAGCGGATCATTATTCAATAGTTCAACAATAATATTACGATAGTCATTATCAATGCCTTGAGGAATAACTGGAGATTGGGTTTCTAGATTAGTCTGAGTAGTACTTCTTAGATGGAGAACCAGTTGAGTTAGAAGTAACAGGAGTAGGAGCTTCAGGAACTAGATGATCAACATTTGTTGAAGGTTGGAAGTATTCATCAAACATAGGTTGAAACACTAAATCCCAAACAATAGATCCCAGTTAACATTAGCCGTTGGAGGAGAGTCGTATGACCATAATTCAAGCATCCATCAACATGTAGTATATGCACTCTTCTTCCCCTAAAAAATTGCATCCGAAGTTGCCATTTTTGATTTAAACAAGTGAATAAGAATATACACCAATGAACGTAGATCCACTTGAGGGTTGACAGAGCGTGGGAGAACATGAAGCTTGTTGATGAAGAATGTCGATGATAATGGTCATAAAAATGAATATTTCTCTTCTTCTGAAGATAAAGCGCACTGAGGCGTACACTTTTCTTTTCTATGAGGAACGGGGCCTGAAGTTTTATCTGCAGACGCCATATTGATGAAGTACGAGGCCTGAACTGATGTGAACAGACGTCATAGCCGAATGAATATCAAGGCTGAGTTACTTGAACCCGTGAGTTATGAGATATCAATCCTTGTGTTATCCATACTTTAAACCAATCCATGTATTGAAGGATCGAAGTATCTGCAACAAAGTAAGGACTACCTGCACTAACATTACAAGCTTGATTGCATATATATTGGTTAGTGACATTAGTATCCAAACCCTTTGGGGTTTCACTGTCAACCTTGATTTTGCCATCAGAAAACAGCTTTCTAGTAGGTATCCACCTAAGACCAGCATCCTTAAACATTCTACCAGACGGTATCCACTTATGGCAAGGTCTAGGATTGTTAGTCTTCTTATGCATAGTGGAAGACTTATCCTTATTCCTAGTTTCCAAAGATTTAGTAGTTGGTATCCATCTAGACGAAGTTTTCGTATTGTGTTGCTTCATATACACAGTAGATGACCTAGTGAAGATCCTAGACTTAACAGGTTGAACCTTTGGATGAGCATTTACTTTCATTAGGGATGTAGAAAAACAGTTATCATGATGTGCCTTAAAGATGCATTTCAGACAATTTGAGCAAACAGCTTGTCTGGATTCAGAAACTGATCTAGAGTTCGTAGAGTGATTTGCTATGGGAATAGCTTTATTCAACATGCAATTACTCTTAGATCCAAGCCAATCCCTAGTGTTTAGTTGAGTGTTCCTAGGATATGGTTTAAAACTACTAGTAGTGCCTTGAAATCTCGTAGAATTCATCACCCTAGGTCTAGCACCTAAAATTCCATCTGTTCTAATCTGTGCCTTTTTCCTAGCTTTTTCTAGATCATAGTTCTTGAACAAATCATTCATATCATGAGAATTCTTAGGAAAATGAAGTGAAGTGACTGGTTTTGACAAAACTTTTTTCGCATCAACTTGGGAGGCAAACCGTGTTTTTGAAAAATTTGTTCGTTCAGACTTAAATGCAGTTGGTTTTCTAACAACTTGTTTTCCCAAGATTGATGGTTTTGCAAACTTAGTGTTCACACTATTTCTTGTTGTTTTTCTGAGCTCATTCTTTAAGGCAACTATTGTGAAACTCTTATCCTGAAGTTGAGCTTTGAGTTCATCAATTTTTTCTATCAAAGAGTTTGTTTGTTCCAATGACTTAGTTCTAGCTTCTTTGACAGAGTCTCTTAGTTCTATATGATGCTTTCTCAAAGACTCATTTTCCTTTAGTAATTTGGCCACACAAAACGCTAATTCATCATTTCTCATTTGAATATCATCAATAGCATTAACATCAGAATTACTTGTAACCAAATTACTTTTCACATGCATATCAGAAATATGTTTCTTCAAATTGTTGATTGTCAAGTTTTTGTCCTGAAGCTGAGCTTTCAAAGTGTTTATTTCAAAAAATTTACAGAATTCAGGAAATTCTGGATTTTTGCATGGTTTATGAGATTGTAAACTTTCCTTTTTACTTTGTATTGCAATTTCAAGTGAAATGCAATGTTTTTCAAGTTGTTAAAATCTGTTTGAAACTTCATCGTACTTTTTCTTATCAACCATAGTGTTAGTTTTGAAAACACTAGTTTCAGACTCAGCTTCAGTCAAAGAACATTTGTTAGAATCATGTTCAGCATCGTGATCAGTTTGTTTAAGAAC
This sequence comes from Chrysanthemum seticuspe, assembly GCA_019973895.1. Lineage (NCBI taxonomy): Eukaryota > Viridiplantae > Streptophyta > Magnoliopsida > Asterales > Asteraceae > Chrysanthemum > Chrysanthemum seticuspe. Next base: position 170,406,122 of record BPTQ01000001.1, read on the forward strand.
ATTAACAGATTCATTTTGTTGTTCAATTAAGGGTACCTCATCAAATGATACGTGTTCAATTGTTTTTCTGAAATCTGCTTCTGCATTCTGTTTAGCACGAGTCACTGAGTTGTTGCTTGTATCAAGATTGTCATTCTCTGTACTGCTGCATTCAGTGACAACCGATACAGCATCCGATGCATTACCCGAATCAACCATATGTCACACCCCCAAATTACCTGTTTTGCAGCGGAATGGAATACCTTGGGGGATGACTGTCATAGCATCAAAGTTACAGTTATATCGAACGACCTAAAGTGTCGTTTTGAAAATATCGTTTGATTCATTAGAATAATCAGAGTTTACAAAATGTAGTTCCCAAATAGAAATCAATTTGTGCGGAAATAAGTTTGTTACAAGCCAAACGTTGTTTTAAAATGAATAAATCCCATGTGTGACGCGTCATCACCACGACTCTATGATATGTCCATGCATGCCATGAAGTGAATGCCTTAGATACCTGAGATAAAACATGCTAAAAGTGTCAACACAATTGTTGAGTGAGTTCATAGAGTTAACAAGTAAAGCTTTTAAAGAGTGTTTATGCAACAAAGGCAAAGTTTTTTGTCAAATAGAATAGTCCACAAAGCAAAGGCATCGTAAATCCACTCAGTTCCAAGTTCCGCCCATACAAAACTTGCAACCTGTGTGTTTACAACCCACTGCTAAAAATAGTATGTCAATCATGTATGCATGTATCATAGTAGTTAAAAGTATAAATGTCACCACAAGGGTCTTCCAACAACTCGTGTTGGGATGTTCCTCCAACGCTCACGTTGGGCTGTATCCATGAAATGGCCTTCCAACATATAAATGATGGGATGTTTGTAAATTAATAGCCTTCCAACAACTTAATTTGGAGCCACTAATTCTTGTATGTTTGTAAATTAATAGCCTTCCAACAACTTAATTTGGAGCCACTAATTCTTGTATGTTTGTAAATTAATAGCCTTCCAACAACTTAATTTGGAGCCACTAATTCTTGTATGTTTGTTCCAAATATGCATATGAAATCAAGTATAACCCAATCAAGTATATAACGCAATCAAGTGTAAAGTATAAGTAATGTTGTTTGGCAAAAGAGTTTAAATGTTTGGATAAATAAGCATATATCTCGCCCCAAATAGTTTATAGGAATTTAAATGAGTAAAAGCGGGGTATGAACTCACAGTAATATGTAAGAGTTTAAAGTACTTGTGAAAGTAAATGAAAATAGTTTGAGCATGTATCTCCCCCAAAGAGTTTATAAAACAAATAAGTAATGGAAAATGGGGCTATGAAACTCACTTGGTACAATGATGCGATGACAAAAGTGAGTACACTGAAATGAAGCGTGATTCTTTAATCTTGACCTATTATGAATGATATGATACGTAATGAGTTATGATGTAATGTTATGCATGCATTTCGTATGTTATTTATACCACTTGTGAATTTTGAAAATAATACTCTTCGTCGAAAAATACTCTTTTGACGTCTTGACTATCCTTAAATTACTTTACAATTATTTACGTCATAATGTCATCCTACAATAGTTTCTTAATGATTTATTGTGAAATTATAACTTTTCGTCGTAAAATAATGTCGTTGGAAATTTCATGAAAGTGACTAAAATGGCCTCGAAAAGCTAGTCGTAAAATGGTGTACGTCGAACGTTAGGAAACGAACTCAACGGTTTTGGAAAGCTTATATCAAAATCTCGAAGTTTTCGCATTTAAGTTTTTATCCTAGAGGTCTCGTTCATAAAGAAAAATATAGGTTAAGTAGGGTGATTTTGTCCAAAATGTTGTTTAAAAGTGAGTTTCGGCAAAGTTTAAGCAACCGTAAATAATTTATTACAACTCCGCTATACAAACGGTTGGTTGTTTTGAAAAATATGCTTGGTGATCTCAATTTTATTAGAAGACATCTCGTTACAAAAAGTTCTACGTCAACGTTAAAAATAGCCTTCAATATGGTCGTTTTGTTTACCGTAACACTTGTCTAGTAAAAATAATATAGTTTTTCGTAATTAATAAAGTTACGGCAATTTTGTGAAAACGTGTATATTTTAGTCGTTACAAATCCGTTTTCTACGTATTATACGTCCTTAGCTTCGTATCAAAGTATACTAATATATTTTTGATAAGTCGAAATAATTTATAAAGCTTAAGACTCGTTTTTGATTCGTACAAAACGAAAACAGTTTGCTGAAATTTCAGAAAATATATATTTCGTCGTCAAACTTGAAAATTTCATAACTTCTTCGTTATAACTCCGTTTTAATCCGTTCAAGCGGGCACGGATTCGTTTTAAAGTATATTTTCTAAATATCTAGGCCAAAAATTCGTGTCTACTGTCGGATTTTCCAGAAATTCAAAATAAGATCAGACCACTTTTTATACTTGTCGAAAAGAGTTTTTCTCGTACTAAACCTATTCCAATCCCTTCAAAACAACTCCAAAGCTATTCTAATCCTACCATACACCTTCTTAGGGTGTCATGGGTTCCTAAACATCATCAAGACTAGTATATAACAAGGGATAAATTATAGGATGACTTATATGTATAAAACTCTAAAAACAATGTTAAAAATGGTATAAATAACCATAAGTCTTGCATGCTTGCTCAAAAATGAAGAAATACATATGAAATGAAAATGAAAGATGTAAATGAAAATGATATGCTTACAAGCTACTTTGATGAGGTGATTAGAACAAGGATTAACCTAAACACACTAGGTTTTTATTTCAAAACCTTTAATAAGAGTGTAACTAGAGTGTTTTAAACTTGATCTTGAAAAAACTTGATGATTTCTTCTAAACCTTTAGGAAGGCCGGTTTTTAAGAGGAAAAACAAGAGAGAAGAAATATCTTGGCTTAACTTGAATAATTGTGAGTGAAATGAGTGAAGTAAATACATTGAGTATAGATCTAGTTTTTGTAAGAAAATCTACCCATTTTGACTACCCTCCCCCCTTTGGCCGGATTTTAGGGGGAGTGTATCTCTCAAATTTTTTTTTTTTTTTTTCTTTTATATATTGTGTAAGTATTTGTTTGTAAGAACAAAAATGTAGTTAAGGTAAATAGGTTGTAACTTGTATATAGTTGTGAAATTAGAGTAACATGAACAAAAAAAATAAGTTTTAATGGATCAAGTAAAGTATATTGTAGTTATAAAAATTGTAAAAATGCATTTCTTGTAAAATTTGAGTGATATAATAATTATCGTGTAGTTTTTAAGAAAAACGTCGTAATAATATAAATTTAACGATTTATATACAAAATAAATTTAAAACACTAGGTAAACTCAAACTATTATTTTTATAAACTAAATGTAAGTATAAAAATATATCGGGATCATTTTTGAAAGTATCGGATTAAATGTTCAAAATAATAACTTACGCGATAACGTTTATTTAATATGAAATTTACGCGTTTAATGTGAAATGCAAAGTCATGAATAAATTGATATGAAATGATGAATATGGAGTTTGAGAAATGACCGGAAATTGAGAATTGTGACACCATACTACCACTTAATTGCATCCCACATTCATTCATTTTACTGTTCACATCATCCACTTCTTTTGTGACAGGAGTTACCGAGCAGCTGGTTACATCATTCATTGTTGTCTCTGATATTCTGCATTCTGCCACACCCGACCAATTATCTGATACATTAACCGACTCATCACAACTATCTCTCAATTGCATCTGAAATTCATTCAAGTTTTCATCCTTTTGTGTAGCTTCCTCAATGTACTTTTCCACATTATCCATGAGTTGGATAAATGTCTCAATGAATTCCTGAATTTCCTTTCCAGTATGTTTTTTGAAGGAAATTCCAGTCAAGTGTTGATCGTAATCTGCTGAATATTCCCCACTGATAAATGGCAGAAATTGTTTGTAGATTACTTGAAGAGCTGCACTGGAACCATCCTTTTGAACCTTTTCATTGGTAAGTTGCAGCTTTAAATGTTCTAAGTTCAACAGCAAGGTTCTCGTCAATGTAGGTAAGTCCTGGCAGAAGAGAGCACTACATATTTGATCCCTAGTTGTGGATAACAGCTGTGTGAGGTGAGAGTGAAGTAGCTGATAGGGCACAATGCTGCATTTCATTTGCATGGCATTCTGTGGCATTAGCAGGTGCAATTCTTTCTTATTTTCTTCAGAACATGAAGATCTCACATCCTCATTGATTAATTCAATCATCATTAATCGTTCAGTGTAGCAAACATTATCATTGTTGTCCACAGCATCGTACAATTTAAGTACTTCTGAAATTACTGGGTCAGTAGTGTAAGACATGACGTTGTAGTATACACGGGATTTTACAAGTCTATGATTTAAACCGAAAAATAGAATCTTTCGCGGGATTTTACTAAAATCAAGACGAAACTGTGGGACAAGATAAATTGGGAGAGGTTAAGAAGGATTGTAGATGACGAAGAAAATAATGGTGTCTTGAGATTTTGTTTCCAAGCAGGTTAAACAATAACTAACACGATAGTTATATTCAAAGAAACCCGAGAAATTTCAATCCAATGTAATACTCAATCTCGGATTATTGAAGCTCAATTAAACCCGTGGTCCAAAATTAAACCCAATAAATTTAGCACAAAATAACCTTACTTAGTCCAAATAATATCAAGAATTCGTCTCACTTTACTTTTGCAGTATACCCGACCCAAGTCCACCAAAAGAAACTTTAGTCATATTCGAAAAAAAACCCAAACACCACTCAACTGAAATGGACAGCCTAAGTCCAATAATAATTATCCTAACCCTAAGTATCCGGATATAAAGGACCACTTATCTCACTTCCCCTAATTAGTAGTAACCCTAACCTACTCCTTCTCAAAACAAAGCACATACTCACTTTCTCTTCTCTCTTATCACAACAGAAATGCAGCAACAACGAATCTGAACAAAAAAAATCGACCCTTTGTTTTTATTTTAACAAACGAACATCAAACTATCAACTAAGCTTCACCCAGTTGTTAATTCCTTTTCAACCACGAATCACAAACCAAAGACAACTTGTATCTTGTTCACAGTCATACAAAACAAGAAGAGGCTTCAAGATCTTGTAAAAGGTCAAAGGTAGGTATTTGTTTGGTTGGTTTTTTCGTGTGGAAATCGAAACAAAGAGAGGGTTATAACAGATTTGTTATAAATCTTTTCTTGATATTTTCGAAAATTAAAAGGAGGTGAAAGCTTCAAAAGATCGATGATGGTTGTTGTATGTTCCAAAACTGATGAATCTTATAGATTTGTAACCATTTGAACACAACTGAGATCAATGATTTTGTCGTTTTTGTTCTTGTTTCGTTCGAGTGTTGAATGAGTTGCTTAGATAAGATAGGATAAGATGAGAGTCTTGTTTTTTTATTGACAGTAGATGTTGTTAGTTGATATTCGGATTTTGATATAGGATTATATTGGATCTGAATGTGATTATGAAAGATGTTTGTGGGTTGTTTTTGTTGGTCAAAACACAAGTCTCCTGTGTAAAGACACAAGTCGCTACTCAAATAGAACACAAGTCGCTATTGAAAACTGCACAAGTCGCTACTCTTAAAAAAAACACAGGTCGCTACTTAAAACAAGTACAAGTCGCTTGTGTAAAGACACAAGTTGCTACTCAAAAAGAACACAAGTCGCTATGAAACAAAGGCTCAAGTCGCTATAATATTTTTTTTCGGTAATGTTTTCCGACGAGCGTGTTTATCACAGTTTTGCAGCAACTTTTTAACCAAAAAAAACAGAAAAAGAATGGTATTAATCAAAGAAAAAACTCAAATCTCAAACAATATATATTAAATAAAAAAACTGTTTTATTTCAATATATGTTTTATTAAATATATTGTTTTATTTTATCAATACCATTCTTTTATTTAATACCATTCTTTTGGAAGATCATCAAACAGTTTTGCACAAGTCGCTAGGTAGAACGTGCCTTTTAGTAGCAACTTTTTGCATGTTTATCACAAGTCGCTACTCTTAAAAAAACTGTTTTAGACAGAAACTGTTTTGGACCTTAAGACAAACAATCTAAAACGAGCTTAAACAATCTAAGACAATCTAAAACGAAAACACTTGTTAGTCTTAAGAAAAACCAACAATAACCAGACTAAAAATCGAGCACACGCGATATCCAAGATCAAACCATGGCTCTTGATATCTATTGTTAGAGATTGGTTATTGTTTTAATCAAAGAATACGTATGAGGATTGAATCAACCAAGAAGATTTTAGAGAGAGAGAGATGGGTGGGATACTTTCTAGAGAGAGAAATAGATGAGAGAAAAGAAAGTTGTATGATTAGAGAAATGAAAGCACCAACCCTCTCCACATGAGGAGAGGGCTATTTATAGTTCTTACATAATACGCCACCTACGGGCTGTGGATCAGGCATACATTGGGTAAAGACCCGTCTGTCCTCCACGGTGTTGCTCTAAACTAAATAACTAACTAATCTAATAAACAGTAAATAACAAAATGTCTACGAGCTAACTTGTGCTAGTCTATAGTTGGGGTGACCGACACTTCACATGGAATTTCTAATTCCTAACACATGTCTAGAGAAAACATATTTTTGGTATTTTTGAAATTTTCTGATTTTTTATGGATTTTTGATGATTTTATATTTTTCTATTTTGTTTTGCTGGTTTTATATTTTTGTATTTTGTTTTTCTGATAAATATTTACAAAGATAGATTAGATGATATAATTTAAGAAGATGATGATACGAGTACCGAGATAAGGATATCAAACAACACGTCGTAAAAGATAGAATTCGTCATCTCTTAAACTTCCACCACCAAAGCTTCCGAGGCTCTAGAATAGAAGAGAGAACCCGAGCCTTTGAGAAAGAGAGACTTTGGCAGCTTCCCCCCAAACCAAAAATCCATTAGATGAGCAGATTCGAAGCTCTCTTTCAAGCTTCCCTTAGCCAGGTGTACGAAGAAGCACACCATTAACATCGATCTTGCTGATCCTTTTAAGAATAATCACCGTGATTCTTCGTTCGAGGTTATATCATCCAAATGAACAACAGCAACGTATCATCCCACATTTAAATAATCTTCTAAAGTTCCTTTTCCACTAAAGTCTGAAGAAATCCATTCCAAAAGGTGTCAAGAGACCACTTTCCCCCAAGTAGATGAATTGATGCAGTCAGTCTCTTAGACTAGAGCTCACGAACCCGAATACACATATACCCGAAGATAGAGAAACTTATACCATCGAAGTAGCAGATTAAGTCCAATAGTCAAAGAATAACCCCGATGTATACTTTTCTCTCCCCCTGAAGAAAGTGTATGAAGCTCAAGAGCCCGAAGTACCCGAATGCCCAAAGAGAGAATAACCGATAACATTGAAGAAGCAGGCCGAATCACTGATTATCTCTGCGGGTGACAATCTCTGCGGATGTCAACACCGGCATAAGTGATTATGTCTCTGAATCATTGATTAAGCCCTCAAGTAAAATAGCTGAGCATCCCCAATGTACACAATCTCTCTCCCTTGATGATTGTGATAACATCAAAATCATCACACACTTGTGTACCTCTTTCATCTTTAGAAACTAACTCTTCCATCTCTTCCCCCACATAGTTGGAATAAGAACACTAAACGCCATGAGTCAAACCTTGAGTTTCTCTGCGGTAATGTCATTTGTCTTCCCGGGATATCTTCAATCACTTAGAAGAATTAAGTTCATCAAGTTTACTCGCTTTGTGTTTAGATGTGTGTCTCCTTCCCCCTTGCTGGTTTTGACACTTCAGAATCAGCAACATCTTATCAACCCAAATACTTGAAATCTTTTTGAGAAGTTCGCTTGAAGTCATTGTGAGAATCAACTTGCTGAAGAATAGTGTGAGCAAATCTAATTGGGGATTAAATCAAACATTTCACCCTCCCCCAATTAGTGCTCTCCCCTAAACCGACAATCTTTTTGATAAATGCCTTGAATAAGAAGAAGTCTTTAGATCGTTAAATGCAACTGGTCTTTAGTCTTCTAACATGTAGCAGAAAATGTAGAACCGACTGTAGACTCGACCTTCTTCAAGATTGTCTAGTTGGGGATTAGATAGTTAACATCTTCATCTCACCAAATGCGTTCCAATTACCTTATATGTATCAAATCTCCTTAACTAAAATCCCTCCCAATCAAACAAGAACAGAAAGATGTTCATCAAAGAAATCAGCCCAACAACTAGAAGCACTTTGTCATTTAATCATATCAGCCCATATGAAGATGTCAACCAATGGCTCATAGAAGAAACACCATGTAAAGATGACCCGATAAGAAGAAGCTTGGTTCTTACATGAGTTAGAAGCCGTATGACCATATATTCTCATATGACAATCAACCATGCAGTAAATTCACACTTCTTCTCCCCCTCAAGAATTGCATACGGAGTTGCCATTCTTGATTTAATAAGTGAAAATCTTTAACAAATGTAGTCTATTCACACTTCTCCCTCGCAAAATTAGCACATGATGTCGCCATCGTCATTATAGTTTAGCAAGTGGAATAAGAAAACAATCAACAGTGGCCCAGTTCACTTGATAATTGAAAGCGCGTGGAAAAAGCATGAAGCATGTTAATGAGAATGGTCATAATAAGAAGATTTCTCTTCTTCCGAAGATAATGCGCACTGAAGCGTACACATTTCTTTTCTTTAGGGAACGAGGCTTGAACTGTTGTGTTCAAACGTCATAAGAAGATTTCTCTTCTTTAAAAGATAAAGGCATGAAATGTTGTGTTCGTATGTCATTATCTCTCTCTTTTCATCATCTCTTGGCAAAACATGTAATCATCACCATTATCATTCAGTAGGCTCTTTGTCGTGACAGCTGATGGAGAAAAACCCAATATGATGAATTTGACCCTGAAGTAGAACAACCCGAACTCGTGACTTAAACTTGCATATATATAACAAAGAGCGGTGACGAGACTTCATCATCCATTGAATCTCTAAGTACTCTATACTCTTCATCCAACCAACCATCAAGTATAAGACGTATATCACCTCTTGAAAATCCACAATTGAATATGACACTGAGCACTGCAACGTAACTCCTTAGAGTGATAGTTATTTTGTGGTGGTAAGAGCCCAATTCCCCCAAGTGGAAAAAGAAAAGGTAAAAGACACCCAACAATAACTAGATTTCCAAGTCTTCGTTTTTGATAATAAGCTCGAACAAGGATCTTGAAGAATCATCATCCAACCATCCCCGATACCTTCAGATACTAAGTACACTCGCCCGTGATATTTCACTTCAACCTCAAATAAATAATAGTTAATTAACCCCGTTGTCACATCTTCTGGTTAAAAGCTCAAATCTAGCCTCCTTTGACGTTTTGAGTGAACAATTATAATGGTTTTCATCCCGACCATGGTTGAAAGCACATAACCCCGTAAAACCTTGTAATAACCAAACTGCCATGAAGACAACCCAAACACACACCCAATTCATGAAGTCCACCCTTTTTTCCCTTCTTTGAAGCAGAAACCATAGCACCAGCATCAGATAAAATCCAGAATTACACTTTCCTTTCTCCAGGATGGTTCCATCATTACGGGATTTTACAATTCTGTGGTTTAAACCGAGAAATAGGTTCTTTTGCGGGATTTTACAAAACCAAGAATAAACTGTAAGATAGATCTGGAAATGCACTTTACTTTTACCAGGATGTTTCCAATGTTACGGGATTTTACAAGTCTATGATTTAAACCGAGAAATAGTTTCTTTCGCGGGATTTTACAAAATCAAGACTAAACCGTAAACATTGTCAGCTTGAATGTGTTATGACAATATTGGTTTCGGTGAATAACTGTTTTAGGGGAACATGCAGCGGTTCATCAGCGGTTCATTCTCAATCATCAACCATTAAACACTTTGGTAAGCACATCTTCCACATATTCTGTCGACTATTGGAGTGACAACATGGTGAAGTAAACCCGATATGCCAAACTTGAGCATGAAGTAAAATTCCCCAGATTAGTTACTTAAACTTGTACTAATCCTAGTGAAAAAGAAACGATGTACCCAATGTACAAAACCTCTCGACATTCTCAACTGAGTGAGACACCGAAGTGATAGCTACGTTGTGGGTTAAGCGAGAAAGAATCACAAACGTAACTAAATAGCCAAGTCTTTATCACATTCTATAAATGCCCAAACAAGTCATCTTCGCTGAAGGGTAGAAAGAAAGATGACGAAATAAGTAAATGACCCCGGAAAACCTCACTTCAAATCCCAATGAGAAATATCGTACAAACAACCCCGTAGTCAACCAAGTTCCAATAACAATTCAAGCCGTGACAAAAATAATTTTCCATGAAGATGTATACACCAAAGTACCAAACTCATAACATAACAAATGTTATCATTGTACCAAAACTCATCAACAAATCTCTTCAATAAATCTCATAAAAATCCAAATCTCATATAATCACGAGATTGAGAAGCCCATTAGTCCATTATCCAATACAGATTACTAGTCCAAGTCCAATTAAAACCGTCACATCGTTACCAAATCAATAATACCGGACAAGAGCCTCGAGGTCATTCAGGATTAGCTAATAATTCAAACCGTGAATAAATATCCCGTGAAAGTCAAATACCACTCTTATACCAAATGATATTTAAAAAAATTTGGCTAAGTTAGACAACCTAAACAAAATCGGATATCAATTCAGTCAGACAAAACTCTTCAGTCCAATGTTAATGTGCATACCATTCAACAAATAACTCATGTAAAAAACAATACTTTAAACAAGTAGATTAAGCTTTGTATTTGAGAATGGTCACGCAAATTCAGCCCATGGAGTCAAGCTGCCGACCCGGATCCAGCAAAGGTGATACGCCAGGCCCAATCCAGATTCATCAAACCCCATTGAATTAGCTACACCTGATCCATTAATCTACCACATACCCTAATATAGTGGAAGTATATAAGTGATATGTGTCTAAAAACACATATATTTTACCTTGTTTAAACCCACAAAAATGACCAAAAACACACAAATGACCATATAAATGTTACAAATATCATTGAAATGTGTTTTTATGTGTTACAAGTGCAAAAGGATTGAAAACTGATGAAAAATAACAAAGTTTACATAATTTACAGTTTCAGTCCCTAAACTTTCATAAATTGGCAAATCTAGTCCCTGGTAATTCAAAACTTGTAAAATATCATTAAAGGTCCTTGGGGATTCACAAGTTGTTAGAAATAGTCCTTTGAAGTTAAAATTGCATATTTACAACTTTGGTCCCTCAACTTTGAAAAGTGTCAAAAATGGTCCCTGAGTTATTTAAAATGGAAAATTAATAAATATAACCCTTGTACTATTCATAAATGGCATAATCGGTCCTTGTGTTAACTTTGGAAAAATTACAGGTTTAACCCTTCAAGAATTCAGAAATTACACAATTGGTCCTTATGATAAACTACAAACCAAATGGACCCTTGTTATTATTACTTAATCCAAATACAAAAGCCCAAACCCAATCCTAAAACTACAGCCCAATCCAACCCTTAATAATATCCGGAAGTCGACATCTCCTTCCACCTCATTACCCTCTTCTTCACACCTCACCCAACCTTTCACCACACCACCTATCTACTTCCCAGCTGTCTACCCACTCTCTTACACCTCCACAATCTCCAAAGAAGCATTAAATGCTTTAAACCTGCTTTTGATATTTTTTGGCGCCAAAAAGTCCAAATGGACGTTTATGATGAAATTGATGAAATCAAGGGCCAAGATCAAGTGAGAGTGTTTAGAGAAGCTTTTTGATGACTATTAAAAGGAAAAGAAGACAGAGAAAGAAGTGTCCCAGTTTTTTAGACCAATTCGTAGTGTAACTTGTAATTCAATTTTAAGTTTCATGCAAAAATAGTGCTGGGTTTTGTTAATTATGTATTGTATGAATCATATTAATCATATTTCAAGTGTTTTTAATCATCAATTCCATGTTTCCAGTCAAAACTGTTTTTCCCGCCAAAAGTGTTCTTGTTTGATTTTAATGTTATAATCTGAAATAGTTGTTGAAATAAGCTCTTATGAGCTTATTGAAGTTAATTAAAGAAGTATTGAGAGGTTCCTAAGGTTCTAATTTCATTTTGAAGAAAAGTCAACGAAAGTCAAACTGAGTCAATAAAAGTCAAAATCTGCATATAAGGTTCTGGATTGCTGGAATGATATTAGATATGGGTTGTTTGTGATAGAAATTGGGTTGAGATCAGAATAGGATAGTGGTTCTTTGATTTTGAGTGGCAAGCCATTTTGGCTAGGACATCTGTAAGTACTGATCATTTTGAATGTTATCTCATTTCTGTCAATTTGCATCAGTAGATTTAGTTAGTATTAGTGTTTAGTTACTGATTTATCTACATCATTTAGGTACTATAAATCTGTCATAGTAGTAATCATAAGCTTAGAACTTAGTTTTGGTTGTTAAAATTTGCACTTTTGTCTATTCACCAGTGTTTGGCATAAGCATCTTTACTGAGATATAGGTTCTAGTAGAGATCAAGTTATGTTGCATCAGTCTCATATAGCATTATTAAGTCATATCCTATCATTATTTTGCATCCTAGTTTAGCTTAAGTCAAAATTTAGTTTAAACTGCCCTTGTGATTCAAATCAGTTAGTATCAACTAGTGAGATTTTGCATTTAGGTTTAGAATCAGTAGAACAAGCTTGAATTAGGTTCATTATAGCATTTAGTGTTAATTTCAATCCATTTCAGTAGATCAAAATCTCATAAAAGTCAAACTGCATGTTTTCTTAAAAAGTCAAAATTTCATAGAAACCCGTTTTTGAATAAACTTGTGAATTTCATGTAGGACTTAATATTAGGAGTGAAGACTTGTGCTTTTGGATATTTGTCATTCTGTTAGTTGTCTTCATCATAGTATTTTTTATAATTTTTAGTTAGCGTTGTAAACTGCTTATTTGCTAGCTTCTTTTAAGCCCTTTTTCACAAAACTCCCGTTTTCCTTATTCCTTATTTCTGCTTATTCAGTGTGTTTTTCTTGTTTTTGTTTCTTATTCTAAGTTCCCATAACTTTTTTATAGCTTATTCAAACTTTGGTTCAGTAGTGGTAGCTTATTGAGGCTTTTAGCTTAATTTCAAGTGCTTATTCATATTAGTTGTGTGCCCAAATCATAGTTCCTGATCTCCAAAGTAGTTTCTGTCATTTTTTCTTGATTCTCAGTATTATTTTAGACTTATCTGGAACTTTTCATATTTTTCTCTACTCATTTGCTATTTGTAAAAGAATGTTCAGAAAAATGCAATTTCAATTTTATTAGTTTTAGAATATTCAAAAAGTCATAAAAGGTATTAGTGGTAGCTTATTGAGGCTTTTAGCTTAATTTCAAGTGCTTATTCATATTAGTTGTGTGCCCAAATCATAGTTCCTGATCTCCAAAGTAGTTTCTGTCATTTTTTCTTGATTCTCAGTATTATTTTAGACTTATCTGGAACTTTTCATATTTTTCTCTACTCATTTGCTATTTTTCTGCATTTAATTTCAGTTTTTAGCATTTTTAATTAGCTTTTTATTCAAATAATTCAGGAAATGTTCAGAAAAATGCAATTTCAATTTTATTAGTTTTAGAATATTCAAAAAGTCATAAAAAGTATTTTTCCATAATTTTATTAGATTAAATAGTATTTTCTAGCATTTTAATTAGTTTTAAATAGTTTTTAATTAATAATAAATACATAAAAAGTCTAATAAATATATTTTCAGTTTTAAAATAAGTTTTATAATATTTTAGATTTTTCTAAATCTTAATTTCACTTTTCTAGCTTTATTTCATATTTTCTTATATTTTAGGGTATTATTAAATAGTTAAAAATAGTTTTTAATTAATAATAATTAAATAAATAGTCATAAAAATAATTTTCTTTTTCCAATAATTTTCTTATGTATTTAGGATTGTAAAAATATAATTTTCATATTTGTAGGCCTTTTATTTCTTAAATCTCACGTTTTATTTTGTATGTTTTAATCGTTTCTAAGTATTTTGCTTTCACATACTTGTTCTTATAGCTTATTTAAGCTATTTTCTTTTATTTCCTTAGTTTAATCAATCATCACCCATTTCCTGTTCAATATTCACCCGATCACAGATTCGTTGTATTACAGTTTACACACCTCGTTGGGACTTAACGACCCGGGGAAACACTAAACTCCTCTGGATTTAATTGCATTGGTTTTAGACTGTTTGAATTTTATTACGGTTGACCATTCACAAGTGGTTGACTTGTGTAATAAACTTGACAGTTTGGAAGCGATCAATAAGCCACACTACCTCACACTCTATCCCTAAAAATCTGTAATACCCTAACCCTAATTACTAACAATCCGCCTCCCTCTAAACTCTCTCCTCTCCAACGAAATTTCCTCACACCTCTGGTTCATAAAAAATGATCCATCAACAAATCATAAATGAAGCTGATTATAAACACAGCCTTTATATACTTGTCGAATCATTAACCCACAAAGGATGGAATAAGTTATGCTTCTAGATCTTGTATAATCGGCTCGTGTTTCAAGATCCTTTGTGGGGGTCTCGGGTAGGTTTGATTATATGTATGTTTGTATTGTTATGATTCTTAAACGAACTAAAGGGATGAAGTAACATATTTGTTATATTCATTTCTTTTAATTGTTCGGATATAAATTGAAGTTCAACTTCACAGATCGATGATGATAGGTTAATTTCGTGGTATAGACCTTCACAAGTCTTGATACGTACTTGATACCACAAATAATCGATTGAGATCTTAGCATATGTCATTTATTTTTGGAGTCTTGAGTTATTGAGATGTTTTGTAAGATGGGATCAAGGAGAGAGTTGTTGCAAGGTGTTAGATTAGGTCAAGGACTGTAAAAGTTGTATCTGATTTTTTATTTTTGATTTGGTTTTGGACGATGTAGTAACTTGAGGTGTCAACGAGTCTATTGGAATTGGTATTTGGTTGCTTCTAGTTGTGGTCTTTGTGGTCGAGTCTTTACGATTCTTCATCTACCATTCTGTCGTGATAAAATCGCTAGTATGCAAGACAAGTCGCTATTTTGACACAAGTCGCTATAACATATTTCAGTATGACTCAAAAGTTAAACCGCCACCAAGTCGCTAACATTTTTTATAAGTCGCTAACATTTCAGTTTGACTCAAAAGTCAAACCGTCACCAAGTCGCTTCATTTTTACCACAAATCGCTAACTTGTAAAGACAAGTCGCTATCATTTTTGACCCAAGTCGCTACTTTTATTCTGTCACAAGTCGCTACTTTTATTCTGTCACAAGTCGCTAGCTTGATTATAAGTTTTTCCGGCGAGTTATTCCGACCACTTTTCCGACCATCTTCATACAAACCCAGAAAACTGCATATGAATATCATTTTTACCATTTTTACCATAGTATGAATAAGCAAGGATGACCAGATTAACATAACCCAGAAAAAAACATCATAAGGACTCATTATTTTTGACCCATTTTGACCTCTAAAAAGGACCAGATAAACAACCAGTAGGCTTTTTGGACAAAGCATACACAAACAGATTCAATACAGACTTGGACACATGTTGAGACCAGTTTAGACCATGACATATTGACCAAAAAAAGAATACCAAAACTTGTTGAAGAACAGTTTACCCATAAAAAATATTCTGACTACAACAATACACAAAACAGTTTCAAACAAGTATCAAAACCACACAAAAATCATCAAAACACAACATCCTTGGCTCTGGTACCAATTGTTAGGATCTTAATAATATTGTGTTTGATGATTCGGGTGGTCTTGGATAATGGAAATACATGTTAGCCATTTTAGAGAGAGAAAGGATAAGAGAGGGTGTTCTTGGTAGAGACTTGGTATACAAAAATGATAGATTAGATTTAGAAGCACCACCCCTTCTAAGGATGGAAGGGGTATTTATACTTACAACATATACATCCTCCTGTCAGACTGTGGATCAGGCATACAATGGGTAAAGACCCGTCCTTCCTCCACGGTGTTACACTAAACTATATTACGCTACAAACTAACTAATTAACTACTAAATAACGTAACTAACGACAAGTCTATGAGCTAACTTATGCTAGACTATAATTGGGGTGACCGACACTTTAACATGGAATTTCCAATTCCTAACATGTTGAGTAGCCCTAACAGAGTCTTTAGATTTGTCTTTCTCAACAGAATCAGGCAACTCTGAATTTGTATTTGCAAAGTTAGACGCTTGCATGTCCACACATCCACCGTTTGTTGAATCAGTAAGCAATTCCTTGTGTATATTATCATTAAGTTCTTTCAAATCTTTCTTGGAAAGGTCACTTTCTTGCAAATCAACAGAATATGTACATCTCTTTGGAGAATAAAGAGATTTCTCCTTCATGATATAATTAACTTTTTTGTTACTCCCTTTGTCTGCAATCTCTGACTTCCTGTTGGCATCTTCATATGTGTTTGTGCTTGTGTTTCCATGGTCATTTGCTTGCACATCCACACATTCATTGTTAGAAGAAGCAAGTTATTGGTCGTGCATGTTATCATTAAGTTCTTTGAGAGGCCCTTCCTGGTATTTCTGACATTGTTTTGACATCTTCATTTGCTTGAATTTCAACACACCCAACCTCTGGAGAAGGTGCAGCCAATTCCATTTCGATGTTAACATTATTTTCTTTGACAAGCCCTTCATCTATCTGCATATTAGAGCTTTCCAATGGTAACGAATGTGATGAATCAACAGTCTTGAGATTTTGTTCTATAGACTCATCATGAGATTTTGTCACATCATGTTGAGTAGCCCTAACAAAGTATTCAACTTTGTCTTTCTGAATAGAATCAGGAATCTTTGAATTTGTATTTGAAAAGTCAGACGCTTGCATGTCCACACATCCACCGTTTGTTGAATCAGTACACAATTCCTTGTGCATATTATCACTAAGATCTTTAAAATCTATCTTGGAAAGGTCACTTTCTTGCAAATCAACAGAATATATACATATCTTTGGAGAATAAAGATATTTCTCCTTCATGATATAATTAACTTCTTTGTTACTCCCTTTGTCTTCTATCTCTAACTTCCTTGTCGGCATCTTCATATGCGTTTGTGCTTGTGTTTATGGTCATTTGCTTGCACATGCACACATTCACTGTTAGAAGAATCAAGATATTCCTCGTGCATATTACCATTAAGTTCTTTGAGAGGCCCTTCATCTGGTATCTCTGACATTGGTTTGACGTCTTGATTTGCTTGAATTTCAACACACCCACCCTTTGGAGAAGGTGCAGCCAATTCCACTTTGATGTTAACATTATTTTATTTGACAAGCCCTTCATCTATCTATATATCAGAGCTTTCTAATGGTAACGAATGTGATGAATCAACAGTCTTGAGACTTTGTTCTATAGACTCATCATGAGATTTTGTCACATCGTGTTGAGTAGTCCTAACAGGGTCTTCAGCTTTGTCGATCTCAACAGAATCAGGCATCTCTGAATTTGACTTTGCAAACTCAGACGCGTGCATGTCCATACATGTAACACCCCCAAATTTGTTTAGCGGAATCATACGTGTCATGGGGAATGTTACTAAATCGGAGATCACAACACAAGTAATAAAGAACGGAATACATACTCTGTTTGATTTCATAAAATAGTTTTAAAACATTATCTTACAACATTGTTTAGATAAAATGGGCACATCCCATAAGTTCAGTGGTCCCAATATAAAAACATCATATGTGTAAAAACACTTCTTTAGATATTACTACGACCATTTACCGCCTCTTGCCTTGCATCCATGATCACAACTTAAGCACCTAAGAAAATATGCTAAAAAGGTCAGCTAAAAGCTGGTGAGTTCATAGGTTTAGATTAAAACAGTAAGTTTGGACCATAATCAAAGTCATATAATCATTACAACGAATATAATGATATATGGATGAATGTCTATTACGCTAGCTCTAAGTTCATGAAACCGATACTACAACAGTTTCTGTATGCTAAATGATATCATACAATATATAGGCCCAATGCGAGTGTTTTGTCCCTCAACACTCGATTCTGACATAGTATACGTTTCGCCTTGGACTAAGCATGGCCAACCGAACGGAGGAGTCACCCTCAATAGATCTATTTAACACATTCGCGCTTCCCAATGGGGAATTGACGGTTCATGAAAAAAGGGCATTTCTAGGGACATAAGGGCTTAGGCTAAACCACGTAATAGTAATCATGCAATAGTTTAGGTCCATAAAAAGGTTTTGCATATTTTCTCACCCCAAAATGTATAAAACAGTTTATCAAGTAAAAGAGGAGCTATGAAAACTCACCTTAGAAATTATGCAATCCAAAAGTGGGATTTAGTGAATGTTGTGAAGCGGCACCAACACGCGACCTAGATAAGGAGGGCAATGTTTAGTTCACTGTTTTAAGTATTACTTACTTAAAATAGTTCAATTGTTTTTATATTTGTATTTAAACTAAATTTAGTTTGTAAGAATGATTAAATGGTTTCACTAGTAAGTATACGAAGTATATATACTTTTCATGTTGACACTATAATGGTGTTATTGACATTAGCGTTGTTTCAAAGTAATCACGTCGTTCTATTAGTAAGTATATAAATGTATATACACTTATTTAAGTTGACACTAAAATGATATTGTCAAAATTTAGTAAGTTGGTTTATTTTCTAATTGTCTTTAGAAAAATAGTTATGTTAAATTTAAAGACTTCTCAAATTTATTAAATGATAAAATGATATAGTAGACTTCATTTAATTATTAAAATTTGGTTCTTAAGATTTATACAATGTACGACTAGCAACCTTTATGACATAAATTTGTATACACATTGACGTTAAACCTTTTATGTATACGTTATTAGATGAATCATGTTTTAAGCACTCGTTTTCTTATATAAAAACAACTTTACACTTGTTTTAATTGTATCAAGACTTTTTACGTTTGACATTAGGACAAAGTGTAGCGAACTGAAAAGGAATAATAGGCGGAAATGAATTTCGTTTGTTTGACTCCCGTTTAGACATTTCGGGTTTTACTTGAAACTCGATTAAATTGTTCAGCCGAAGACTTATGATGAGCGAATGGGCTGTGGCCCGGTAGAAACATAATATATTGGGCCCTGTTTTGAAATGGTATACAACGAGGAATGGGTTTTGGCCCAAGGATGAAATGGAATTTTTCTTGGAAAGTATTTATGGGCTGCGGCCCGATGCTACATAGAAAGTAGAATTTGGAAATGTTGGTTTTTATCACACTTTACTTCCAGATTTTTAATATTAGTGCATTTGTTCATGAAGTAGGAATTTAACATAACTGGCCTTGACCCGAGACACAACTCGACCCGAGTATGCCTATTTCGTGAAGTCTAGACCTCTCGGCTGGAAAGGCAACCATACCATAGTTGAGTACTACTCAACTCGGTTTCATCTCGACATCAACATGTAGGCTAATAAATCATGATTTTATTTCGTGATAACTACACTCAACTCATTTCATTTTCACACATATCCTAGTCTCGAATGTTGTTAACAAGGACTAAAAGAAATATGAAGTTTCCTTGACAAGGGGTTTGTCGACGGGCAACCCACAACTTAAACATCTCTTGGTGTAAGCTTGAAAGGCTCACAGTCGAGTCGAATGACGACTCGATACTAACCAAGATAACCATTTATATCCGAAGGTTATGAATTCAAGTTGGTACAAGATACTAAAATTTATACGCAAGCTTGAGCACTTAGACAAGAATGTCACAACTAACATTAGTTTTCTGGATTCAACACCTAGCGTTACTAGTAAATTTTTATATAACTTAACTCTTCCAATTTCTTGGTTTCTACATCTCGACAGGAACCATTCTAACAAGTCAATGAACAAAACAATTTACTTGTGACTATATCAATTACCGAAGATCACAAGTTTTATCAACACCAAGAACACTTAACTTAGGTATTCGAATTACAACAAGACACCACCATTTAACATGTTATTATTCTTTTAGTGTACATCAAGATTTTAAGAAAGAAAGAATTAAAAGGGTGAACCTTATCAAAGTGAAAGCTAACTCGAGATCAAAATCAACCCCACACCGATTCTTCTTGCCACGGTTCCCAGCAGACTCGAGTGTTTATCGCCTCAAGGAAAGGGGTAATTTGAGTGAGGAGTAAGATGGGTGAATGAGAGTGACTCTCCAAACTCTAATCTTTGAAATAGAAGACCTTGTGGAAGGTTTTTGACTCCCCTTTTTCTCTTGAAACTTGGTGTGATACCATATCAAGTTAAGTCTTCTTCTCTCTCACACCTATCTCTCCACTAGTCGACTTCTTATTGGAAGGGTAGAGAGGTGAAAGGGACATTTGAAGCTCTTATGGTTACCCTTGATTTCTCCTTTTGACGGCGCGTGTGTTGGTGAAGAATCAACAAAAACATTCATCAAAGTGTTATGGTTGAAGAGAGCATGATGAAAGATACTTTCCCAGAGTCCATTTTTAGCCATCCTTCTTGTGGGTATGCGTTGACTTAGAAGAGAATGGGAGGGTAGAAGACAACATATGTCTTTTGGGAGAAGGTAAAAGTTTGGTGTTATCCCTTTTTGAGGAAGGAAAACGTGTGGGTATGGATGAGTACAGAACACGACAAAATGAAGGTGGGGGAGGGCGGAGTAAACAAAGGCAAGGGATAAAATTTGTATCTTTTATTTATTCTGTAGACTTACTTTGTATTACTACTTTAAATTACAAAGTATTATGATTTAAGGTAAATGTTGTATTAAGCACTTTGGTGTCTCGCGTTATAAAATCGTGACGGAAGTATTAATGTAAGATAATTTTTATAATGTAGTATCTTATAGATACACTTCGGAATTATTATTATATTGGTAATATTTTCCATTCCAGGGATTTATTATTTGTTTTGTTTGCCCTTATCACAGTGTCGGTATGCGTGCAGTGTCGGTCACTGGGGAAAACGAGATAACCTCTCGTCTTACAATTTTTTTATCATAAGACAATAACATAATATTCATATAATGAAATGAATGCAAAAGTGATGCAATAGGCTACTGTATGCGAGTTATCTACGCAAATGATCAGGCAAAGCTTATGCATGCTTAATGACTAGGTTTAGTAATAATAATTTACCATTTATTATTTAAATATGAGTGAAAATTTACCGTGTTTCACAATACTTCCACCGTTTATTGAATCAGTAAGTAATTCCTTGTGTATATTATCATTAAGTTCTTTAAAATCTTTCTTGGAAAGGTCAATTTCTTGCAAATCAACATAACCTGTACATCTTTTTGGAGAATAAAGAGATTCCTCCTAAATTTTATAATTAAATTCTTTGTTACTCCCTTTCCTGCTATCTTTGACATCCTGTCGGCATCTTCATATGCTTTTGTGCTTGTGCTTTCATGGTAATTTGCTTGCACATCCACACATCCACTGTCAGAAGAAGCAAGATATTCCTCGTGCATGTTATCATTAACTTCTTTAGGAGGCCCTTCATCTGGTATCCGTGATATTGTTTTGATGTCTTCATTTGGTTGAATTTTAAAACAACCACCGCCTAGAGAAGCTGCAGCCAATTCCATGTTAACATTATTTTCTTTGACAAGACCTTCATCTATCTGCATGTCAGAGCTTTCCAATGGTAACAAATGTGATGAATTAACAGTTTTGAGATTTCTTTCTATAGACTCATCATGAGATTTTGTCACATCATGTTGAGTAGCCCTAACAGGGTCTTCAACTTTGTCGATCTCAAGTGAATTCCTTTGAACCTTACTTGTATTCTCTGTTTCAACTTTAGAAGCATTAAGTTCTTTGTCAAACCGTTCATCTGGTATCTCTGAATTCGTGATCGCATCGTCATTTTCTTGCACATCCACATAGCCACTATTAAAAGAAGCAAGAGATTCCTCCTGCATGATATCATTAACTTGTTTATGAGGCCCTTGATTTGGTTTTTCCGAATTTAACCAATCATGAGATTTTTCCACACAACCACTATTCCTTTTAATAACATTAATATCTTCAACTCCTTTCACTACTTGATCATTATTTAATATGCCATCTGTCTCCATTTATATATCACTATCTTTTCCTTCTTTCATCACATCATTAACTATCGTATCAGATTCTTCATAAACACATTCTTCTCTTTTGTTACCTTCATCATTAACTACTGCATGAGACGAATCTCCAACACACGGATAAAATTCACTTCATTTGAAAAAGACAAATTCACTTCTTTGTATTTGTGTTGTGTCCTTTCCACTTAAAAGCGACAAAAGCACTTTCGTAAGATTAACAACTTGTTCATCTTTTGAAAGAATCTCACATGCAACGAGAAATATGATATACATCTTTTCAGATCAGAAATAACTTCTTGCAAAATTAGGAAATTAACAAAAATAGTTTGTTAAGAAAAGTTATTTAATACAAATATTTATTCATCTGTTTAGGAACTTAAAATATGTACCTCAACTTTATGCGATCCAAGTTGCTTTTGTTTTGAAGTTTCAAAGTTGGTAATCTGAAGCCGCTCATCCTGCTTTAAAGTAATAGTTTAAGATATTTTAGTTCTGAATAAACTAACATAACAAAATGTTAACTTCTTCTTTATAAGAAACTTAAAATATATACCTCAATTGTATCATCAACCGCAAGAACTTGTTTTTCTTTAAAACTTTCGAAGTTGTTATTGTGAATCTGCTCATTTTGGTTAAAAAAACATAAGTTATTTTAACGAAATAAAAAAATTGATAGTGCTATTGATAGATGAATTTGAATAAATTAATACCTCTTGAACAACAACATCAATCAAGTTGTTATCTTCTAATAATTCAGTCTCATGAACATTGTTGCCTTCGTTTATAAAATTTAAATTTTCAAAAGTATTATTAATAAAATACTGATTCTGGAGCTAGTTATTCTGCTTTAAAAAATATATTATTATCAAATGAATGAATTAATAGATTATTATAAATGAATGAATACCTCATTTACAGAATCAATAAAGAAACGGTTGTCATCATTATTAACTGAAACATCATTTACGGCATCCAATAAAGATGAACTTCAAAATTCTCATTTCTCATCACAGTGACATTAAGTGAAAAATGGTTTTCTTCAGATGATGATCAATTATCATTATCACTTCCAACTGCTCTATCTTTTAAACTTTCACAAATTTCATTCTGATTCAAAAAAAAGTTTGAATAATCAAATATTATATTTTTTAACAAACAGTATAATCAAAATTTTCTGATTACCTGTTGCACTTCAGAATTCAGGTGTTCACATTCATCTTATAAGACTCTTTTATTCTCTATTAGTAAAATATCATTAGATTCAAATATTGGTTGATCAACTTCATCATTATTTTCCCCACTGAAAAAAACCCGGTCATCTGGAAAAACTTAGAAATTTTTTTAAGTCGTATATGTTCAGAGTCCACTTTTCTCAGCAATTCTGTTGAGAAATATTGTATGACATCTTCACTTGATTTTGTTCTTTGAAAGAGCCATCTAATATACAGCAATCGTGAAAAACATAAAGAAATAATTGTAATCAAAATAAAGAAATATTTGTTAAAAAAACTAAAGATTAAAAAAATAAAAACATACTGTTTGTTTGCAGAATTCGCAACAAGTTTAAGTGGATTGAGATCTAGAGATTCGATCATTAGACCACACCAATCAACTCCAATAATGTTATTATAATGCTCAGAAAGTGATGGTAGAAATCTCATGTTTGATTCTCCTCCCGCGCTTGAAGAAATCATTGTGGTGACCAAAAAAATAATGAAATTTAACTTGAAAGGATCATTAACTGTATCAGTTGCCAGAATGAATTCCTTGAGGTTTTTAGAAAAAGACCTATTTTCAGTTTCCACAATAAGTTTTCCATTTTCGTTAACATATTGTTTCCAAAAAGATTCAAGATTGAAGTTCAGTTTCTTGTAATTTACTCTTTTTACAAAATGAATTCCTAAATCTCCTTTTGGAAACCGTAGAATCTCATAGACCAAGTCTCTTGTGATCTTTATTTCTTCTCCTTTAAAAACCAGTGATTTTTCTTTTCCGTTGTAGCAACTTAGGATTTTCCTTTAAAAGATGTAAAAACTTATTGTAAAATATGATCTTTTCCTTTAAATCTTGTATGGTGTTACCTATAACTTATGCGATGTACTACCAACTATTTCACCTCGTGTTTCCACTTTAGCGGGGTGTGGCAATCATCGCCCTTGGCTGTTTATAATCCCTCCACCAGCTATGAGCATCACCTTCCAGCTTGGATGTCGCCAACCTTGCCTTAAACTGATCAACACAACCCAATACCTTAAAGATCTTTTCTATATATGTTATCGAGTTCTCTGTCTCAACTGGTGTGGTTGCTGAGCTGAAAGTATTGGTTTCTGCTTCTAGAACCTCTCCAACCAGACATGAATATTCGTAGGTTGTGCATCACCACCACTGCCCGAGCCTCTAGAATTTCCATGTCTACCATTTCCCCGACTACCGTTAGTCGCATTAGTGCTTTGACGGATCTCATTGGTTATTTGAGCAGTAATAGTAGGTAACAATGTCACAATTGCTTGTTGCACCGCTGCAGCAAAAGCAGAGTCTGACCCAGATTCGTTATTCCTATGAGAGCCTTAACTACGAGCCATCTAAATGATTAAAAAATGAATTAACATGGAAAAATCAAAGATTAAGATCAAAATTTGAAAGAATGCGATTATATCAAAAAGGAAACCTAAATAGAGATGAACCTAGAGCTTTGATACCATATTGTAATACCCCACCCGAGAATGGGTTAAATGTCAAACTTATGGCATCAACAAAATAAATGCAAGAGGAAGACTTTATTAATAAAATGGTTCAACAAAGTTCACCATTAAAGATCATATAATAATAATATAGAACATAATGACTTCCAAGCAAAATAAAAATCCAAATCCAAATTCAAAGCAAAATATAACTCCAAAATAAAAAGTCTAAACAATGTTAAATGGGAAAGCTATGATCAAGATAGACACTAAGTGCTCCTAAGCACTCTTCACTCATATCCTTGCTTCCCTTTTATTACCTATCGTGGAAAAAAAAATCGGTTGAGCTAAAAGCGCAGTGGATATATATATATATATATATATATATATATATATATATATATATA
Organism: Chrysanthemum seticuspe; assembly: GCA_019973895.1. Lineage (NCBI taxonomy): Eukaryota > Viridiplantae > Streptophyta > Magnoliopsida > Asterales > Asteraceae > Chrysanthemum > Chrysanthemum seticuspe. Next base: position 170,431,398 of record BPTQ01000001.1, read on the forward strand.
TATATATATATATATATATAAGAGTAATGTGAGATAAAACTTAAAATTGTAAAAATAAGAACTAGTCTAAAAAAACACTAAAACATTTATAAATAATAATTTTACCAATAAGACACAAAAACAAAAAAAAACAAAAAAAAAAATTATACAAATTAACATTGTAGCAACTAATAAACAAATGATACATGAGTTTGGATTAATGATACACCTGATACACATTACATTAATACATATTATAAAACCTGATACAAGTACAAAAACTTGATACACATTATACTTTTAATCAAAGTGTATCACCTAGGTTTCGTAAATTTTAAAAAGAAATATATCAAAACTTTAACAATTTTAGTTGTAGTTAATAAAAACTTTGTTTTTGTTGTAAGAAGAGTGTCACTTGTCAAATTTTAGTTGGATCTCATTTTAACAACTTTAAGGTTAATCTTATTTGATCTAGATTCTATATATATATATATATATATATATATATATATATATATATATATATATATATATATATATATATATATATATAGAGGTTGGATCAAATGGAAGGTATGTAAAGATAAAAAGGATAAAAAGGGTAGAAAATGTAACATTTGATAATGAGGTATTAAGGGTATTATAGGTATTTAATCTCTTATGCATTAAAATTGAAATTAGTACTTTTTGTCACTCTTTTATTGCATTAAAAACTTTTAATATTTAGTTTCACATTTTAAAAAAGCATTGCTCGTTACTTCATTGCTCTCTCTAGTACATGATTCATAAAATTTAATAATGACACAAATGTTTCATTTTGTTGACGTTAGAGGTTAAATCATAAACAACTCAAATGTTGACAAACTTGATATTAACAAGGAAAAAAATATTGACACACCTACACTTTTGTTAACATGTATCAATACAGTTGTTTAACAAATCCAAACATTTGAGTTGTTTATGATTTAACCTCTAACGTCAACAAAATGAAACATTTGTGTCATTATTAAATTTCATGAATCATGTACTAGAGAGAGCAATGAAGTAACGAGCAATGCTTTTTTAAAATGTGAAACTAAATATTAAAAGTTTTTAATGCAGTAAAAGAGTGACAAAAAGTACTAATTTCAATTTTAATGCATAAGAGATTAAATACCTATAATACCCTTAATACCTCATTATCAAATGTTACATTTTCTACCCTTTTTATCCTTTTTATCTTTACATACTTTCTATTTGATCCAACCTCTATATATATATATATATATATATATATATATATATATATCAAGAAATACTATATATCCAAAAGTAGATTGTATTCCCGAGTCGTTTTGTCTCAGCGAAGTGTGAAATAGAACGTCGAATTTCGTTCGTAATCGAGTGATTTTGAATGGTTTAAGAGGTTTTTGGATTTTATAACTACCAATAGCAAACATAAACTAAAAAACAATAATTAAGTATATAAACCAAGTACGGAAAGCACAAATAACCTAAAACGCAACTTAATCTAAAACCGAGCAAAACCGGAAACTTAACGAGCGTTGAAAAACCAAATTCTTAAATTTTAATCCAAGAAGTGAAATTTATTTTTCCTAAGTCCTAAATGACTAAAAATAATTTAGAAAAAATAATTCTATTTTTTTTATTTTTATTTTATTTATTATGAATTAAAAACACTTTTATACTAAAAATAATATTAAAAATACTAAATGAAAAATGAAAATTCTGAAAAAATCAGGAAAAGTACTTTTTTTGGGTAAAAGGTATTCACCCTAGCAATATATATTAACAATCAACCAAATAAGTACAATGGAATGTGGCAGAGGTACCACCTTAACCTCAAGCTAAGCTTGCAACAACCCACTAAAGCGCTTGTGACAGGCCACTAAGCGTTACAATTATTAAAACATACAATGACTGACATCCCGATAGGGAACAACCATCTAACAACACAAGAGTCACCACAGCTATCCGTCCACCTCTTCGAAGGAGATTGATGAACCAAATGAGACTGCCTCCTTAAAACTCCTTTCCAAGTAAAAACCTAGTGGGAAAACCTTGGAGTTGGGAGAAAGAGTACAGCTCTCAAGTGGATCTCCCACGAACAAACACAACCACTACTAACGTCCTTCAGAGAAACGAAATCCATCTCAAACAACCGGCAATGAAAAAAATCTTCATAAATAGAGCTCGCCATATTAGGAATGCATGAGAGAAAGCGGCACCTGCCAAACTTGCAATAAAATATTAACGTTCGACTTCTTCTTAAACTTGCACATGAGAAGCTTAAGGCGAACAGTAGATTTAATGATATCAACCAATTGATCTTCATAACGTCTTTGTTTCTTAAAAATTCTGTTGTTCCGTTCTTGCCAAATGAAATAAGAAGAAGCCGCAAATAAAAGCTTCGAAATAACACTTCTGACAGATCTCGACTTAGCAGTAGGAATAAGGAAATCAAAAACAGCCTCAAGAGAATAAGGCATGTCACGAAACTTTGTAAAAGCCTTCGAGGAATTCCAAACCTGGAAAGAAAACACACAATCAAAGAAAATGTGAACATGAGAATCAGGTTGATCCCTACAGAGAGGGTAGACCATCATATCATTGTTAGACTCAATATGGATATCATGGGGGCGTAACAATTCTTGAGTCCGTAATCTCCTTTTCATGACTAACCAAAGATGAAAATCATGTCTCGGGATACGGTGAGAAAACCAAACCAGATGATACCAGTCAACAACATAACCATGAGGACGAATACTCTCCCATGCAAGAGATACCAAAAAAGGCTTAAGAAGCCCATCCCTTGTACGCCAAACAAGCTGATCCTCTATATTATCAACCAAATTAGGAACATGGAGTTAATAACCGGATAACGAGCTCCCCATCCAACAGGCCACTCCCACTCATTCCTGAAATAATATTACACACCAACGAGTTAGGGGAGAAACCAGCACTATACATATCACGAGTGGAAACAACAAGAGAAAGAGGCCCATCCGTACACCATGAATCAAACCAAGTAGAAGCCTTCTGACCATTTCCCAGCTTATACCAAAAAAAATGACGAACAAGAGGCCTAAGCTAAAGAATTTTACGCCAACTCCAAGTCATATTTCCACGGAAAGGAACATCCCAGAAACTCCGATCTCTCAACTTATATGAATGAATCCATTTAACCCAAAAAGAATCCTTACAAGAGAGAATCTGCCAAATATGGGACACAATAAGGGCATTATTAAAGGACTCCAGCCTCCGAATACCTAGCCATCCTTCATGCCTAGGCAAACAAAAAACTTCCCAAGCAACTTTAGACTTGCCTCTACCAGAATTACCGTAACACCATAAAAAACCTCTCATAATCTGTTGAACCTCAGACCTTGATAGATCTTTAAGCGCTCGTGAATCGTTAGTAATGTTTATGTAATCACAAACACACTAATAGAAAGTCTCTATTACTTGTATTCTAAAGCGAAAATCAAACACAAGTAAGAACACAGATTACTAAGAATACTTTGATCCTCTATGGATCTTTGAATAATACTAAAACTTGTTTTTCCAAACTCGTACATCATACATCCTAATGTGATCCTTTTATAGACAAGGAACCCTAAACCGTTTCACAAGAAACATATAATCATAAAACTAAAAGAGATATACATAATCACTTCCTAATAAAGCTCATGCATATCCTAACTAACTATAAAATACACTGAATATCTATATCCACAGAAACAAACTACGCGGTTTTACTACTTCCGCAGAATGACTTCTTCAGCAGAATCCAGCACTTCAGCAGAATCCGTCAGCAGTCTCTTCAGCAGAATTCTTATTTAGTAGAATTCCCAACAATCCTCCCCTAATCTTGAATTTGACATGGTTAAGTTTAAGATTCTTGATAGATCTTTAACACTGGAGAACAAGAGGATTGAATTCGAACATCAGTAGCAAAGAAGCAAAACAACCACATCTCTATGATGGCAAAACTTTGAAACTTTAGATCTTTGCAGCAACAAATGACAAAATGTACATCAAAACAGATTAGTTTCATACTATTCTCATCACATCCAGGTGTGTTAACTCTTGTGAGAGGTGAATCATTGAAAATAATGGATTTGATGTCTCTTTACCCATAGCCATTACTACTAGAGTAGCCAAATGTTTAAGTTTGAAAACTATGGTACACTGATAACCATCGATTTTTATCAAATCAGCAGCTATAAACGGATTTGAAATGTCTTTACCTATAGCCATTTGCTCAGGACTAGTCAATTCTTAGATGAAAAGAATCACCTTTGGTGAATTGATTACCAAATAGCCATTACTGCTAGAGTAGCCAAATGTTTAAGTTTGAAAACTATGGTACACTGATAACCATCGATTTTTATCAAATCAGCAGCTATAAATGGATTTGAAATGTCTTTACCTATAGCCATTTGCTCAGGACTAGTCAATTCTTAGATGAAAAGAATCACCTTTGGTGAATTGATTACCAAATATGGTATTCCACTGCCTTTACCACAAGCCATATACTTGTGGGCTAGCCAATTCTTAGATTCCAAAAAAGAATAAGCCATGGTGAATTGATGACCATACAACCCTCAGCCTCTGTTGTAAAAATCGGTCCAGGCGTCTGATTAATCCCCGCATAATCGCTGATCGCTCACTAAGCGCCTTGATTTATCATAATCGGCCTATTTAATCAGTTTGGTCAAAGCTCGCTTAAAAATCGGTCAACAAACCGATTAATTGGACAAAATCGGATTAATCGAACAAAAGCGCTTATAAATCGGTCAACAAAATCGCTTAAAAATTGGACAAAATCGCTTAAAATCAGTCAACAAACCGACTAATCAGTCAAAGATCGCTTAAAATGGTCAACAAACCGACTAGTATCTATGTTTAAATTTGAACTTTGAAGAATTATGTATTATGTTTATATTTGAACACATGAAATATTTGAACTTTGATGCATTATACTTATCGCATACATATAATATAGTATAATATCTAAAATTACAACTTTGTCCCCCATAGCACTCATCTGAAACTCTCCCTTCATTAACTCGTCAAACTCCCTACACCAAGCTTCTTTAGTGGAGCCAAAGATAATGTCATCCACATAAACTTGCACAAGAATGATGTCTCTGTTATTCTTCTTTAGGAAGAGTGTTTTGTCAATGGCACCTCTTCTGTAACCATGCTTCAGCAGAAATGTAGATAGCCTAGCATACCATGCTCTTGGTGCCTCATGTAGTCCATAGAGAGCTTTCACAACCTTGTATACATGCTTTGGATTATCTGGGTCTTCAAAGCCTTTGGGTTGAGTGACATATACTTCTTCTTCAATCTCACCATACAGAAATGCACCTTTCACATCCATTTGATATACCAAGAACCCCATATAAGATGCATAGGCCAAGAAGATTCTAATGGCCTCAACTCTAGCTACAGGTGCATAAACTTCATCATAATCAATTCCTTCCTCTTGCCTGAACCCCTGAGCCACTAATCGTACTTTATTTTTTACCACAATACCCCTTGCATCTCTTTTATTCTTCAAGATCCATTTTGTCCCAATTGCAATCTTCCCATCAGGTAGTGGTACCAATATCCAAACATGCTGATGCTTGAATTGTTGCATCTCATCTTGCATTGCTTCAAGCCAACTTGAATCTTCAAGAGATTGAGTAACATTGGTTGGTTCCACTTGAGAAAGAAAGCAAGCAAACAGATAATGCTTAAAGTCTGTGTGATTGTCCCTTTGCTGGTTTGAGACATAGGAAAGAAAAGCAACTTGACTATACTTAGAACTTGTCACAGTACTTCTAGTTCGAACAGGTGCTTGAGGATCACCAATAACATTTGATTGAGGATGAGCAATGTTGATCCTTTTTGTAGCAGTGGGGTTGACATCAATTGTGGTGTCAAGATTGGTCACAGTTGGTTCAAAATCACTGTCATAGGAAGGTGAGGTGAAGATTCCAGCTTTGGGTTGATGATTACCAAGATCTGAAGGACTTGAAAATCATGTATATGGTTCTTCAAATTCTGTGGACACACTAGTAGAACTGGGAGTAGATGCAGCAGGACTGTCAGCAGATTTGGTGATGTCAGAAGAAACAGGAGAACTGTCAGGAGAATCATGATTTCCACTGACTGCTTGTGTTTATTGTCGGATTAGTGCCTCAACATCTCTTGCAAACTCCACACCAAGCCTCTCAGCTTCTAGATTGGTTGCATACTCTTGCTTCTTGAGTCTAACAAGGTCCTCTGCATAGTGTGACTCATCTCCATCCTCATCAGAAGTTACTTTAGAATTATCACCTGCAAAATGGTTAGGGGAGAAGGAAGGTACAAGAATTGGTTGTTCATCATGCTAAGACTCATTATCTGAGTCATCATCCAGGGTACCTATATATGTCAGTGGGAGACTCTTGTGTACCTGCAGATTGGTTAGCAACATATCTGGTATAACCCAAGTAATCAGTTGCGTAATCCAGGTCAAAGGACCAAACATGACCTTGACCCTGAACATTAGGCTTATCTTCTAGGTATCTCAGGTTAAGTGTCTCCTCAATCTTTTTAGCATTTAAATTATATACCCTATAAGCCTTACTATGAGCTGAATAACCTACAATATACCCCTCATCAGCTTTCTCATCAAATTTTCCCAGTGGATCACTTGTGTTCAAAATGGTCACTTGACATCCAAAAGGTTTGAGGTAATGAATATCAGGAACTTTCCCAGTGATAAGTTCATAAGGTGTCTTGAAATGAGGTCTAGTAATAGATACCTTGTTTAGAACATAACAAGCAGTGCTTACTGCTTCAGTCCAGAACATAGTGGGTAATTTAGAGTCTGCAAGCATGGATCTTGGTGCCTCTATTACAGTCCTATTCTTTCTTTCAGCAACCCCATTCTGTTGTGGGGTTCTTGGATTGCTATAGTCCCGTTTTATCCCTTGAGACTTACAGAGTTCTATTAATACAGCATTTTTGAACTCTGTCCCATTATCACACCTAATACCTTTAACCTTTTTGTTTAGCTGCTTTTCAACAAGGGTAATGAACTCTTTTAAAATTTGAGATGTTTCATCTTTAGTTCTCAAAAACAATACCCAACAAAACCTGTTATAGCCATCAGTGATTACCAGGCAGAAGTACTTGTGATCAATGCTTCTGATTTGGGTTGTACCAACGAGATCCATATGCAGCAACTAAAGAGGTTCTGAGATAGTGCTCACAGCTGTAATGGCTTTGTACGAGGCTCTGTGTTGCTTTCCTTTGTTGCAGGCAACACAATTGTGTTCATTGGTGAATACTTTGGAAGGAAGTCCTTCAACTCGACCAAGTTTAGAAAGCTTGTTAATGGTCTTGAAGTTCACATGAGCTATCCTTCTATGCCATTTTGTAGACTCATCCAGGGATGCTTTAGCCACCAAACATGTTAGGTCACCTTCTGGTTGAACATCATTCAAATTGAATGTGTATAAATTGTGGTTTCTGGGAACTCTCAGCAGAATGGATGTATCTTCTGGAAGTTTGAAGTCTTTAGAGAGCACAAGACATTCATCCTCAGAGAAGAATACTTTGTACTTGGTGTCACAAATTTGTGATATTGAGAACAAGTTAAAATGTTGCAGTTCCTTTACATAGTACACATTCTCAAAATCCAAATGAGGTGTTCTGATGGTGCCTTTCCCAGTGATTCTACCATCTCCTCCACCAAAAGTCGCATTGCCTCCTCCTTGTATGGGTACAAAATCATGCATCTTCTCTTTATTTCCTGACATGCTTCTGGAACAACCACTATCAACAATTCCGACATCCTTACTCTGCAGAGGATGATCCTACAACAACAACAAAAAAATATACAAAATATTAGTACACTATGGAGACTCAAGTCATCACTAACTTGAGCCTGCCTTGTGGATCATAAGATTTAGGCCATGTAGATGTATAAGATCCACCATTGTTCTTGGGCCTTCTTTGAAAATTAGGTCCCTTTTGAGTCCAAGAACAACCTGCTGAGGCCTTCACAGCAGTATTCCAATATCCCCTTTCAACACACATTGAGTAAAAACATCCAGGCCGATATCCATTTTGAAAATATGAACTAGTTGGTCTCACATATGGTCTAGCAACAGATCTTCTCCAAGAAGATTGAGAAGCTTTATCAGCAGAATTGTATTTGCTGGTTTTATGAGTTGCTTGTGGAACAAAAGATGGTATATCATTAACATTTTTCCACATTGGTCGAGATTTCTTTTGACTAGCACATACACCCATTCTTTGCTCATGAAAATTACAATCCTTAATCAAATGAAATTTACTTCCACAAACAAAGCATTTCTTCTTTTTAGAAGATTTATTCAAAGTGAAAGATGTTTCATTACATGCAAAAGCATTCAAACCACAAACATTAACAGAATTGTTTTTAACAAAATTAAAGACATTGTTTTGCAAAGAATTAAATGACAAGTCTTCAGAGGAAACTGTCTTGGAATTTGATTCCTCAGCAGCAACTCTAACAGGCTTGTAGGGAGTCTTGGGTGTAGGCTTGGGTGAGGTCTTGGGAAGGTCTGACTTTTCACTTGAATCACAACTGGTATATGTAGTAGACCCTTGGTCAGAGGACTTGTCACTGTTAGAACAAGAGACAAAGTCAGTAGATGTAGAATCAGGGTCTGGCAAGTCTTTTGACTTTTTTCCATAAAGATGATGTGATCCATCAAAGTCTACTGTGATGGAAAGGTCAATGGGCATATGTTCTCCTCTAATAGGTCCAGGTACAGCATGTAATTCTCCTTCTTTTACATAATTAGCTAATCCTGCTGGTGTAGATTTACGCAGATTATTCCTAGCTTCTAAGCCAACATACTTCTTAAAACCTAAACCTATCCCAGGGTTTACAGATTGACTACCATAGAGAAATCTAGCTACTTTGTCACCTGACACTAACCATTCTTTATGTCTAGCTACTTCCTCATCTAGTTCCTTTTTCAGCACTTGGTTTTCTGAAACTACATCAGCTTTTTCTTTCTGAGTACGTTTTAAATCAATTCTAGTACATTCCAAATCACTTTCTAGCACCCTTATCTTTTCATCATAAGCAAGTTGATTCTTTTGAAACCAAATTTTTTGTCTTTCTAAAGTTTTTAAAGCCTGTTTGTAAGCCTCAACTTCGACATAACATTCATTATATTTAGGTTTTAATTCATCATAAGCTTCCTTAAGTTCATTATATCTTTCACTACAACCAAAAACACAATTATGTACCTGAGAGATGCCCATTAAGGCAACTTGATTATGCTGATCCTCTGTAGTACAGCTTGCCAGCAATCCACTCTGCTCAGAACCAGAAGCTTCATCATTATCAGGATCATGCACCTTCCAGTTGACATGGTCATCCAGAGTGACCAAAGCTTTGGAGGATCCAGCTTCCATTTGATTCTGTTGATAGGTAGAACACCTAATCTCATCACCAGCCTTCCTATCCTTGCATTCTCTTGAGAAGTGACCCATCTGACCACAAGTATAGCACTTGACTTTCCTTCTGTCAAATCTTGTTGAATCTCTTCCCTGGAAACCAAAATTTCTCCCAGACTTACTCTCAAACTTCTTGATGTTCATTGAGAGCATGGCCAGTTGCCACTTCAAGTTCATCTCTTCCATATCAAGTGGATCCACCTGTTCAAAATCCTCAAATGCTAGTTGCTGCTGATTTTCATAATCAGCAACAAAAGAGTAAATTACATCTTCCAGTACACCACTAGATTTAGGTTGAGAATTTGATGTGGTGGTGATGTAGGATGATGATGCTGAGGAAATTGGGCTTGGAGCATAGGTCATCTTATGTGAGGAGGTGCTCACAAAAGCTAAGTGAGTGGGAGTAGATGAACGAAAGGGACTTCTGACATCAGGCTCAAGAGTTTTAAGTCTGTTGTAGATATCATCAAAAGTGACCAGATCTAGTCCACCTTTTTCTTTGAGTGCAATGCTTACTTGCAACCAAGATGGAGGTAAAGATCGTAAGAACTTTGAATTGCAATCCTCATTTTCTGGCTTGGCCTTCATCTGATTCAATTGACTCAAAATCCTATGGAACATGTCATATCCCTTGTGGATACCTTCTTCCTCAGAGATTTGGAATTCCTGAAACTGCTGTTTCAGCATTGATTTCCTCATCCTCTTTGACTCATCATTCCCACCAAACCTAGCCTTGATTGCCATCCAGATGTCCTTAGCATCCTCCATGTAGTGAAAGTCACCCATGTAATCATCTGGTATAGCCTGAAGGAGAATAGTTCGAACTTTATTCTCTCTCTGAACAGCCAGTATCTTTTCAGCAGTTTTGGGACCAACGATGGTAATAACACCATCAGCATCTTTGACACACTTCTTCAAACTGTTACCCTTACGGACAACTTCCCAAAGATTCCAATCAATATTGCTGATCCAATTTTGCATCTTCATAGCCCACAATTCATACTCCTCCTTCTTGAGGTATGGGAACTTTGCATTGCTGTTTGTGAGATTGAGTTGTTGCAAAGATGTGGTGTTTTGATTGTGAGTAACTTCTGTTCCATCGCTGACCCAGCCATTGTTATGGTTGTTTTGGTTGTTAGGGTGTAAAGAAAAGGATGTTCTTAGTATCACAGAGACTCTCCCGATGCTCTGATACCACTTGTTGAACCTCAGACCTTGATAGATCTGTTAGGAATTGGAAATTCCATAGTGAAGTGTTTGTCACCCCATCTATAGTCTAGCATATGTTAGCTCGTAGACATATCATTATTTACTATTTTATTAGTTAGTTAGTAGTTTAGTTTAGCGTAGTGTAACACCGTGGAGGAAGGACGGGTCTTTACCCACTGTATGCCTGATCCACAGTCCGTCTGGAGGACGTTATGTTTGTAACTATAAATACCCCTTCCATCCTTGGAAGGGGTGGTGCTTCTCATAATCTAACCTTTCATTATTTGCAAAGCAAGTCTCTAACTAGAACACCCTCTCTTATCTTTCTCTCTCTAAATGGCTAACATGTATTTCAATCATCCAAGACCACCCGAATCATCAAACACAATGATATTTTCGATCCTACAATTGGCATCAGAGCTAGGTTATGTTGTTTTGATGATTTGATTTTCGAGTGGTCTTTCATGCTGTTTGTGATGGCTGGTCTTTGATGTTTGTATCTGATTTTATATGTGGTGTTTGAGTGGTCATTTCTTTTTCACGCTTGCCATGTTCAAAACCAGTTTTTACGTGTTCATATATTGTTTTTAAAACTGATATGGTTAAATGGTTCTCTTATCAAGTTTACACAGTTTTAAACAGCTTTTATAACAGTATTGATGGTCTTAAATCTGGTTTTGATGTTATGTGTGTGAATGTTCGTGAATGATTTGTGTCAAATGGTCAAAATGGGTCTAAAAGGATGCAGTTTTATGCAGTTTTTCTGGGTCATTCCTCATAGCGAGTTGGTCATATATTCCTTCATAGAGACTTGTCTAAGTGTCCAGATTCATTGTACCTTCTTTATAGCGAGTTGAAGTAGCGACTTGAAATTTTTGAATGTCAAGCGAGTTGTTAACAGATTTGAAGTAGCGACTTGTATCAAGAAAATGATGTAGCGACTTATCTATGAGTATTTACTCATAGTAGCGACTTGCCAAAGCGAGTTGCCAAGTAGCGATTTGTTTTAAAAATGTTAGCGACTTGACTCTTAAAAACATAAGCAACTTATGTTTATAAGTTAGCATGTTGTGTTTAGAAGATGTAGCTACTTGACTAATGGTAGCTACTTGACTCATGGTAGCGACTTGACTGATTTCAACTAGCGACTTGGCTGATAAGAATAAAACAACAGAAAGGAAGAAGAAGACTAAGACTAGACCATGAAAACCAAACACCAACATCACTCGACCTCAGTATTAACATCATCAGTCTATTTACAATAACAACAACATCATTCAATCAAGCTCATCTCAGCCATATAACGAAAATTAAAAGGATTCATGACTTTAGAATTAAAAGGGTATATGGCTGAGATGAATAAAGTTTCATTTGATCTCAGATTTAGATTTCATGTGTCTCAAAATTATTCAAGAACTTCTAAAAGATCTTAAATACATATCTATTCTTCATTGATCTAATCTCAAGTGGGCTATTTTGAATCTCAGATTTCAACTTTCGTGGTACTATTACGTACATCAAGACCAATGGCCATAAATACAAAATTGACATTCATCATTGATTCATATGTATTTTATACGAAACTTATAAAGAAAAGAAAGAAACAATTATGCTTTTCCTTTGTCTTGGTTTCGATTTCGATTTCAGTGGATAATAAAGGAGATTCGAAAACAAAATGATAACTCTACAAGATCTTCAAGATGAAACCTACCTGTAAACATTAGCAAGTTGTTGAGGCCATCCCTGTGGCGAATCGTTGACACTCAAGCCAACCCTGTGGCGAGGTCATGACAAATGATTGAACACCCATGTCATGTGCTATGATTGATGTGAATACTTGTTGTGATTTAAACTTCATTTGTTTGGTGAGTGTTCTCTGTGAAACGTTTGGATGGAGGAATGTGAAAGTGGTAGGCGGATTATTGTGTTAGGGTTAGAAAGTGAGAGTAGGGTAAGTGTGTGTGATATATGCTTTTAAATACCCCGAATATTAGGGATTATGTTAAGGGTTGGACCGGTTTTACTTGTTGGGCCCATGTATTGGTTGGTGAGAATTGGATCAGGTTTGTTATTTTGTAGGTTCGGGCCTAAGATTGTTTAAATGTACGAATATGGACTCAAGTGGTTTGTTAGTCGGATTGATCATGTACTCAAATTTGAGCTGCTACTTGACAACTATTGTAGTGGCTTTGTATTTCACAGATGATACTTTTGTCTAAAGAGCTAAAACTGATATATCATTTGGCTAAATGAATCACATCTCATTGGACTTGAGCTAATGTTTTGGACCGGATGTGGTGTTAAGGAGTTGAGCTAATATTTTATCATCATGGGACGCATGTTGAAATTGTGACAATGCGAGTTAATAATGAGTTATGCTATTTGATGAGTTTGATTGTGAGATTTGTGCCAATGAGATTTGATCATGAGATTAGTCGATGAGATTTGTTGATATGATTTGGAGTGATGATGAGATTTTATGTGCTATGAGGCTTGATACTTTGGTTTATGCATTTTCACGAAAAATATTATGTTGCGGCTTGAATTGATGGTTGAACTTTGTTGACTACGGGGTTGTTTGTACGGTATTTCTTATTTGGCTTTGAAGTGAGGTTTTCCGGGCGCGTTTACTTATTTCATCTTCTTTCTTTCTACCCTTCCGCGAAGATGACTTGTTTGGGCATTTATAGAGTGTGATAAAGACTTGGCTATTTAGTTACGTTTGTGATGACTTGTTTGTACGGGGTTGTTTTTACCCTCAATGTAGCTATCACTTCGGTGTCTCACGCAGTTGAGGATATGTCAAGAGGTTTGGTACATTGGGTACACCGTTTCTTCTTCACAAGGATTAGTACAAGTTTAAGTAACAAATCTGGGGAATTTCACTTTATGATCAAATTTGGCATATCGAGTTTACTTCACCATGTTGTCACTGAAATAGCCAACAGAATATGTGGAAGATGTGTTTACAAAAGTATTTATTGGATGGTTGATGATGTTGTTGATGTTGGATAATGAACCGTTGATGAACCGCTGCATGTTCCCCTTAAACAGATATTCTCTGAAACCAAAGTTGTCATCACACATTCAAACTGACAATTGTTTGCGGTTTTGTCTTGATTTTGTAAAATCCCGCGAAAGAAACTATTTTCCGGTTTAAATCATAGACTTGTAAAATCCCGTGACAATGAAAACATCCCTGTTAAAGTAATGTGTATTTCTGGATCTATCTTGCAGTTTATTCTTGGTTTTGTAAAATCCCGCGAAAGAAACTATTTCTCGGTTGAAACCATAGAATTATAAAATCCCGTAATGATGGAACCATCCTGGAGAAAGGAGAGTGTAGTTCAGGATCTTATCTGATGCTGGTGCTACGGTTTCTGTTTCAAAGAAGGGATAAAAGGGTGTACTTCATGAATTGGATATGTGTTTGAATATTCGTCATGGCAGATTGGTTATTACATGGTTTTACTGGGTTATGTGCTTTTAACCATGATCGGGATGAAAACCATTATCATAGTTCACTTAAAATGACAAAGGAATCTAGATTTGATCTTTTAACCATAAGATGTGACAGCGGCGTAAATTCACTATTATTTATTTGAGGTTGAAGTGAAATGTCACGGGCTAGTGTACTTAGTATCTGAAGGTATCGGGGATGGTTGGATGAAGATTCTTCAAGATCCTTGTTCGAGCTTATTATCAAAAACGAAGACTTGGAAATCTAGTTATTGTTGGGTGTCTTTTACTTTTTCTTTTACCACTTGGGGGAATAGGGCTCTTACCACCACAAAATAACTATCACTTTAAGGAGTTACGTTGTAGTGCTCAGTGTCACATTCAATTGTGGATTTTCAAGAGGTGATGTACGTCTTATACTTGATGGTTGGTTGGATGAAGAGTATAGAGTACTTAGAGATTCAATGGAGGATGAAGTCTTGGCACCGCTCTTTGTTACATATGTGCAAGTTTAAGTCACGAATTCGGGTTGTTTTACTTCAAGGTCAAATTCATCATATTGAGTTTTCTCCATCAGCTGTCACGACAAAGAGCCTACTGAATGATAATGGAGATGATTACATGTTTTGCCAAGAGATGATGAAAAGAGAGAGATTATGACGTATGAACACAACAGTTCATGCCTCGATCTCTAAAGAAAAGAAAAGTGTACGCTTCAGTGCGCTTTATCTTCTGAAGAAGAGAAATCTTCTTATTATGACCATTCTCATCAACATGCTTCATGCTTTTTCCATGCGCTTTCAATTATCAAGTGAACCAGGCTACTGTTGATTGTTTTCTTATTCCACTTGCTCAACTATAATGACGATGGCGACATCATGTGCTAATTTTGCGGGAGAGAAGTGTGAATAGACTACATTTGGATGATTTCACTTATTCATTCAAGAATGGCAACTCCGTATGCAATTCTTGAGGGGGAGAACAAGTGTGAAACAGCTGCATGTTGAGTTATATCTGAGAATAAATGGTCAAACGGCTCCAAACTCATGTAAGAACCAAGCTTCTTCTTATCGGTTCATCTTTACATGGAGTTTCTTCTAAGAGCCGTTGGTTGACATCTTCATACGGACTGATGTGTTTAATGACAAAGTGCTTCCTGTTGCGGGGCTGATTTTCTTAATGAACATCTTTCTGTTCTTGTTTGATTGGGAGGGATTTGAGTCAAGGGGATTTGCTACATATAAGTTAACGGGAATGCTTTTTGGTATGATGAAGATGTTAACTATCTATTCCCCAACTGGAAAATATTGAAGAAGGTCGAGTCTACAGTCGGTTCTACATTTTCTGCTATATGGTAGAAGACTAAAGACGAGTTGCATTTGATTATCCAAAGACTTCTTCTTAATCTGGGCATTTATCAAACAGATTGTCGGTTTAGGGGAGAGCACTAATTGGGGGAGGGTGAAATGTCAGATTTAATCCCCAATTAGACTTGCTCACATTCTGCAGCAAGTTGAGTCTCACAGATACATCTGAGCTAATTATGTTCTTCTCAAATTATTTCTAGTACATGGGCTTACAAAGTGTTGCTGATTCTGAAGTATCAAAACCAGCAAGGGGGAAGGAGACACGTATCTAAACGCGAGTAAACTTGATGAACTTAATACTTCTAAGTGATTGAAGATATCCCGGGAAGACAAATGTCATTACCGCAGAGACACTCAAGGTTTGACTCATGGCGTTTAGTGTTCTTATTCCAACTATGTGGGGGAAGAGATGGAAGAGTTAGTTTCTGTAGATAAAAGAGGTACACAAGTGTGTGATGATTTTGATGTTATCGCAATCATCAGGGGAGAGAGATTGTGTACATTGGGGACGCTCATCTGTTTCACTTGAGTGCTTAATCAGTGATTCAGAGATATAATCACTTATTCCGGAGTTGACATCCGCAGAGATAAGTCATCCGCAGAGATAATCAGTGATTCGGCCTGCTTCTTCAATGTTATCGGTTATTCTCTCTTTGGGCATTCGGGTACTTCGGGTTCTTGAGCTTCATACCCTTTCTTCAGGGGGGAGAAAAGTATACATCGGGGTTATTCTTTGGCTATTGGACTTAATCTGCTACTTCGATGGTATAAGTTTCTCTGTCTTCGGGTATATGTGTATTCGGGTTCGTGAGCTCTAGTCTAAGAGACTGACTGCATCAATTCATCTACTCGGGGAAAGTGTTCTCTTGACACCTTTTTGGAATGGATCGCTTCAGACTTCAGTGGTTATGAAATTTGAGAAGATTATTTATGAGTGGGATGATACGTTGCTGTTCTTGTTGATGATATAACCTCGAACGAAGAATCACGATGATTATTCTTAAAAGGAGCAGCGGGATTTATGATAATGGTGTGCTTCTCTGTGCATCTGGCTAAGGCAAGCTTGAAATAGAGCTTCGAATCTGCTCATCTTATGGATTTTCGGTTTGGGGGGAAGCTGCCAAAGTCTCTCTTTCAGATGGTTCAATTCCTTTCTTCATTACAAGAACCTTGGAAGCTTTGGTGGTGAATGTTTAAGAGATGACGATTTCTATCTTCTACAACAGGGCTGCTCGATATCCTTATCTCGGTACTCGTATCATCATCCTCTTAAACAATATCATCTATTCTATCTTTGTATATATTTATCAAAAACATAATACAAAAATATAAAACCAACAAAAAGAAAATAGAAAAATATAAAACAAATAAAAACCCATAAAAATCAGAAAATTTGAAAGATACCAAAAATATGTTTTCTCATGACATGTCTTCTGATATCGATAACATCTGCGGTCTTAGAAATGTCATTCAACAATGGCACGGGACCATAGATGAAGTTCGAGCAGAAGGTGTAAATATTTCTTTTCTATACATGTCAAAAATCAAATGGCTTGCAGTTACTTCAGACTGTAACCCGTGCTTAAACTATGGCTTGCTATTATTTCCGATAGCAACCCGCTCTTCAAGGAAGGAAAGTGCTGCGCTAAACCAATTTTCTAAAAATTTCGTGCACTTATCCTAAAACAAAATGAGGAAAGTATGTCGAAGGACTGCTGTTCCTACACAAATGTTTTTCCGTCTAAAATTCTTCAGAAAAATATTTGTTGTTTTCTAAAATGGTGGTAAATATGTTGCTTGAAAATCAATCAGATTCAGTATTTTCAAAAAAAATTGAAAACTCAATCAATGACTTCAGCGCTTTTAAATTATTCAGAAAAATAAGTCATTGATTGAGGGGGAGAATGTTTTCAAATCTGTATCATCTAACGGACTTATCTAATTATCCTATATGCTTAACTGAAAAATTATGTTAACCTATGTTGAAGGACTAGGTGCCTAGGATATGATTGTTAGGATTAGATGACTAGAGTTTGATAAACACATAATTCCCATGCATTTGTATGATCTGATTGACATGTTGAATTGACTTTTATTAGTCGATTGCTGTTTGGGTGTTGTCGACCACCATATATTTGTTTGTATGTCTACTAACGTATGCAGATATCATGGATTATAAGAATGTTCCCGATCCGGATCCCACAATTGAAGATGATTGGATGCCGAATGGAAAGGGTAACTATATCTTGGGTTGACAAATGAAGAAACGGAGCTTAATTTGACTTATATGGAGAGTTGGCATGAAAAAATGCAACGTAAGAGGTCTCACTGCATCAGCAGATGGTTTTCTTCATCATCAAATGAAGAAACGGAGCTTAATTTGACCTCAGTTGGCATTAAAAAATGCAACGTAAGAAGTCTCACTGCTTTTGCAGATGGTTTTCTTCCAACCCTCCAGCAACAACAACAAAAGCAGCTCAACCACCTAACGTATCTTTGTGCATGACAAGTAGTGGATGATAACATTTTTTAAACAATTTTAAATAATATTGTTTTGAAAAATGGAAAAATATTGGTTTTGAAAATAAATTGGACTTAATTTTGAAAATCACCGAACTTCTTTTTATCAAAACCTAAGTCACTCAATCAATGACTACGGTCATCGATTGAGGGGGAGAGTGATTTATAATAATATATTTTCAAACGATATTTCTTCATATCAAGTTCGTTTTGTACAACAAAAAGTGGTGATCTAAAGATTTAATGTTATGTCATGGTATGATTTTCTTTAAAACTCAAAGATCTTTCAAAATGAAATTTTTTCTGTTCTTGTTTGATTGTGAAATTGTTTTATTTTACCTAAAAGATCTCTTAAAATAATCATACCTGACACTAACAATCTTTAATGTCTTAAAATGGTCCTTATCTATCATTTTTTCAAAATCAAATGTTGCCACGTCTTTCCCCAAAATTTTCTAAATGATTTAAATCAATCGGCATCCAAAATCTCAATTGGTTTGAAATTTTTGATCGGGGGAGAGATCGTGATTTAAATTTCAAATCGGTTTTAAAAGGGTGATTGTTTCTAAAGCACTCTTTCCTTCATGTGCCAAACAATTTTGAAATACATAATGCACATGATTGTGAGGAGCATTTAACCATAAACTAGAAGAGCTTTTAAATCAGGCACATATTCTCCCATGTTTTCTAAACTTTATTAAATCACTTGGGATCAAAATCTCAAAGGGTTTGATATTTTTGATCGGGGGATAATTTGTGATTTAATAATGAAATTTGATAAATGATGATCGATTTGATTCAAAAGTGCAGGCTGCTCTCCCATATGTGCTAAACGCTTTTGAATCTCGAAGCACATATTGAGGGGGAGCATTTCAAAAGGAAATTAACTTTCAAGGTACAAATATTTCTATGTTTCAATATAAAGTACCTTGATTGATTTTCAAAATGGTTTCTTAATGGCTTTTGTGATCGTGGATGTACTTCAAAAGAACTCTTTGCTCTATGTGATAAGATGATTTCAAATATCCTACACACATATTGAGGGGGAGAATTTACCAAGAAAATCAAATGGCTTTTTCTACGGAAATTGTGATCAAGAAATTATTTCAAAGAACTCTTGCCTCCATGTGCTAAACAATTTCAAAATCAAATGCACATGTTGAGGGGGAGCATTTCTAAATGATCAAAACAATTAAGGTACAAAATGCTTTGATTTTATATCACAAGTACCTTGATTGATTTGTCCAAATGATTTTTCAATTGGTTTCGAGAAGGAAAGAACTATACCAAAAGACCGACCAATTTACTTTATGCATGGTGATATAAGGATGGTTAGGTTAGGTATTCGTTCCCACGATCCCGCCAGAGCCGGAGGGATCTACCCAGGGACAATCCACTAGATAGTGTAGAGTCCTTAGGTATGATGAAAAAAGGAGAAAAGTGAGATATGGGAAGAGTGCAGACTGAGATAGAGCTAGAACTGGAATAAACCCAACAAGGTTCTAGTTATGAAGTCTTGGTAAGCACCGAAGGGGTTGAAGAATGAAAAAGAAATGAATGTGAAAAAGGGTGAAAAGAAATAGCCCTCCAATAATTCAACCTTAGGGCAGTAACCGGGTTTAATACATATGCTACTGGTAGTTACTAAGGTAACACTGGTATTGAAGACAAGATGTCATGGACCTAGTGACGCACTGCACTAAACTTCCCAAGCTACTCAAGTTCCTCTTAAAAGGACTTGTTTCATTCTCACGGGGAACCTACATAATCTATCGACTTTCTCTTAGAGATTGTTGATATTGAAGAAGGAGACCCTCTCCCTAGTCTCCGGCATAGGAACCAAATATGCACAATTGAGTCTAGAGCCAAGAGATCATCCACAATATCTCATTAGGACACAAAATATAATGAAGACTTGCTGTTTCACACAATGTGGAAAGTAAGTATATATATTGAGAGTCCTACGCATTATCCGTGTGGTATTGCCAGAACATCCGAGTGATATGTTAAATATTCACGATGAAGATGGAAATCCTTCTAGAGCCAACATCAAACAAGCTCTTGGTGGGTGACATGTGAGATCTTCTCTAAAGATCAAACTTGTGACAACTGGATAGAAACAATGGGGCGATTCATTCTTGAATCAACCTTGGTCCAGGAAATGAATTGACGAATAC
The DNA here is from genome assembly GCA_019973895.1 of Chrysanthemum seticuspe. Lineage (NCBI taxonomy): Eukaryota > Viridiplantae > Streptophyta > Magnoliopsida > Asterales > Asteraceae > Chrysanthemum > Chrysanthemum seticuspe. Next base: position 170,451,607 of record BPTQ01000001.1, read on the forward strand.
TTTTGGAAAAACCGTTCGATGTGCAAATCTTCTTTTCTCTAGCACATCGAATGTGTACTAATGTTTTCAAACACAAAAAGTATCTCTGATTGAAAAAATACTTTTGGAAAAACCGTTCGATGTGTGAATCTCTTATTTTCTCTAGCACATCGAATGTGTACTCTTTTCATATACAAAAAGTATTTTTTATTGAAAATTGATCTTTCTCATAAAACCTTCGTCGTATTGCAAAACTCTTTCTTCTAAGCAATACGCGATTGTTTTTCAAATCAATTTTTCATCAATCAGTGAATCTCAATTCGCTGGTTCACTCACTCCGTGTTGTCTTCTTTGAGACGTTCCGGTTTGAGAATAGCTAGAACAGCTGCGAAACCCTGTCAAGGAGATTCTTCAGAATTATACCTGATCACAGGCAGTACTTGTACTGATCAAAGGGGAACCGTGGCCCGTGTACCTCAATTCAACGAAAGTGATCAAAGACACTTTCGTGTGTTTTATTGCTAACTGTTGTTTGCAGGTACATTTGGACGGTTGCAGCTGATCAGAATTGAGACGTCAATCCAAAGCCGCATGCTCACAGCATCCACACTTAATAGAAGAAATCATGACTTGTGCATATCTACTAAACCTGGCTCTGATATTTTTATACAATGCTTCTGCTACACTGCTGCAAATATCATGAACCAGTAAAGCTTCCGCTACTCTGATGGAAAGATGTCATGATCCAAAAGTGTGAGCATGTCGGTCCAAAAGTCACAACATCACATAAAGGCAACACAACTATGGATGATCCAGAGAGATTCGTTGTGGCTGATGATCTCAAAGAAAGCTCGAAGATCATCAGAGATGTAGATCAGTTCAAAGACCTCCACTGAAAGTACAAAATAATCGGATAATGAAGAGTCACTACAAAAGCACAAAGAATGTGGACATTGAAGAATTGAAGCCTACGAGCTCAGAACAGAAGACAAATTAGAATGCTAGGATTCGAAATGTAAAACATGGGGTGACCTCCCTTAGGGGGAGATTGTTAGGAATTGGAAATTCCATAGTGAAGTGTCGGTCACCCCATCTATAGTCTAGCATATGTTAGCTCGTAGACATATTGTTATTTACTATTTTATTAGTTAGTTAGTAGTTTAGTTTAGCGTAGTGTAACACCGTGCAGGAAGGACGGGTCCTTACCCACTGTATGCCTGATCCATAGTCCGTCTGGAGGACGTTATGTTTGTAACTATAAATACCCCTTCCATCCTTGGAAGGGGTGGTGCTTCTGATAATCTAACCTTTCATTATTTGCAAAGAAAGTCTCTAACTAGAACACCCTCTCTTATCTTTCTCTCTCTAAATGGCTAACATGTATTTCCATCATCCAAGACCACCCGAATCATCAAACACAATGATATTTACGATCCTACAAGATCTTTGAGCGCTCGTGAATCATTAGTAATGTTTATGTAATCACAAACACACTAATAGAAAGTCTCTATTACTTGTATTCTAAAGCGGAAATCAAACACAAGTAAGAACACAGATTACTGAGAATACTTTGATCCTCTATGGATCTTTGAATAATACTAAAACTTGTTTTTCCAAACTCGTACATCATACATCCTAATGTGATCCTTTTATAGACAAGGAACCCTTAACCGTTTCACAAGAAACGTATAATCATAAAACTAAAAGAGATATACATAATCACTTCCTAATAAAGCTCATGCATATCCTAACTAACTATAAAATACGCTGAATATCTATATCCGCAGAAACAAACTACGCGGTTTTACTACTTTCGCAGAATCACTTCTTCAGCAGAATCCAGCACTTCAGCAGAATCCGTCAGCGGTATCTTCAGCAGAATTCTTATTTAGTAGAATTCCCAACATAATTTGTTCTAAATCATGCACAATACTAGAAGGAAGAATAAAGACTGAAGCCCAGTAGATGTGCATAGAAGAAAGAACCGACTGAATAAGCTGTAAACTACCGAAAAATGATAACGATTTATTCCTCCAGTCGTTAATCCGAGGCGATGACCTTTCAACCAACTCTTTACAATCTCTAAAAATCATCCTAGTAGTGACCAAAGGCACTCCAAGATACTTAACCGGCAAAACACCTTCCTCAAACGGAAGAATTTGAAGAATAGCGAGCTTAACATGGTTAAGAACATTACAGAAGTAGGCCGTACTTTTTGGTAAACTCGGAGTAAGACCAGAAGCAAGTTTAAACTCGTTCAAAGCATCCATAATAACCCCGGCCGAGTTAGCATCTCCATGAGCAAACAAAAACAGATCATCAGAAAACAAAGGTTAACAATATTTAATCGAGAGCAATTGTGATGAAAAGTAAAGAAATCAGAATCCCAAACCCGACGGTTAATCATGAGAGTGAGAATATCCATAACAAGAGTAAACAAGTATAGAGACAATGGATCCCCTTGTCTCAAACCCCGCTTACCCTTATAATACCCGTGAGGAATCCCATTCACACCAATCGAAAAAGATGTAGTAGTAACACATTCCATAATCCAATGAACCATACAGGAATGAAAACCAAAACCAGTTAGAATATTACGCAAAAAATTCCAATCCACCGTGTCATACGTCGTCTGAATATCAACTTTAAAAGCACATCTAGCAGGCCCACGATCAAGATGGTAATTTTCCTGAGTAAGAAGAATATTATCCGAGATCCTTCTGCCAGGAACAAAAGCTGACTGATTCAAACTGATAAGGGTGGTAAGACTCTCCTTGATACGGTTAGCAATGATCTTACTATTACACTTAAACAACACATTGCAGCACAAAATAGGCCTAAATCATTAATCCGGGTAGGAGAATTGACTTTAGGGAGAAGAGCTATGATAGTATGATTAACCTCTTTCAGAAGTTTACCGTTAACAAAAAATTCCTTTACCGCCTTTGTAACACCATCAGAAACAATATCCCACGCCCCTTTAAAAAATGCAGCCGAGTAACCATCAGGGCGTGGAGATTTATCATCCCCATAGAAAAAATAGCATCCTTAACTTCCTGAGAAGTAATATCACGCACCATACTCAATGCCACATTAGGATCAAGAGTAGAAGTGAAAAGATTAAGATCGTCATAAGAACTAGTAACACCCTCTTGACCAAGAAACGAGGCAAAATGACTCACAAACGCATTAGTGATCTGATCGTCAACAAACCGAACACCATTGGAGAACAAATAGAATCAATCTGAATCCTAGCTTTTCGACTCTTAACCACCTTATGAAAATAGGAAAAATTAGAATCACCATCATGAAGCCATTGAACTTTAGCCTTTTGTTTAAGAAAACGCTCTTCGACAAGAATAGCTTCATTGTAAGCATTGAGATAACAAGCATCCTCTTCACGAATATCAATATTGAAAGGGTATAAATCAAGAGCACACTGGACTGCATCCAGCTCATTACGAAGCCTAACAACTCTCTCATGAATGTTACCTTCTTTGAAAAGCAAGTTTCTGAGCGGTCTCTAAAGAGACTTTAATTTGCTAACAACCTGAAACATATAAAAACCACTTGAAGGCTTACTCCAATACTCCCGCACCTGAGATTTAAACCGAGAACTCTGCTCAAGAATGTTAGAAAAATTAAAAGGACTAGGATTAAATTTAAAAGAAGTCGGAATAGTAAGAATAGCCGGGGAATGATCGAAATACAATAAGGCTGAAATATAGCATGAGAACCAATAAAACTATCCACGAACCCGAGATTGGACATAACACGATCAATCTTCTTTAGGGTACCATCCATCCCTCTAGGTTTTTGAATCCAAGTAAATTGCAGCCCCGACCGATTAATATCCAAAACCTCAATCTCATCCACACATTCCTTAAATTCCCGCATAGCAATATCAATAATAGATGAGCCCTCCAGTTTATCTTCCAAATTAAGAGCAGAGTTGAAGTCACCAAGAAGAGCCCACGATCGGTTATTGACCAACTGCTTATGTAAAATAAGATTATTCCAAAGAGATCTCCTATGAGTGTACTTGTTGTGAGCATAGACAAAAGAACAAAAAAGCTCCTTTTTATCCGTACAAAACCGAATAAACGTATGGATAACTTGATCCGTCATAGCAAGAACATTCACATCAACCCGTGTCCCATCCTTAAATAATATGAAAACCTTTATCACATATGTTACCATTAGAAGTCCATTCCCAATTACGGAACACCTTGGCACATAAATCTTTCAGACGAGAGTTAGCTACATGCGATTCCAAAATAGCACAGACAGAAAGCTTATTTTCAACAATAACTTGAAGAACGTCATTTTGCTTAGGAGATTGGTTTCATACACCTTATATTCCATGAAGAAAAACTATACATGAGAAACACCGACCGATGAAGTGCTTGTTTCCTTTTGATTGACAATATTAGAAAAGGGCTTATCATGCATATCAATTAATTCATCAACCTCACTATCACTATCTACATTAGTGTTACCCATGTCCTCATGAGCTGACGCTTTATCATTACCGGTATCAAAAATACTATCTTTATTACTTAACGCACCAAAAGAGTGTTTCAATGCAACAAAATTGATATCATCATGAATATAATCCTTCTTGGGTTTAACACTAATATGGGGCTGTTGTAGAACACTAGACTCCAACTCACACATTCCTAAATTCCCTTCTTGGACCACAGAATCAGCAGTACTAGGATCCATATTGCATGCATTAGAAAATGTATTAGGATTACCTGTATTTGAAATATTAACCTTAGACAAAGTAACCGGACCAGTAGCATGCGATATCAATGCCCCCCCCCCCCCATCAGCCTTTGACGACTTAGAAACCGGTTGCCAACGATAATGATACGTGACCTTAGGTTTATTAAGACGAAGACCATCAATATTATTTTCTTTTAGAGGTTGTTTGCCTTTACCCTTGCGCTTACTAACCTCCACAAACCCGTCCTCGTCAACTGAATTCACGACATTAGTTTTAACATTTTTAGTACAATGCTCGTCATTATGATAAAAAAAAAAATCTTGTAAACGTCACACCGTAGAGGTTTCCATTCATACTCAATGTCAATCCATTCCATAGAATGTCCCGAACCATTAGGAAACGGAATAGCAACAACCAAAGAATCCATTAGAGCATTGTGGGACGAAACCTCCACAAGAGCACGAGTATACGAGTTACGGCCCCACGATTTTAGACAAATCATACTCGTATACGAGTCCAACATAATAGGACGACCAATCTTCGTCGTGGTCAAACTCAACCCGACCTCGGAGTATGCAACAATTGGGACATTGTGTAACTTCAACCACACGGGAGCAGAAGTGATTTCCTCCTTCCTAAGTTTCGTATTCGGTGTCCAAATGTTCAAGATGATGGGAACAAGTCGAACTAACCACGGACCTGTTTCTAACACCTTATCCATACCTTCCTTTGTCGCAAACTGAAAAAGGAAAAACCTGTTATTCAACATAACCCATTCCAAGCCAAATTTTGCCCATGTATTCTTCACATACCTCTCCACGATAGGAAAGGCAAGTATATTTCCTATAAAGTAACCATAAAGAGTATTTGCAAATCGATAAGAGATTTGATCAACCACTTGCAACGGAATCGTAACATGGGCACCATCAACACAATTCTCACTATGCATTTCGACAATGTTAACAGCTTTTAGGGGAGCACGTTCCTTAAATATTGCAGCATAGGACGATTTAGTAGTGTTAGAAGTAACACCAATATTTGGACCAGTAGCATGCTTCATATCATCATTGTTCTTAGGAATATCATCAACGTTCATATTAGGTGTTGCATGAGGTTTAACGGAAGATGCCACATCAGGTTTACCCATAGTATCATTCGACTCATTCTTGGAACTATCAACCATATCCGTATTCAATAGAGGAGAACATGAAAAAGGCTAGTCACATCTATTCGTATCATGGTTCACATCACTATCAACAGCCACATTAGGTCGAGAAGGCACATTGCGATGTGCTTTCTTCAATATCGATTTCAACAACGGGGCATCATTCAATAAACTCGATGTATTAGAACCTGAAATGTTAGATCCCTTGTCAATGTTCAATCGAATATCATTCTTATCTCCACAAGAAGCCATACCACAACAATGCTAGATGACAGAAAAAACAAAAAAAAAACCCTAAAAACACAACCAATCCAAACGCAACAGCCTCAGATCTGAATAAATATAACACCAAAGAAACCATAAAAAGGGTTACGTGAGTCGCATTAAACCAAACCACTCACATGATTGCAAGAATATAATAATAAAAGCTTAATTATGGATAATACAAAAGGAATATGGCGAAACACTAAAAAAATTAAACGAAAACCCTAAGCAGCTCGACTAGCAACCAAAAAAGAAATCGACTATAGGGAAATAATTAACGATTAATCCACAGTAGTAGAAGTATTTTAAGGTATAAGAATCAAGATTGAGAAGGGAGATCGAATTGGAACCAGGATAGAAGCAGGATCGCCATATTCGCCCTACTTTTTAGGAGGATTTTTTTATATATATTAGGAAAAGTACTTTATGATATGTTGGATCTAGGAAAAATAAGATTGGAAAAGTAGCTTATTGAAATAAGCCGGAATTAAGCTAAAATGGAAAATAAGCAAACTATGGTAAAAAAAAAAGCTTAAATAAAACAATGTGCAAACTAATAAACGTAAGTCCCTAGGGCGCGTTGGTTAAGGGGTGTGTGTGTGAGGTTTAGAACTGGTTGAGGTCAGGGGTTCGAGCCCTGCTCCACCCCGACTTCCTAGTTTTTATTTTTTACATTTTTCTTTTTAAAACTTTTACATAAACTGAAAACAAAAGCTTTTTGTGACAACAAAACTTTTAAAAACTTAAAATAAGTTGGGAAATAAGTTGTTTAGACAGACAGTTTACCTAAAGCTTAAAAGATTAACACCCCTAACTCACTTTAAGCATTAAGCTGTAAATAAGCTTTAAGCTACTCCTAATAAGCTACTAAGGGCAAAAAGCTAACTCTAATAAACAATCTTAACCTATTTAAAGCAGAAAAGAAGTAGGGATAGGCTATGAAACCTAACAGGTTAAAAATAAGCTAAAATGAAAACAAGGTTGACTGATTAAGCTTAATAAGCTTCCAAAAGCTAGTCCTACCTCTAATAAGATTCTAGAACCCCTAAGGCTACTATAATTAAGCTAAATAACCTAGTTTAACAGGAAAAATAAGCAGTTGGACTAAAATTGCAGTATAAACAGCCTATGGGGGCATATTTAAGCTACCCTAATAAGCTGATATCCATAAGCTTAGAAGTCTCAAATACCTAAATACATAAGCTAGCAAAGAATATATAAACCAAGTTTCAGGAATTTTTTTAGCTTAAATGAGCTTATTAAACTAGCTGATAAGGTCGTGGGTTGAGCAACTGTTTATGACCTTATTTGAAACAGTGATTACCTAGCTACTTTAAGACCAATTAAATCTATCTAAAAGCTAACCAAATAAGCCAAAAAGTAAAAACAGATCAAACTCAACTTCCAAATAACCTATAAACCAAATTTCAAACAAATAGGAGCTTATTAAGGGATTATAAACTAGCTGTAAAATCAATGGTTTAGACAACTCAGTTTTACCCTTTTTGGCTTTTAAGTCATTTCTAGGTGTTAAGTTAGGGTCTAAATTAAATGACTCAATATAACTCATGACTAATTTAGACCCTAACTTGACATCTAGAAATGACTTAAAATAAGCTAAACTCAATAAGCTATATAGACTATTTTCAATCTATTGAAACTTGCAGATTTTGACCAAATTACTTTAAAACTACTTTAATCTACTTAAAACCACCCCTAATTTACTAATAATATAAGTTTAAAGCTAGATCTCAATATCTAAATGACCAAAACAGATTAAAAAAAAATAACTCAACAGAAACCACAAATCCAAACACCCCTTTAATTTTATAAAATAGCTTTTTAAACTGTTTTAAGCTCGTAAAACTTGTAACTTTAGACACAAACCTATTATTAAGACTACTTCGATTATAAAGAACAAGTTTAGACAGAATTAAGCAGTAAATAAGCATTAAGACATTTTTTTGGCTTTTTGATGATTTTATAATGAAAACTTAAGCAAAAGACACGTATTTAAAGCAGACTGCACTTTTATTGAAATCAAAGAATTGCAATGTTTAAACAGAAATACATTTAGTTATTAAGCTAAAATAAGCATAAAATAAGCTTAAATAACACTAGACTAGAACTACCTTAAACTACTCCTTTTATCTGTAAGTGAGGAGGGCTTTATATAGGCTCGAGAAGATGCTTCTAGGCTCCTTGGATGCTCTTGATGCTCTAATCACAGCCTTTGATCATCTCTTATCAACAATTGGCACCCTTAGATTACTTCCACGCCTCTTTAACCTATCATATGCCTCGGGATTGCCACCTTGGCATTCTCTGACATGTTGGCAGTGATTTTAGGTTCTAGAAGGGTAAACCTCACTTAACTGTGGGTGAATTTTGTGTGTGTGAGCAAGGTAAAAGAGTGGGAGGAAGACGGAAGTAAAAAATCGGTGTGTGTGTGTTTTTTATTATTGTTTAAGTGTGGAGTTGGGTGAGCCGGGTAAAGGAGTGAGACTTGGACCGGTTGGGATTTGGATTGGATTTGTTATTTGTTTGGGCTTGGGATTTGTTAATAAACCGGGTGTGTTTATTAGATATAAATTTAGGAGATAACATAGGTTAGTTTAGGGACTAACCATGCAAATGGCTAAGGACTATTGGTGTAATTGGTTCTAGGGACTTGTGGTGAAAATAATTTGACAGTGAGGATAGATTTGGTATTTTAGGCTGAAGGCATGATCCAAAATGAAGAAATAGATCCCCTCCTACGGCTTTTTAAGCTCTTTCCATTCTTGAGCTCGGTTTCTTCAGTTTTGTCTTTTCTTTGTCCATTTTGTCATATTTGTTACATGCACATGCATAAACACAAAAACACAAATATATTTGGCATTAAGGGTTAATTTTTGGTCTTTTGGGTCCGGTTTTGATAATAAAATGGTATGTGTTTTCACACATACCAGTGACTAAGGATAGGAAGTATGTCCTATGATCCGCCAGAGCCGGAGGGATCTACCCAAGGACAATACCCATAGTAAGTATTAGAAGTCCTTAGGTATGATTGGAAAAAAAAGAGAATATGAGAAAAGGAGAAAGAAAGAGTTGAAGAATTAAAAATAAAAGTTAAGAAAATTATGGAAAACTAGAAGGGGGTTGAATAGTTTTGCCGATTTTAAGTTAGTTTCAAAAACTTTAGATTCGATGTAATGTGAAATCGTGTGGATAGAGAGAGATCTATAAGTAATGCAAGTAAAGAAAACAAGTAAAGTAAAGGATAGAAATGATACAACCGATTTATAGTGGTTTGGCTACAAGGACACCTTCCTTGCCATACTCCACTCCCCGAGTCACCTACTCGAGAGTTCAAGCATTATGTCAACAAACTCCTTCAACTCGGCGGAGAAGCCTTCACAACGTCGCTTACACTTTTTCCGATACAAAGCTAAATACCGAGTCCTTAACACGGAAGACCAAACCAACACTACTATGACACAACAAATATGTGAAATATGAAATACAAGATCTTTGCTACAGAAATCTTGTGGAGGAACAAATCAATCAAGGACCCCTTGCTTGCATGATTTGTAGAATGCTCGTGATCTCGCCTTAGATAAGGACCTATATGAGAATCACAACAAAAGAAAAAAGAACTACTATCTAGATCAAGTGATCTTAGGTTAGAAGAATGCAAGAATATATGAGAGAGTTTGTAAGAAGAGGGGTAAGTTACAATGAAGAAATGGCTCTCTATTTATAGGTAATTTCTTGCTACTGTTGCACGGATCCCACGGATCCCTTTCCTGAGGGATCCGTCTAGTGTAAACGGAGGGATCCGTGAGACGCTCCTGTTTGCCCATGGGTTTTTGGGTTATGGGTCATGGATCCTAGACTTTGGACCATGGGTATCTAAGTAGATACAATGTATCTAAAAGATGCAATGCATCTAGACAATGGGTTATGCGTTAACTCCATGGGTTATGGTTATGCTCCATGGGTATGGGTCATGGGTTGTAGTTTTTACCCATCCTAATAAACTATTACAATAAATGAATTATTACAACAATTTATATTAAGTGACTATATATGTAGATGCTTTACAAAAATAACATGTATCCTTATAATTTTACTTATGATAACATTATATTTGTTATCAACAAAACACAAAGAGATCGTTAAATATGAATAAACATTTTTATGGTTTATTTGTATTAACAATCTCCCCCTTTTTGTTGATGACAACATAATGTTATGATGAGTAAAACTTAAGATTAGATGTATGTTTTGAAATCATAAGTTTTACTTCTTCTCCCCCTTTTTGTCGAAACAAAAAGTGACCCTAATGAAGAAATAAAGTGTGGAAAAATAGTCCACGTATCTCTAGCTCCCCCTTGACGGTAGCTCCCCCTAGAATAGGGCGTCAAGTGAGAATATATAAAAACCTACAAATAAAAGTTGAGTAGTAACATGCATAAATAATCTTGTGATTGACGAAAAACAAGATAGGGATCCAAGGTTTGTAAACAAAGCCTTGTAATAAAATAACAAAATGTAGTGGTATATATGCCACATACAAACATGTAAAACTAAGAACAAGGTTTATTCTTTAAAATGACTCAAAGGAAAAACTAGAGAAGATAGTAATATTATTCCCTCCATGCTTGCATAAGGTTATTGATGAAGGTTTTGGTGAGTGATGATGTTGATGCGATCAAGGATATGGTTAAGTATGAATCGCATCTCTTCCCTAATTTCTATTGCAAGTTCCCTAGTGGATTGGCAATGTTCACAATGTAAATGATGTGGGTAATGTGTGTGGAAGGTTTCCGGGTTAGTATGATTTGTGAGATGCGGAAGATGTGGTGGAAAAGTTGGAAAATATGGATCAAAGTCCGAAATGTTTGGAGGTGGTGGTGGAAAAGAACCTAGATGTTCTTGTAAGAGGATAGGAGCTAAAGGTGGTGAAGTTACAAGGTCTTTGTAAATTGTGTTTGGAGATGTGGGAGGTGTTAAAAAGACTAGTTCTTTTGGGTTGATTTGTTGGGATCTTGTTGGAGTCTTAAGGAGTTCCAATAGAGTGACTTTAGGTGGAGACTTGATAGGTGATGATGGTGGTGTGCTTGTTGGAGATGAGGGAGGTGCTACTATGGAACAATTTGGTGATGAAAGGGTAGTTGGTGAAGAACTATTTGACAATGTTTTTGATAAACAACAAGGCCGGATGCTAATCCGTGCGGTTTTTCTAGATTTGGGTGGTGGTACTACGGAAGGTGGTAGGATAAAATTTTGGATTTCTTGAAGAGGATTGTTTGCACTAGGTGATGCATCTATGTTGGAGGATCTTTTGGATGAAATGATGATGGTTGTTTGTGAGGTTGAGAGTGATGAAGATGCAAGCATTTTAGGAACCTTATTTATAGAGAAAATAATGCATTGTAATGAATGCTTGACCCAAAATGTGGACTAAAATCTAATGATTAGATATGAATTTAAGGCATGTGATCATGAGAACACAAGCATTAAGTAACATACTCATTAGTAAAAAGGATAAAATGATGAAAATATAGAGGTTTTTAGCCAAAGTGAGAAAAATAGAAGAGAATTTCAGCTTTTGTCTCACGGATCCCACTGATCCTTCCCTCGAGGGAACCGTCCAGTGTTAATGCTGGGATATGTGGTACTGGTGACTTAGGCAGCTTGAAATTTTCCTTTTGGAAACATTTGTGCCTGGTGTGTGCCTATATGGAAACCATTTGGAGTTGCGGTTATCTCGACTCCTAAAAGAAAAGGAAAAATAGACTAGAAGTGAAAAAGCATATTATTATGTGAGATAACCCGAGTGCTCCTAATTCATTGTTGCTTTAAATGAATGTACCCGAAAACACATATTAGTTATGTGTTCCCTTTAGCATTCAAAAGACATGAGATGCAATGAAAACGGGTTTTTACTTGGTATTAATAATGAAAAGGAGGTTTGTCCTAGACGTGAAAAACAACTTTTATAAAAATGATACGGGAAGAAGTATCTTTTAGAAAACATTTCGAAAAAGTTTCTTGTTTGAAGAAAAAGTTTATCTTTATAAAAAAAATAAGTATGAAATTACGTGTTGTAAATAAAACTTACTTTAGGTTTTGAAAATTCCCGTATTGTTTGTGAGTTGTGTGTTGAAATAGAGATCCTAGACTCAGAAAAGAAGAAGGCTAGTGTTTACATACCTTGTAGAGTTTAAAAACTAATTACGATGATTGTTCCATAAGACCAAGACCAAGACAAAGCAAGTTGAATTGTTCCCGCTTCAACGGTTTGGTGAGGACGTCGGCTATGTTGTCTTCGGATGCTATCTTCTCAATAGAGATGTTCCCCTTTTTAACATTGTCTCTTAAGAAGTGATGACGGATCTCTATATGCTTGGTGCGAGAGTGCAGCACCGGATTCTTACTTAAGTCGATGGCACCATTGTTGTCACATAGAATGGCTATGTCACTTAGATTAATATCGTAGTCAACTAACGCTTGTTTCATCCATAGTGCTTGTTGGCATGCTTTGCCGGCGGAGACATATTCGGCTTCGGTTGTTGATATGGCCAATGTCGTTTGCTTCTTCGAGAACCAAGATGTTAAGCAACATCCCATAAAATTACATAAACCACTTGTACTCTTTCGGTCAACATAATCACCTACATGGTCAGAATCTGCATATACAATAGTTTCTACCCCCGTACCCTTAGGATACCATAATCCTAATTGAGTCGTTCCCTTAATGTATCTAAATATTCTTTTGACCGCTTCTAGATGTGATGTTTTAGGGTCTTCTTGAAACCTAGCACATAGACAAACACTAAACATGATATCCGGCCGACTAGCCGTAAGATAGAGAAGACTATCAATCATGCCATGGTATTTTGTGTTATCAAGGGAATCACCGTCTTCATCTTTTGTAAGTTTAGTGTCGGATGACATTGGTGTTCTTATAGGTTTTGACTCTTCTAAACCAAATTTCTTTAACATCTCTTTTATGTATTTAGATTGATTAAAGAAGATACCATCTTCTACTTGTTTGATTTGTAGACCAAGAAAGAAACTTAGTTCTCCCATCATACTCATCTCAAACTCGTCATGCATGATTTTACAGAAATCATCACATATTTCTTGACAAATAGATCCGAATATAATATCATCCACGTATATTTGAACAATAATTATATGTGATTCCTTTTTCTTAGTGAAAAGTGTATTATCAACTAACCCCATGGTGTAGTTGTTTTTTATTAGAAATGACTTGAGTCTATCATACCAAACTTTTGGGGCTTGTTTAAGACCATAAAGAGCTTTCTTTAATTTATACACATATTTAGGTTTTTTGAAATCGATAAAGCTCGGAGGTTGAGCTACAAAAACTTCTTCATTAATAAAACCATTAAGAAAAGCACTTTTAACATCCATTTGAAAGAGCTTAAGATCAATAGCACAAGCATATGCAAGAAGTATTCTTATAGACTCTAATCTAGCCACGGGGGCATAGGTCTCATCAAAGTCTATTCCTTCTTGTTGATTATACCCTTGGACAACGAGTCTAGCTTTGTTTCTAGACACTACACCGTTTGCATCTAACTTGTTTTTATATACCCATTTGGTTCCTATTATGGTTTGATTACTAGGTGGAGGGACAAGTGTCCAAACATCGTTAGAAACAAATTGATTTAACTCTTCTTGCATAGCCATTACCTAACTTTCATCGTTTATGGCTTCTTGTGTATTCTTAGGTTCTATGGTTGAGACAAAACAAAATAAACTACTTTGGTTTTGTACTTGAGACCTTAAGGTTCTTTCATTTAACTTTCCTATGACCTTTTCTACAGGATGATCTTTAGACTCTTTAATATTGATGATTTCATTGTTTAATGGTTCATCTTCTTTGTTTGTATTTTTCTTTATTTCTATGGCATCACTTTCGACTATCTCGTCATCGACAAGAGGTAGGGTATGTTTGGGTGGACTCTCATCAAATTTTACGTTTAATGACTCTTGAACCTTCATTGTTTCTTTATTTAATATGACATAAGTTTTGCTATTAGGAGAGTAACCTAAAAAGATACCTTCGGTTGATTTAGGATCAAATTTAGTAAGGTAATCTTTAGTTTTAAGTAGAAAACATTTGCTACCAAAGACTCTAAAATGTTCTAACGTAGGCTTTTTGCCTCGAAGTAACTCGTATGGAGTTTTACCTAAAAATGGTCTAATTAAGACTCGGTTAAGTATGTACGTTGATGTATCAACGGCATTGCACCAAAACGTTTGAGGTATGGATTGCTCATTTAACATGGTGCGACTCATTTCTTGTAGGGTTCTATTCTTCCTTTCAACTACCCCATTCGATTGTGGAGTGCGAGGAGCCGAGAAGTTGTGAGTAATACCATTAGCATCACAAAAGGCTCCAAATTGCACTTCATTATCAAATTCCCTACCATGATTCGTTCTAATAGACACTATAGGACTTCCTAATTGTCTTTGGATTTTCTTACTTAATATTTCAAAGTAATCGAACATTTCAGTTTTATTCTTTAAAAATTTAGTCCATGTGTACCCAAAGTAATCATCCACTATAACCAAAGTGTAGTAGTTGCCTCCATAACTTTGTATAGCGAATGGACCAAATAAATCCATGTGAAGTAATTCTAGACACCTAGTTGTAGAGACCATATTTTTAGCTTTGTGACTAGCATGGACTTGTTCTACATTACAAGCATCACAAAAGTGATGTTCATATTTTAATTTTGGTATATCTCTTACTAGATCTTTGGATGATAGCGATTGAAGAAGTCGCATATTGGCATGACCCAATCTTCGATGCCATAAGGTCGAAGTATCATCCATAGAGGTAAGACAAAGTTTGTCTTTAGGTTCATTACCGATTTTAATGACATAAACTCCATGTTTCCTAATTCCTCTTCCTATAGTGATACCGTTTTTCAATATCTTACTACCGGTTTCATTAAAAAGTACGTTACACTTCTTATCACATATTTGTCCTATAATTAAGAGGTTAAATTTTAGGTTTTCTACATGACACACATCGTTAATGGTTAGAGATTTGTTAGAAATCATACCTTTACCGATGATTTTGCTTTTACTATTTCCAAATACCACATTTCCTCCCTTGAAGGATTCGTATGTGGAAAATAAATCTTTATTACCGGTCATGTGCCTCGTGCACCCGCTATCCTTGATCCATTCATCCGGATCTAGGTCAACCTTTAAGCACACCTAAGAAAACAATTAACTCAAAATTTTGGTCCCCATTTGTTCATGGGTCCATTAGTGTTATACATTTAATTCATGTTAGACATATATGGAAAAGGTGAGTATGCATTCCATGGTGCAAAGTTTTGAAATGGAAAACCGTTTTGCATATTAGGATTCCATCCTATTTGATGGTTACTTCTCGGATAAACATTATTAGGTCTCCTTATAAATGTGTTTGGTTTTGAAAATGATGGACCTTTGTTTCTTATAAAACTTTGATTTTGTCTTGGAGGTGGTTGTCTAATAGTAACATGGGTTGGTTTCTTCTTATTAACAATAACAAAATCGGTTCTAGATGAGGAGGCTACATTATTACTACTGTTTGCTTCAGCAGACCCACGGATCCCTGGTTTTACACTAGCCAGTTCCTTTTTTGTGGGATCCGTGACTACAATGACTTGTTTTTCTATTGCTTTGCGAATTGTGTTTCTTTGTTTTCACTAGTTGACGCATCAAATTGCTGAAAGCCTAAACCTTTTTTGTTGTTTCCTGTTTTAACACTATCTAATATCATATCAAGAGTATTAGTATTCGTTCTAGCAATCTTAGAATCTAGATTATCAACTAGTTTTTGAATTTGAACGCAAAGCTCACATTCCCCACTTGCTATCTTCCCCTTTTCTAAACGTTTTAATTTAGCTTTTAATTCAAAGACTTCCTTTTCTACACGTTCATTTTGGTTTTTCAAAATATTGTTTTGTTAATTACTTTTAAACTAATTTTGCAAAGTTTATCATATTCACGATGTAATGAATCATCATCTAATGATGAGCTACTATTGTATTCGTGACATACCTCGGCATTTGCCATGAGACAAATTTCTTCGTCATCCTCCTCGCTCTCCCCACGAACCACTCACAAACGCTTTTTGTTCGTCACGTTTGGGACACTCACTAATAAAGTGATTAGGGTCCCCACATTTAAAACAAGCGCGTTCATCCCTTGTTTTCTTGTCATCTTTGCCTTTCCGGAACCCCTTCTTGTCGTCAGATGGTTGCTTGACATATCTTCTCTTTCTTCTAAAGAACTTCTTGAAATCCCTTACGGCCATGGCATACTCTTCGTCATCACTATCCGAAGAAGAGTTTTCTTCATCACTTGAGACCTTCTTGGCTTTTAAGGCAAGAGATTTGTGCTTCTCCTTCTTATCTTGAGGCTTCGGAATCTTTAGCGAGGGCAAGCTCATAGACCTTTAGATTGCCTATGAGTTCATCGACGGTGAGAATTGACAAGTCTTTTGATTCTTCGATTGCCGTCACCTTAGATCTCCACTTGGATGGAAGTGCCCTTAGATATCTCCTAACATGATTACGACTAGAGAAAGACTCATCAAATGCTTGTAATGATGTAATTATAGTATTAAATTTAGTAAACGAATGATCTAGAGTATCCTCATCCGATATTGAAAATTGTTCATATTGTTGAACAAACAAATCTATTTTATTGTTTTTAACTTGTTGATTTCCTTGATGAGTTACAACTAAAGAATTCCAAATTTCTTTAGAGGTTTTAAGCATGGAAATTCTTTCGAATTTCTTTTTGGGTAAAGCATTGTATAAAACCATTTTAGCTTCACTATTTTTGGAAAGCTTTTTCTTATGATCATCGGTGAGTTTATCATGAGGTGTGTTTACTAAATTTCCGGTTTCATCTTTTGTAGTGGCTTCAAAATCGCCTTCAAAAATGATGTACCAAAGATCAATATCTTTTGACTTCACATACGTTTCGAATATATTTTTCCAATAAATAAAACCATTTGTTTCAAGTAGTGGAGGTCGTTGCATAGATTGCCCTTCTTTATAATTTTCAGAACCCATGGTGATTGAATTTTTTTTTAAATACTATTTACTTTAAAACTTTTGTAAACTTAGCTCTTGATGCCAATTGTGGAAAACTAGAAGGGGGGTTGAATAGTTTTGCCGATTTTATGTTAGTTTCAAAAACTTTAGATTCGATGTAATGTGAAATCGTGTGGATAGAGAGAAAGTATAGATCTATAAGTAATGCAAGTAAAGAAAACAAGTAAAGTAAAGGATAGAAATGACACAACCGATTTATAGTGGTTCGGCTACAAGGACACCTTCCTTGCCCTACTCCACTCCCCGAGTCACCTACTCGAGAGTTCAAGCATTATGTCAACAAACTCCTTCAACTCGGCGGAGAAGCCTTCACAACGTCGCTTACACTTTTTCTGGTACAAGGCTAAATACCGAGTCCTTAACACGGAGGACCAAACCAACACTACTATAACACAACAAATATGTGAAATATGAAATAAAAGATCTTTGCTACAGAAATCTTGTGGAGGAACAAATCAATCAAGGACCCCTTGGTTGGATGACTTGTAGAATGCTCCTGATCTCGCCTTAGAGAATGACCTATATGAGAATCACAACAAAAGAAAGAAGAACTACTATCTAGATCAAGTGATCTTAGGTTAGAAGAATGTAAGAATATATGAGAGAGTTTGTAAGAAGAGGGGTAAGTTACAATGAAGAAATAGCTCTCTATTTATAGGCAATTTCTTGCTACTGTTGCACGGATCCCTTGCTTGGGGGATCCTCCTAATAAACTATTACAATAAATGAATTATTACAACAATTTATATTAAGTGACTATATATGTAGATGTTTTACAAAAATAACATGGATCCTTATAATTTTACTTATGATAACATTATATTTGTTATCAACAAAACACAAAGAGATCGCTAAATATTAATAAACGTTTTTACGGTTTATTTGTATTAACAAAAAGGGTGAAAAGAAATAGTCCTCCATATGTTCAACTTAGGGCAGAAACCGGGTTCAATTCATATGCTACTGGTTGTCACTAACATGACATCGGTATTGAAGACAAAGACGTCATGGACCCAGTGACGCACTGCACTTAACCTTCTAGCTACTCAAGTTCTCTTAAAAGGACTTGTTTCATTCTCACGGAGAACCCTGCATAATCTATCGACCTCTCACTAAGAGATGTGTTGATACTGAATCAGGAGACACCGCTCCAGTCTCCGACTACTAAAACCAAAACGCACAAATCGAGTCTAAGCCACGAGATTCATCAAAAGATCTCTTAGGAACACTGAACATTTCTACACTTGTTGTTCAAACAATAAGAATACAAGTGGTAAATTTGAGTCCTACGCAGATCCTAGCAATCTGTCAGAACATTTATGAGAGGATTTACTAATGTGCTCCTCAGTGATTAAGTGGAAACTCTTGCCAGGGTCAACATCGAACAACCCTGACAGCAGGTCACTTCGGTAATCCCTTGTGGGTTACGCTTAGTGTTCGCGGTGGTTTCAAACGGTCTACAGTCCTGGAGTGATACCTCGATATACTCCAATGGCTCACAACGACAGAGTGAAGATATTGAGTACAGTGACATGCCAATGACCATCTGGTCTGAGATTCGTCAAAGAACGCACCAGCGATCTGGGATGTACCTGTACAAAAGATCTGAACTCTTACGTCGGGAACTTTATTGCTAATTGTTTACATACAGGAATGGAGTCCCGGAGTTCCAGGAGAGACCATTACCACCACCACTATCATCAACAGTATTCCATCTCCACATGCTCATCCCAACATCATAACATAAGATAAAGATCAGCAAAGTTCAAAGAAAGCTCTCACCAAAGATCAAAACAAAGTTTAAAGACCAATGATCAAAGCTAAGTAATTGAGAGATGTACAAGTATGAAGATTCAAAGTCAAAAGAAGTATGAGCATGTTGGAGAAAGACGTAAAGACACTAGAGACTAAGACGTTGATGAAAGGCAGATAACAACATATGATCACAACAACAACAAAAAAAGAAGAACAAAGATACATGAGTCGTCAAGCTAAAGAAGAAAAGTTGCAACCTTTGATGACCAACCCTTAGGGGGAGATTGTTACATGTAACTATTATCAAGTGTCGGTCATTTATTTATGTAGTAAGTTGCTTAGTTATTAGGCTTATATGTTAGTTTATATTAATAGGCTTATTAAGTAAGCCCATGAGCCTATGTAAAAGCCCATTAGTATGGAAGGAATGATCTACACATGTAACTCTCATTTGAGAGTGTTGGTTATTTCATATATACACTAAACCTTTGTTAATTTATATTGTGAAGTGATCGACCAATCTTGTTTCTCTTTATCTCATTTCTATCATCTCATATACATGTATTACAACAATTATGGTGACCTAACATATAGAAAATGCCAAAAAGTGTCAACAATGTTCAAACATATTCTGGACTATAGATATATGAAACAAACTGATAGATTGTGTCAAAAAGTGTCAAAAAGGATAATATGACTTGACTTGGGTTATATTTAAAACAGATTTTTTTATTTATTTTATTTTTTATTTTTTTTATTTTTTTTATTTTAGAGAGAAGATTGTTCATAGATTTACTCAACTCCAACCATTTTTACTCAGGTCTGTATCTCCTGGCTTGGTCTCCATTACCCATTTTTTCGCCTATAATAGATCTTGTAGTAGCAGCAAACAGGCAACACATCACGTGTCTTGGTATTTTTGCCTATATTATTTCCACTGAGTTAGGTGCACAGAACACACAACTGGCAAGACTATTTTGAGTCTCTGTATTCGTCTCTAACAACATTTATAACATATCATTTTCCTTCTAATAATCATTGTATCCCACTTTCTATAGCTTGAGATATCTAAATCTTTCTTACTCGTGACAGGCATCCAAAGGACCCAACAGAACGTGATAAAGATCATCTCACATCTTTAGGCAAGATATTCAGGCTTGAGGAAGATTGTTTTTGGGGTTCTATTTTCCGTCGTATGAAAGACAAGAGTTAAAAAGCAAAATAGGATAACAAGTAGATTAATGGAGCAGATATCTAAAACAAGCCATCTGGTGTCGATCACAAGGTTATACCATGTCGTTTTCTTTGCTCTAAGCCTCATAAAAGACCAAAAACACAAAAAAGAGCATATATTTCAAAGCTGAACACATCGCACCTTGCACTTGGCAGGCTCAACCTGACTGATGGTAACTAGCAAATGATGCAACATAGGTACATATCATAATGAGTGAAGTTCAAAATAATAATAATAAAAAAAAATAAAAATAAAAATAAAAAAATCAACTAGACTTAAGTCGCAAGCACAAACAGATACAGAGGTATTCCTTCTGTGCATAAGTCAAAACATTTGTTCTGAAATCTCAAAGCATTTATGTTATAACTCCATATCTGTAGGTTTTTATCAAGTTACGAGAAATTAAAAGATAAATCTAGCCAGATTGAACTATAACATAGTAATCGAGCAAGAAAAGCAGAACCTTAGTTGTATAAGCAGAATAGCAGATTAACATCTCATTGAAGAACTATGAACGATTGAAGTCATAAACATCTCTATACACCAACAAATAGTAAGCTGACGATAGTAACATTGAACTAACCTAATGGTTATGTATGCTAGCAATAGTAACATTCACCAAGTGCAAAACACATTTTTTCAGTTAACAATAGCCAAGAACCAAAAACCAACTCAATAAATCTCTCCGATGTAGAGAGTGCACTTAAATAACAGTGCAACATATTACAAACACAAGTTTTCAAATATACATGAACCGGAAGTTGGATATAGAATTACCAACTTTACCATTCCATGAGTACTATATATACACAAGCTTCTAAGGTTAAGGGGATTATTTCACAACCTAGTTCATAAAGAGGATGAACGTATATATCCTCAACCCCATCTAAACAGACACACGCAAATAAATAACCAACATTTTATGCAGAAACACAGAGCTCCGTTCCCTGGTTCCATGTTATAAGGTTGAACAATTATATGTAGATTAAGATAATAAAGCGAATCAAACCCACCAGTTGGATTCAAGAACAACAACTTGGGCAACGGACCAAACCATTTTCATTGCAATCGGGACATCTTTTCAGCATATCATCATCCTCATCAAACACCTTCTTACTACCACTACAATTCGCACAAGGAACAAATCTAACATCCCCACAAGCCTTACACACCTCCCAAGCACCACTTGATCGAACCGGAAGCCCTTTTAAAATCGAAGCAAGCTGACCAGTCTCATGAAGCTGCTTAACAGCATCAGCACCACCAATATGCTTCCCTCTCACAAAAACCTGTGGCAAACTAACATTTTTCGCACCCAATACACGCAACAACTCCTTCCTATATTCGGCATCCATGGATATATCTCTTTCATCAATTGTAACCCGAAAAAACTTAAGAATCATCCTAACTGAATAACAATCCTCATATGTTCTTCGAATACCGCGTAAACTAGTGAAATAAACCACAATTCGATCTTCTGTACCAGGTAGCTGAATTGGGTCAGAAACATTTGATTCCGATTTCAATTTCGACGCTTTTCGAGACTCTTTTCGAGACTCGAATAAGTTGCATAAGCTTCTAACCTTTCCTTTAATAGAATCGGGTACTTTGACTGATTCAGAGCGTTGAAATGATGAATAATTGAAGGGTTTTACAGGGATATCAGTTGATGATGAATTAATAGTATAAGATCGGTTAAAGGGTTTCTTGTCATCAGAAGACCCAAACATTTTTATTTTATTTTTAATTATAAAGATGATAAATTTTATGGTTTTTTTTTATGAAATAAATTATGGGTTTTGTTTAAGTTTGTTAAAGGTTGGTGGGTTTGTGAGATCTTGCTTAAATTTTGATTAAAAACAGTGGAATTTGAGGCAGAGATAAGAGGGTTTGATGATGTTTGGCGTGTATTCAAAGGTAAATGAAGAGAGAGAATCAGATGCTTCTTTTTGTTAGAGAAATGACTTGATGTTTGCTGACCCTGTTTGTGCACAACAGTTTACATCACACGCACACAAAGACACAAACAACATGTACCTTTGTTTATTGTGGATTTGGTTCCAAGTCAAGATTTGAGTTGCCATATCTATTTTGCAGTTTTTTTTTTGTTTTTTTTTTTTTTTTAATTAGATATATTGTACCTTTCTCTCACCCATTGCTTAAAAATTAGGGTGCGATTGGTTTGTTGATGGTGTTGGATTCAGATTCGGATTTGAATTTGATTTTGGATTAAAATTAATGATGGAGAGAAAAAATTAAATCTTATACAAGTTTACTTTATGTAAAAGATTTTATAAAAAATATTATTTAATATTATTTTATAATGATTATAAAGAGAGAGATAGAGTAGAACATGTGAGACCCACATGAAAATAAAATGAATCCTACCTTATTAGAGCACTCCTAATGATAACACAAGTTAAACTTTAACACCGTGCCACATCAGCTTTAACATTTCACCTTAATTCATCCAAAAAACACTCACAATTATAACATCCCAAGTTAAACTTTAACACACCAACAATTTACAAAAACAACCCCTCATTTAGGGGCAGAAATGAAAAAAAAAAAGAAAAAAATGAAATAACGCCGATTAAGTGAGTAACGCTGGAACTTTAACGCCCAATAACGTCGGATCCCCCAACGTTTAACGCCGGATAATGTCGGATAATGCCGGCTCCGGCGTTATTGATGGAGATGCTCTTAGGTAGGAATGACTTTTGATAGATTGATTCACTTTTTTGTAGTCAAACCACAAACCAAACATATTATTTAGATGTGGAGCCCACATTAATTTCTTTCTTTCATTCTACAACTCCATACAAAACGGGCCCTTGTTGTTTTTTGAATTTTGAAACGATTTAACTTCGGGCTTTGTAATGGTTTGTTAGGCTATTGTTAGGATATGAAAGTGCTGAAGATATCAAAGTACTGAAGATATGAAAGTACTGTAAGCTGCAAAGTACTGGAAGAAGTCAAATAGTCAAAGTACTGCTAAAGACAAAGTCAAAGTACTGCAAGATAAAGTCAAAGTACTGCTAGAACAGAAGAACTGTTATTTTCGTTTATGGAAAGTATTGTATTCCATGTTTAGATTACTTGTCGTACAAGGTTATCAATTATAAACCGACTAGGATATCCTTGAGCCTATAAAAGGACTCCTAGATTGGCATTAGAGGTACGATTTCAGAAAAAGAGTTTTAGAGTTTACGAATTAAGAGTTTAGAGAAAAGTTCGAATATCTTAGAGTTGTATTAGAGTATCTGCATAATAAGCAGATTTAGAGTTTTATTAATAAAGTTTCTTTTTAGCTTTGTTAAGTAAATTCCGCGTACTTAATAAAGATTGATCAGTGTTTCTTTGTTAATAACTTAGGATTTATCCGAGGTTATTAAACCTTAACAAGCTAGTTTAGTTTGATTAAAGTATATCGATCCAACAGCTATGCATAATGGAGGTCGTCAAGCTTGGTCGACTGATCGGTCGTCCATTGTCATGTCATTGTGGAGCTTTGGTCGTGTGTGGCTATCGAAGGAATATTTCCAATACCCAATTACTCACAAAAAATCCCCTTTTATACAAAATTCGAACGTTGGATTAAAAAAAAAACTTTTTAATTTTTTTTACCACTTTTACAACATTATAAATATCCCACATATTTCCTCATTTCATTCACAAATTCAAACAATAATTCTCTCAACACCTTCAAACACATTCTCTTAATTATGTCTTTCGAGCTATTTCTTAATTCTTCGTCTTCGGACGATGAAGAAGAAGTTATGAGTGAGCTTGAGGAGTTTACGCAGGCAACTTGGGCCGAGTAAGCGTCACTGCCAAAAGTCCGACGAACCCAGTAGCTAGGGATCATCACGATGCTCCTATTCGTTAAGTGGCGGCTTAATTTTCCTAACACCCAGTGTATGACCAAAGAAGATTCCGTCAGCGGTTCCGAATGAGCCGAGAACTATTCACACAAATTGTTCGAGAGGTAACCGATTATTCTCTTTATTTTCAACAAAATCTTGATTGTACGGGCACATTTGTTATTTCCCCATTGATCAAGTGTACTTCGTCAATTCATCAATTGGCATACGGGGCCGTTCCTGATTCTCTTGACGAGTATCTACAAATGGGTGCAACAACAGCTCGTGATTGTTTCCGTAACTTTTGTACGACTATCATGGAGTTATATGATGATGAGTTTTTGCGAAAGCCCACGTATTCTGACCTTGAAATACTATATGATAGTCACGAAGAAAAGCATGGGTTTCCTGGGATGACAGGAAGCATTGATTGTACAGGTTGGCCGTAGGAGAAATGCCCAAATAGTTTAAGATGTCAATTTGCTAGGGTGATCACGGGCCAGATCCACTCATTTTATTAGAAACGATCGCCTCCCAAGATTATGCATTTGGCATGCGTCTTTGGTGTTTCCAGGATGAATAACGACGTGAACGTTTTACGTCGATCCCCTGTTTTAAATGATATCAAATATGGGAGAGCACCGGTGATTTTGATCGTTTCAGTACGTAGATATTTTCCAAAGAAATACAAAGGTATGTATTTCCCGGGTCGTTTTCCCAACGAGGGATGAATGGAGTTTGACAACTCACGTCGCGATTCGGGATTCGAATGGGAAATAAGGAATTTTGGGTTTTCTAATCTACAAGGCAAGGAAATATAAAGGAAAGCAATAAAAACTACAGAAACTATAATGCAAACAAGTAAATGCAACTAATTATGCAAATTTAAACTAAAAACGCAATAAAACGTAATTAAGGAAACGCGAAATAAATGCAACTATGCTAATTAAAACCCGTAAAAATGAACTTCTATTTTTTCTACAGCTAAGAATGATATTTGAAAAATATTTGTGAATTAAAACTATTTTTTTTGGATTTTTCTTGATTTAATTTTGAATTAAAAACTAATTTAAGACATTTAAAATAGACTTGAAATACTAAAAATTAGGAAAATAAACTAGAAAATTACAAAACTATTTTTCAAAAATCTTAAATAACTAAAAAGAGTTTTAGAAACTGGAATCACATTTTTTTGACTTTTTCTCAATTTATTATGAACTTAATACTATTAAAAACTAATTAAATTCCTAGAAAATACTACAATAACTAGGAAAAACCTTGAAAAATACTTTTTAAGACATTTTTATTTTTCTAAAACTAAGAAAATTTAAATTGCATTTTTCTGAACATTTTATGAATTATAAGGATTAAATGTTATTTAAAAATGCTAGAAAATGTATTAAAATGCAGAAAAATAGCAAATAAGCTGAGAAAACTATGAAAACTTCCAGATAATTATAAAATGATACTGAGAATCCATGAAAAATAACAGAAACAGTTAACTATGGTAGATTAAGCAAATGGGCATGAAACTGATGAAATAAGCACATGAAAATAAGCAATAAGCTACCTATAAGCTACTATAAGCTAACTAAAGCTCAAAATGACCTAAACTAACTGATATAAGCCTTCTGCAACTGAATTGAACCTAAATAGCACAAGCTAGAGGCATAAAAGCTACATATCATGTTCTAACTCTACTATGCCAAACGGCCCTAACAAGCTACTTTAAGCCTAGATTAAGCTAGCTAGAAAAATTCCTAAAAATTAACTAAAATGACCAGGCAGTAGACAACCAACCAAAGAGCTAGAATCCAGAATTTCATCTAATTTGGCCCTATATTGAAGGAATGAAAAATCAAAACTATAACCTATTTGAACATTATTTGGAATCTTTGACTTTTGATGAAAATTTGCAAGTTTGACTTATATGAACTTTGATTGATCAAATCTGATTGTAAATGATACTAATAACTGAACTAACACCTAATTAAGCTGATATTACTAATCCTAAACCTCTATGCAAAATGCAGGCAACTGATTCAAACAAATATGAGCTTAAGGACAGTTAACATGCAATTTTGACTTACAGTGATTGTAATTGCAAATAAGTGACCAAAATGATTATTACTAACCTAAATAAGACTAAACTACTAGAACTTAACCACTGAAAAGCACTAGACCTCAAAATTGATGCCTAAACCAAACACTAGTTAAGAATTTCAACTCAAAATGCAAAACCAAGCCTAACTAGTCCTCTATTCAGATTTCATATGCTAAAGTACAACTTAAATGAACCAATCCTAACATTAATATCCTACTAAACTAATCTAATGAATGATATGCAGATTATGCAGATGAAACAACTAATGACAGCAATGATCTATAGTTAAAACAGAAATTATATCAAACAAAATCAAACAATTAACCAGTAATTATTACTACTATAATGCAGATTCAAGATAGAGACAGAATTAGAACTTACAACAGGTCCAACCACAATGGTTTGTTCTTGCTATCAAAGAACCACTAACCTAAACCATTATATCAACCTCAAATTACCAAAATCAACCCATATCCAAAGCTATCTCAGCAACATAGAACAAATTACCCATGATTCTGCAATTTTGACTTTTATTGACTATATGCTAAAACTGATTTTAAGAAAACTTAAAGAAGTAATCAGCTCATACAAGCTTATAGAGGCTTGTGTGAGCTTAATGAAACAGTAACTTCACCTTTTAAACAACAAAAAACTGAAAATGATTAATTGAGATGTAACTTTTCAAAGTAAAAACGTACAATTCATTAATCAAAGAAGAATTACAAATTGAGATTACAAAGTATTTTGAAAACTAATTAATAAAACAGTAAATTGACAAGAAAAACATAAATGGTAACAATTTCTCTAAAACAGTGAAAAATTGGACAAGTTTCTTTGTGACTTAAATGGACTATTAAAGCTGAGCCAGGAGATTTTCAGAAGCATCTAGGAGCACAATCTCAGCCATTGATTCATTCATCTCGTCATCTTATTCAATTTGGACCCTTAGATTGGATTGGTGATGTGTTCCCACCAATGAAAAGCCTCCAATCTTCCACGCTGGCTATCCAGGTGACACACACCCTCTGACACGTTGTCAGAGGGTTCTAGAAGTCATTAAGTGTGGGTAAGTTTTGGGATGATCGGGGTAACTTGTTGATTGGGATGAAACAGTAACACTGGGAGGTAAAAGTTTGGGCGCGTATCTGTTTCAGGGGTGATTTTATTTTTTATTTGTTTGACTAGTGTGGTTTGTGGGAGTTTGACTAGATGGGATAAAAATGGGATTTGGTATTAACGGGTAGGATAGTGGATCGGGTGTAGTTTTTGTTTAGATTGGGCTTGGGCAATATTGGGGAAGGTTTGGGCTTTAAAGGGCACTTGGTGTTTTATTAACTTTGGACTAAGTTACATGAAAAGATATTATCATTAAGGACCATTTATGTAAACTTGCAAAAACCAAGCGCCAAATGTGTAAATTTAGAAATGATATGGGTGAAAAGGTAAATTGGTATAATGAAGGGTGAAAGGGTACAAATGGTAAAATGGGATAATTGAGGGTGGAATTTGTAATTTTGTGAAAGTTGAGGGTTAAAAAGTGAAAGCTTCCAAATTATGTCCCGAAATCCGTAATTCGCACTTTTAAGCATCCAAATCCCATAAAACTGCATCCCGGCATCAGCTTTTGCACTCTTCTTTCTCTCGTGCTCGGTTTTTCTTCGGTTTTGGCTTCTTTTTGTCTGTTTCATCATATCCGTACCTGCACATACAAAAACTCAAGAAACACGCAAATATTAAGCATTAACGGCTCTTTCTTGGTTATTTTGGGTCTGATTTGATAAAGAAATAATATGTGTTTTAGCACATATCAAAATACCCCAGACGAGACCATTGTCGTGTCCCCACGCAATGCAATCAACTCATGCTTCTAAAACCAAGGATTACAATCTCTTTCTACTAAACCTATGAAGAAGTAGCAAAGATTCCTCAAAAGAGATTAAGAACCCTTAATTCTAAAAACGCCCCGTTTACCTTTTATTTCACATGTAGATATTACGATTAAGCACATTCCGGTTATGAGTGACGGTTTGTTGAACTTTCATGTCGATCAATAACTCCAACATTTTTCAAACGACACGTTAGGTTCACGGAGTAGGAAACACAACACAGCGTGAAGCGACCATACGGATAGAATACATCGTCCCTGATTTTTCACAAGTCCCCAAACTAAGCGTAAAATCGAAATCATTGTTAAATATGATTCTAGATGCTAACACTACCCATGGAAGTTACTTGTGTAATTACCTTTTGTTCCCATTTTCCTATTTTCCTCTAATTATTTTATTTTTGTGAGAAATGAATTTCTTCAAATTTCTCGTTTCGATAAGAATTAATCCGATAAAGATATAAAGCTAAGTCGATAATTAGTTATCCATCTTCTCTCAAGAACCATTGTCTCAAAAATGAGGTCCACATCAAGGAATTTTTATTCACTTATATTTTTGACTTTTTCATTTTTCATTTTTTTTTTCATCATCATTTTTTTTTCTTTTTTTTTCACCATCATTTTTTTTTACACTTATACTTTTTACTTATATGAGCTATGAACTACGGAGCTTCACGGGGTAATTCCAAGACTATAGGCTTCATGAAATGAGGATCCCAGTGGGTTAGACCAAGACCTCACCCAATCCCGGCTAAAGATCCAAGGGGATCTCGAACCGCAGCTCATAACTTTACTTATTACTTATTACTTATTACTTATTTATTACGGATCCTTGATGTGTACCCAATTTTTAAAACAAAGATTCTTTTAAGAATATAAAGAACTAACTATCGCCAAAAACTCAACATCTCTAATTATTTATTCACAGATATGGGGTGAAACAATTTTGTGGGAACAAAAAGCCATAAGTACCTTCGATGGGCTCTAAAGAGAACCAACTACTCCACGCTTAGCATCTAAACTCATAAGTAACTCTATCATTTCTCGATCTCCGCAAATTTAAAATCCCAAATAATGAGATTCGCGGATGCTTAGCCGATAATTTTTTAGATTACCTATGGTTAAGGGAACAAGCTAGGGCTCAACACGCCCGGTCAAGTCAGAATTCCATTCCTACTCTCACCAGCGGAAAGTCAACAAGGTGTCAAAACATATATTAATTTAGCTAATGTTTCGTCAAATAATCTCAAGTCTCGCATTTTTAAAGTCACTTATTAGAAACTAGCAAATCTTTTCAAAGCTTCGCATATGTAAAATCACTTAGGGAAACTTGCAAATTCTTGGCCTTGTGAGCTAGAATCGGATTTTATAATCTCTTGTCTAAGCAATTAGCAAAGACTTTGTCAAGAAAAACGCATATTTAAAGTAACTTCTAGGAGACTAGCAAGAACTTTTCAATCATAAAACTAGCAAAAGCTTACAAAAAAGTTTAAATTTTCTCATTTTTTGCACAAATTTTTCATTTTCTAAGGAAAAAAACGGGGTTGCTAGAGTACACGACAAAAAACAAGCAAGTGCGGTCAAATCAAATCTAAGATTACCCACCCCAGACTAAAATGAAACATTGTCCTCAATGTTTAAAGGCAAGGGTAAGAACGAAAATCTAAAAGCCGTTTATTAAGTATGCTCAAAGATAAACGTTAGTCGATAAGATTTCGGATATCGGATTTCCATTGGCATCGATCATGAAACTCGAGTGGAGAAAAGACAAACTTCGAGCACGAGAGTCTTCATATCGAGAAAATCCTAAACAAAACATCACAACCAAACACGAGAAATAGAAGAGGCTAACCCCTTCACGTCACTTATTAGAAAATAGAAAGAAGATAGAGATAAGCATGGGGTGCCTCCCACGAAGCGCTACTGTTTTTGATTACTGAGTCGCTAGCCTGACTCGTCCCCGAATTCATTTGTCCTTGGGGCAACAAGCGGGAAGAATACCAGGGTCAAAAATGGTGTCCTCATTCCCGAAAGAATGAGACTGGGTGGGATGGGTGGAAAAGAAAATGTCGGGCATCAGCACTGTAACACCCCCAAAAATGACTCAGCGGAAGCATACAAGTATTGGGGTGCTACTAAATTGATATCACAACATAAGCATAGAACAACTGATTTTCATAAATAAACTTTTATTCATTTCTTGAAAACAATGTTTACATTATTGATTTGTGCGGAAAAATGGCCCATTATAAAAAGGAGGTCCCAATACATAAATCAGAGTCATCTATGACCATGCCATGCCAAAGCCCAAGCGCCTCCAGAGTTAGCTATCGCCTTTTTAATACCTGAGATAAACATGCTTAAAAAGATCAACACAACGGTTGAGTGATATTCATAGGTTTAGTGAATAGTTGAACACAAGTTAAAGATGATAATTGCTTCGAAGACAATTACCATAGAAAACAGAGATTATTATTATGCACTAAGCTCATGATACCAATACTAACTGCATACACCTAATTACTGGTGTAAGTAAATAAAATTGCCCCCCAAGATGTAATAGCCAATTACATAGAGATACCAAATATAGTGCGCCCCAGTTATTTTCGATAACCGAGTCGGGGTCGTCAATTCCCATAGTACTATCCACGATATTTGCGTTCACTCGCAAGTGATTAATGGTTCATGATGAAAGGGACTTTTGGCTGGCAACTTATGCTATAATAATAATAAGCATGCAAGCATACATTTTAAGAAAAAGACTTGTGTTCTAGTTTATAGCATGTATCTCCCCCAAAGAGTTTATAAAACAGTTAAAAGAGTAAAAGTGGGGCTATGAACTCACCTTAGCAATTAGAAGCATGAAATGAACAATTCAAATAGTGGTAGTGAGTGGCTCCGACGCGCAACCTAGATTAGTACGACAGCTTAGTCTTTATTCATGTTTAAGACCCCGATAAAGTTTAATGAAACTCTATATGTTTTATAATGTTGGTGTTGTTGTTGTTGCTTGTGTGGCATCGTTTAAGCTTGAAAAATAGTTTATTAATGTTTATAAGTATTGGCTCTTGGAATAAATGGAGGAATGATGTATACAAAACTTTCGTATAAGAGTTGACTCGAATATTGACTCAAGTATTATTGAAGTGGGGAATAGATACAAATCGAATTGTATTTATTAGATTTTTTAGGTTTCGCGGTGTGAAAATATATATACAATATATATTTATTGGAGTTGTGGGAAAATAATATATTTGGATAAATATATTACTTATAGTTTACGCGGATGTGGTCGTCAAATAAAAATATATGTTAAACATGTTTACTTAACGAAAAGTGTAAAATATATAAGTTTATAAAAGTCTTAGGGTGAAAAGTGTCCAAGTATCAAACTTGAGGGGTTGTAGTTGTAAAGATTAATATGAGTTTCAAACTTATAAAAGTTTTTAGATAAGTGTCAAGTCATGTTGGTGGGTTAAAAATGTTAATTTTTAATACAAGTTATAAAACTTATTAAGAGTTTTTAAGGAATTTGGTGAGTGGTACCAAGTCTAAGGACTGAATCTGCCAATTAGTGAAAGTTGTAAAATAACAAAAAAAATAAAGAGGATATTCTGCCGTTGGCAGGATTTGAACATGGGTTGGTTGGGAGACAAAACAAGCCACGCACCAACTGGACTACAAGTCCTTTGGGGTGTATGTCTTGCACACTAATGGGTTTTATTTGCTTGTTCGTGGCTTTTGTTTGGGCTTGTGACTTCCCCATCGTGTACTGAGTACAACCCAGACATATATTTCTTCAACTTTTCCTAAAATGAATATTTCTAGTTGATCTATCAGTGAGCTTATAAGCACAGCTTATTACAAATAAGCTTGAATAAGCTTTTGGGCTCCTTGAGCTCGACAAAGACTCGGTTTGTTTGTATTTTCGAAACAACTCATAAGATGAGTTTTAGAGTTTTACAAACTGTTTATAAGAACGTAAATAAGCTGATATGTGATCTCGAAACTCAATAAGATCGTGAATAAGCGGTTGGCTTTACGAAACCCATCAAGCTTTTGTTTGAGCGATTTAACGGAACGTGAAATGGCTTATTGGCTCTCATGCGTTTTGTGACTCGTTAGAGCAAAAAGAAAAGAAAATGAGTTTCAAAAGTGAGTTGTGTCGGGTAAAACAAGTTATAAAACTAGTTCGATAAGCAATATACCAAGAAGTGAGCCAAAACTTAACAAGTAATCGTTAGAAGATAGTTTATACACATTTGAATGAAGTCGAAAAGCCTTTTAAATTCTTTTAAAATCCTTTTCAAATCCCGAATAAGCATCAAGTGTTTATGAGTTTGATTTACGTTAAAACCCACATCTTTTACGTCCAAATCTTTCATGTGAGCATGTTAACGTAAGTTTATCATGTTTAGATTTTATTAGTCGAGTAAAGCTTCGATAAGTTTCCATTTTAACGAGGCATGTATATTTCGAGAAAATGAGTTTTAGCAACATATGTATGTCAAAGGTGTCTATTTTTATTTAACATGCAAAGTAAGGTTTTTAAACATGAAGTTATATCAAGTTTAGGCCACGAAAATCCTTACATTGGTGAATGAGGGTGTCGAATGAAATGAAAGAACCAGATGCAAGACTTTAACCCAAAGACTCCAAATAACAAAGCTAGCTCCAAGTTTTTATCCAACTTCTTCCAAGCTCAAAACTCTTGTTTTATTAAGTTAAGTTGCAAATGAAAAGTGTCAATGAATGTGTGTTTGCACTCGGTTATAAAGACACAGTGGGATGGTTTTTCTTTTATTATCCAAGGGTTACTAGACATGGATACATGAAATGTGATTACACAACTAACTAAGTTGTACCATCAAAGCTGTTGTTGTTTTGAGGTGGACGGCTAGTAAAGGACCAAATAAAGGAGATTGGTGTGAGTTTTTAAAAGTTTGTGTGTATCCTCTCTTGTGGTCTCGACAGCCTTAAAAAGAGATCAAATAGGGAAGGTTTGACTATACCTTCTTGATGGAGCTCTTGTGAAGAGGTATTTTAAGCTTTAATCATTTTCCCCTTTACAAATCCTTAGGATCCCTCGTGACCTTCTTCTTGGGGAAGAGAGGAAGTTGAAAATGACCTAACCTCATGGCTTGTCTTGGAATCCTTTGGAGGAAAAAGTACTTTGCCCTTTGATGGTGATATGAGGACGGTGAAGATGTGAAAGTGATCCTTCACACTTTCTTGGGGATAGCGAAAGATGAGGGTTGAAGCAACAAGGCGTTAGTTTAATAGTTGTAGGCTAGGGTAGCTTGAAAGTAGTTTTTGTTTCCTCTTTGGTTTGGTCTTACACGCAAGAAGCAATTCAAGAAAACAATGTTGGGTTTTGTTTAGTTTTTCTGTCGAGGGGTAACTATAAAAAGAAAGAATACAAAGCTTGGCCATTGGTTTTTGTTGGCTTGTGTTGTAAAACCCTAAAAATACGAAACGTGTTAAGAGACTAAAATACCCTTGAAATCGAACATTTATTAAATACGTAAAAACACGTTTATATCATTTAACGAAAATTAAAAAGTAACTTACGAATAATAAAAACTTAACGAATATGTTACGTGATCATTTTGGTACGACGAAAGATGTAAATGTCTCGCGTAAAAGTTTGGGCCTTGTTTTCGTTATTTGGGAACCAAGATGGGCTCGTTTCTTTTCTTGCCAAGCCGAGAGTCCAAGAAGCCCACAAGGTGGCGTTTGTTTTTGTGTTCGGTTGGACCAAGCCGAGCCCATACCCCCTCCTCAAGCCCAAACCGAAATTTTACTACCACTATAAATATAACACATAAACTCAAAAGTGAAACCCTAGTTTTGGTTGCCTCTCTTTTCTTTTTCTCCCATTCGGCCGAATACCTACACCTTTGGTGTCGAGATTTTTTTTGCTTCAACAAAGCTAAGGTATAACGTGTTTCTCGTCTTCCTTTGATGCACCTTAAGTTAATATATTGTAACTTATTTGTTTTAGTCGACTTGTGTTTTCTTTTTCCTTGTGTCGAGCCGTATGAAACCAAACAACACAAACCCTAATGATTTGAACCTTATAAGTATTAAAGAACATGTATGTAATATGTATTATTGAATCGGATCATGGTTAAGTCGAGCTATAAAAGAATCGAACCACATATATAAATGTTATCATGCCTAATAAATTCGAAACCCTAATTGGAATGGAACCCTAAGTGTAATTAATGGTCTAAACATGTGATTATAGTGGTTTTAATAAACCCTAAAACTGGACAGCATCATATGTCGAATTTGTGTGTGTTATATATCCAATTTTATAAGTGCAATAACCTGGGTTTTGTGGGAAAAGTTTATTTTATGTCTTAGTTAAGTTTTCCAAGTGGTTTGGTCGAATTTGGAGTTGTCTAAGTCGTATTTTTGAATTTTACAAAATCAAGTGTCAAAGCTGAGAAAACGGGTCTGAAATTTAGTTGTAATGTTTGATTTTTCATTTTCAAACCATAAGGAATTGGGAGCTCTCCTTTTACAGGAGTGATATTTATGACATAAATGAATTTCTGGGAGTTTTGGGAATTTTTCCAAGGTGTCTAAACAGGTCCAATAAGTGTAAACTTTTGAGGTGTATTTTCTGATTACTTTCTGGATAGGTCTGGACTTGTGATTTTCCATAGGCCATTTGGCATAGAGATAGAACCCACCAATTTTTGGAGACTCTTTTAAATCATATGGGAACCCCTGGAATTTTGCTTGATTTCATTTGAGCTAAGTAAGTATTTTTTAAAAATCGCTAAAGTCTGGTCCGAATATGAGTTTAAGAAACTGAAAGATAAAATATGATATCAATAGGTAACACACTTACAAAGGCATAAGAAGCTTATAAAAGGAACTAATAAGTATTATACGAATCGTAATCCGTGTAGATTCATTGAAGAAGACGTGGCGTCGTATCTTCGTGTTCGTTCATTCAGTTGCTTTCCTCTCATTCGCGTTAAGGTACAGATATTCTGACCTTTTCAGTAAAGGTTCCTTATGATGTTCTTTTCGTTAGCTTTCCTAATTTACTTATTAGGGTTTCCGATGCCATTGCTATGAACCCTTTTCTGATAGTTTGATCTGTAGCTTATCTGAACTTCTGTTTTATTGAACCATGCAATATCTGATTTGAACTAGTGTTACGAAGACTCCGATATGCACACTTGTTGAACCCTGCTATATTTGATTATGAACTTCTGAATTGTGAACATTAAATGTTGAATTTATGATTATGAAGTATGATATGTGATTATGATATAATCTCTGATTTCTGAGTATCTGAATATGAACTTTTGATATGAACTATCTGCTGTGTTATCTGTTTGACCTTTATGATGAATTATGATCTGTGTCAGTTATGACATTCTGATTTGACCTAAGATAGTTTGACACCCGAGCCAATTATTTAACTAGTCATGGGGGTTCCATGTCCGTATCAGTGATGCACCTCTGATATGACTCTAGGGCAGTAGAGTGATGTTCTGCCACGTCCCTGGATGGTGGAGCATATTTTGTATATGTAGGACCCTTAGAGCTTAGGCTATGACCTGTGAGAAGTGGGTAGACATTAGGTTTCCGTCTGTTCAGATATCTTTCGATTCCTTTTGATGGTCGTTCAGATTTGACTTCGATATCATTTTGCCTTCACTGAATTGGCCCTCCTCTGTTCGCATCGAATTTTGTTATTTTGTTTTCGCTCGTCCGTTTGTCGATCGTTGGATGGAGACTACCTGTGGAGCCAAAGAAGATGGTGCCGACCCTGCGTTGCTGCAACATTCCCTGGGCTGGAGAGGTTCATGAAGCAGAAGCCACACTCGACTGCCGTGCTGCGGGAGACAGCAGGATGCTGCTGGAGGAAGCTGGACGAATCAACCAAAGACGCAACGACGGAGACGTGATTCAACCGGTGGCTGAGAAGATTCGTCTACTTCATATGATTTGGGCGCGACTTATGTCACTCTAATTCGTTTGTCATGCGTTTCAAGACGGTTTGATATTCTGATAAGTGATTCTGATCTGTATTGCTTTTCTCTGATTTGTTCGGAACTCGGTGTGAATCGTGAAGTTTTATCGTTTAGCATTCTGGTATATCTCAGCTTTTCTTTCTGGATCGTCAGTAATAAGTCATGAGGAAGAATACGAGGTGGACTCGGATTTGGAGTCTACGGCTACTAGTAGGTTCAATCCGACACAAGAATAGGAATTTCGCTTCTGATTTGTTACCCTCTTTATGAGAATTTTCTGACAGTTGATTTTGAGTTAGGTTCTTTTGTTTTCATTTAGACGATTGAATCTTGGATCATTAAGTTTTGTTTTGGAAGTTCATCTTAAGACGATTCTGCAAATTTTGTTTGATTAATGGAAATAAAACAAAATTTTGAAGTATAGTTCCTGTCTGTTGTTTCTTTCTGTTAGATTCGTTAAGTTTCCGTTAGTCCTCATAAGTTTTGTCCGCTATTTATTTTCTCCATGAGGTTTTTACCGCTTGAATGAAGTACGACCATCATGATGGTATACTCATGTGTATCTGGTTTGTTATAGTATGTTACTTGCTATCTGTGTATTATCTGTATGTGGTATGTTTTGTTACGATATTAGTTATGTGTTTTGTCATGACCCGAAACCGAATATAATGACAATAAGAACTTGTTATGTGATGCAAGTATTATGACGCCTGATCAACGTAATAATACCGAGATCACATAATCTGAACTTATTGAAGGTATACGACGTCTGGGAAATGCCTGTAGTTGATGTGTGATAGGACTTTGGCTTGTATCTGTTATTTGGTGCTTCTCATGTTCGTTTGAATTCCATACCTATTTGTGAGATTTCGTCGATATTGGTTAAGTATAAGTTTTGTACGTTTGGAATCCGAAGTTGTTATGATCTGTACGAACCTATAGATTGCTATGACCACCTTAAGCTTATATGTCTCCCCATATTTTTACGACTATTGAGGCCGATAGGATTTATTCCGTATATGCATATGATGTCCTCATCATTAGATATCTGAATAAGTCAGAATTTGTCATTTGATTTTCTGCGTCTCATCTGTTCTCCGCTATTATTCTGATATGTATATAATTATCTATTATAAGTATTTGAATATTGATTAAATTTCTGAATAAGTATGAGTTCAAATATTCTGATAAGAAATTCATTTGTTTCGAGATAAGATTAACGTTCGTTATCTTCCTAGAAGTTCTGAAATCCGATTCGTTTTCCGTCCTATTCAGTCTGTTCAATTTCGAGGACGAAATTTTCTTTTTAGAAGGGGAGAGTTGTAAAACCCTAAAAATACGAAACGTGTTAAGAGACTAAAATACCCTTGAAATCGAACATTTATTAAATACGTAAAAACACGTTTATATCATTTAACGAAAATTAAAAAGTAACTTACGAATAATAAAAACTTAACGAATATGTTACGTGATCATTTTGGTACGACGAAAGATGTAAATGTCTCGCGTAAAAGTTTGGGCCTTGTTTTCGTTATTTGGGAACCAAGATGGGCTCGTTTCTTTTCTTGCCAAGCCGAGAGTCCAAGAAGCCCACAAGGTGGCGTTTGTTTTTGTGTTCGGTTGGACCAAGCCGAGCCCATACCCCCTCCTCAAGCCCAAACCGAAATTTTACTACCACT
Organism: Chrysanthemum seticuspe; assembly: GCA_019973895.1. Taxonomy (NCBI): domain Eukaryota; kingdom Viridiplantae; phylum Streptophyta; class Magnoliopsida; order Asterales; family Asteraceae; genus Chrysanthemum; species Chrysanthemum seticuspe. Next base: position 170,489,411 of record BPTQ01000001.1, read on the forward strand.
ATAAATATAACACATAAACTCAAAAGTGAAACCCTAGTTTTGGTTGCCTCTCTTTTCTCTTTCTCCCATTCGGCCGAATACCTACACCTTTGGTGTCGAGATTTTTTTTGCTTCAACAAAGCTAAGGTATAACGTGTTTCTCGTCTTCCTTTGATGCACCTTAAGTTAATATATTGTAACTTATTTGTTTTAGTCGACTTGTGTTTTCTTTTTCCTTGTGTCGAGGCGTATGAAACCAAACAACACAAACCCTAATGATTTGAACCTTATAAGTATTAAAGAACATGTATGTACAGTAAAACCTCTATAAATTAATACTCGATAAATTAATAACCTCGATAAAATTAATAATTTATCCGGTCCCAACTTGGGACCAGTACAAATTTGGACCCCAATCGATAAAATAATAAGATAATAATTTTTTTGAAACCCCAATGTATATATATTAGTCCCAACGAAACTATAAATTAATAATTACTAAAAATTTCATATATACGTATATATGTGTGTGTGTGAGAGAGAGATACACTTCAAAATCTTAAGATTATTTAGTAAAAAATGAATCCATAGTAACTTATTTTTTGTTAAACTTCAAATCTATATTGAGTTTACCTTAAAATCTCCTTATTGCACTAAAGAGTTGGTGTGTTGTCTTCTCGTATTGCAACAAAAAGTGTTAATTTTATTTTCATAAAGTGTGAATGTTAATTCATAAAATGTTAATTGGAACTTGTTTTTCAACTTTATTCCGTCTCTAATGAGTATACATTGTAACTAGCTAGTATATTAGACTTGAAAATTTAATGGTCATACGTAAAACCTCTTTAAATTAATAAATTATTAATTTATCGATATAATAATATCTCGCTAAATTAATAAAATATCCTGGTCCCAATACTATTAATTTATAGAGGTTTTACTGTAATATGTATTATTGAATCGGATTATGGTTAAGTCGAGCTATAAAAGAACCGAACCACATATATAAATGTTATCATGCCTAATAAATTCGAAACCCTAATTGGAATGGAACCCTAAGTGTAATTAATGGTCTAAACATGTGATTATAGTGGTTTTAATAAACCCTAAAACTGGACAGCATCATATGTCGAATTTGTGTGTGTTATATATCCAATTTTATAAGTGCAATAACCTGGGTTTTGTGGGAAAAGTTTATTTTATGTCTTAGTTAAGTTTTCCAAGTGGTTTGGTCGAATTTGGAGTTGTCTAAGTCGTATTTTTGAATTTTACAAAATCAAGTGTCAAAGCTGAGAAAACGGGTCTGAAATTTAGTTGTATTGTTTGATTTTTCATTTTCAAACCATAAGGAATTGGGAGCTCTCCTTTTACAGGAGTGATATTTATGACATAAATGAATTTCTGGGAGTTTTGGGAATTTTTCCAAGGTGTCTAAACAGGTCCAATAAGTGTAAACTTTTGAGGTGTATTTTCTGATTACTTTCTGGATAGGTCTGGACTTGTGATTTTCCATAGGCCATTTGGCATAGAGATAGAACCCACCAATTTTTGGAGACTCTTTTAAATCATATGGGAACCCCTGGAATTTTGCTTGATTTCATTTGAGCTAAGTAAGTATTTTTTAAAAATCGCTAAAGTCTGGTCCGAATATGAGTTTAAGAAACTGAAAGATAAAATATGATATCAATAGGTAACACACTTACAAAGGCATAAGAAGCTTATAAAAGGAACTAATAAGTATTATACGAATCGTAATCCGTGTAGATTCATTGAAGAAGACGTGGCGTCGTATCTTCGTGTTCGTTCATTCAGTTGCTTTCCTCTCATTCGCGTTAAGGTACAGATATTCTGACCTTTTCAGTAAAGGTTCCTTATGATGTTCTTTTCGTTAGCTTTCCTAATTTACTTATTAGGGTTTCCGATGCCATTGCTATGAACCCTTTTCTGATAGTTTGATCTGTAGCTTATCTGAACTTCTGTTTTATTGAACCATGCAATATCTGATTTGAACTAGTGTTACGAAGACTCCGATATGCACACTTGTTGAACCCTGCTATATTTGATTATGAACTTCTGAATTGTGAACATTAAATGTTGAATTTATGATTATGAAGTATGATATGTGATTATGATATAATCTCTGATTTCTGAGTATCTGAATATGAACTTTTGATATGAACTATCTGCTGTGTTATCTGTTTGACCTTTATGATGAATTATGATCTGTGTCAGTTATGACATTCTGATTTGACCTAAGATAGTTTGACACCCGAGCCAATTATTTAACTAGTCATGGGGGTTCCATGTCCGTATCAGTGATGCACCTCTGATATGACTCTAGGGCAGTAGAGTGATGTTCTGCCACGTCCCTGGATGGTGGAGCATATTTTGTATATGTAGGAAGGGGCGTATGGATGCATCCTAGATCTGATCTGTTATCTGATATGATTTGTCTGGTGAATGATGTCGTGTGCAATACGCGTCTTCACAAATTCTGGGAGCTAGCTACTCTATTGTTATTGAGGTCTCCCCTCATATTATATAAGGTATTCCGAGGTCACCCCTCCGAATACAATGGTTACTTATGATATGCTATGATCTGTTATGTTTCTGGGCTCGTGGTGGATGACTAAACCTTATCTGTTAATTCTGTTTTATGAATTCTGTTTATGATTCCGTATTTGCCAATACTTCTGTTTGCATGCTGAGTTATTATATGTTTATTGAAGATGTTTACGCTTTTACATGTTTATGTGACTACCGCTTGCCATGCTAGGATATGATTAATATGTTTAAATATGATTCGCATGTTGTCATCTGATTGTCTGTTAACTTATCGTTATGTGAACTTTTGATCTGAGTGATGGCTACGTTAGTGATAATCAATTGTTCTGAAAGTTTAGTAAGTATAATTGTTCCGTTAATCTGGTAAACTTTACCTATACGTTAGGGTATCTATCTGTTTATGATTTGGTCTGCCATGATTTGATTGCTATTACCGCTGCTGCAATATTGGTTTAAGTATGTTAAATGAAGATTAACTGACTAGTATGAATGCCATGTTTACTTTCTAGGAACTGTTTCCGTTAGCCTTTAGACATTCCGTTTGGTTTATATGTACTCTACTTTCTTGATTCTTTGAATGTTTGGTCATTTAATGTGTTTCCGTAATATGCTATGTGTTTGTTCTTATTTGCTATGTGTTCTTCCGGATTTCTGTGTGTTTGTGTTCCGCAGAATCCTCTATGATTCATTATGCTCACTCCGCTACGACTTTGTTATTCGTTTCATTTGTTTCAGTTTGCATTTCTGTTTTGTTTAGTTTTCGTTTTGTTATATCTGTTCACTGGGCTTTGTAAGCTCAGCCGCACTTTCGTTTCCTGCGGCAGGTTTTAAGCATTTCAAGATGAGCTTATGGGATAGCTGATCTGGGTTGAGAGTAGAGACGAGAGCAAGACTTTACCCTAGAGATCCTAGATTTATTTTGATTATTAAGTTATTATGTTTTCTTTTGATTATTTTGTAAAGACTTCCACTTTTGAATAATACTTAAAGTTCTGATATGAAACTGTATTTGTGATATCTTACCCTTGTCGGGTTGGGGTGTTACATGTGTCTTAACTTAAGAGAAAAGAAATAAAATTGTATAAAGGTGTGTATATATTTGTAGTGATAATTTAAAATATTAAGATAAAAGAAAATAAGTCAAGAGTCATCAATGATATTTTGTTGCAAAAGAATAGGAGGATGCCTTGAGTTTAACTTAAAAATAAATAAAATAAAAGTTCAAAAGAATGACTAAGCCTCACGAGTAACAATTATTTAACATCCCTTTTTATATTCACGCATCATTGCTTATTAAGCATTAACAAATAATCTATCCAAATATATATATATATATATATATATATATATATATATATATATATATATATATATATAAGTAATAATTAATTAATACTTGGTCAATTTAAAAAAACTTTTGTCACCAAAACTGGCTTTAATCCGAGTTTTATTAGTTAATAACTTGAAAATTTACGGGTGGTTACAGTACCTACCCCTTATGGGAACCTCGTCCTCGAGGTTAAGTTTGTGTTAGTCGCTTATGTGACAAAGGGAAACTTTTGAAATTTTCTAGTCTTGTTTGCAAACGGGATGTGGATAAATTTATTCGATTAAAAAGAATATTTCAAGAGGCACAATTTCTTTGAGATATAAAATTGTTTAAGAGGTTTGTATCCTCGAAGGGATCCTATAAAACCGGTTTTTACACGTGATGCAAATAAAACAATTTCGCAAAGGTTGATGTTTGATATTTCTTAGCATAAGAAGTTTTGATAAGGTTTGACCAGAAAATTTTGACTCGTTAGAATAAATTTTTCTAGATAAATATCACCACACGTTTCTTGTTAGCACAATTGTTATTTAAAGAAAAGTCATCGAAGGTGAAAACGTCATAGAAGATGTGGTTGGGTATGCATGTTTTCATAAGTTTTAAAAGTTTATAGGCACGACTCAGTTGTTAAAGTTATGCTTCTCGAATTTGAACGGTATATAAGAAAATATAGAGTCTTTAAAAAAATTTAAAGAGAACTTGATGTATGTAAACAAAGTTGTTGAATCTCAGCTTTTGAGATAAAAACTTGTTAAATAAGGTTTTAGGCGACAACATGGAGTCGATCCCAAGTTGGAGGTTTTTATGTGAATTCAAAAGTTGTTTCTCAATTACAAATAATTTCAAATACCTTAGTTTTTGTAGATGATGAATCAATTTTATTTCTTAGCATTTCTCATTAATATGCTTATTATTTATAGTTTCAAAACAAAGTGTTTGATTTACTCCGAAGGTTTGATTAAGTAAAAATAAATAAATAAGACATTGGTTATTCTTTAAAGTTTTTCAAGAGGAGTAAATAGTTTGTAAGGAAATTGCAGTGAAGTTTATGGAAAGGTTTGTAAACCACTTTATCGAGTAGGAAGGAAGTATTTTTATCATTTACAGTTTAATAATAAATCGTAGTTTGTGGTTCGGTATTAAAGCAACAACTTGGTAAGGTGATTTTTAAAACAGCTTATAAAGTAATAGAAAACGATTTATCAATGGTAGTGAAATATTTTGGTAAGACACAATTCAGGTTATAAAATAACTCGTGAAGTGATTTGTAAAATAGCTTATAAGAAAACAATTTATCGTTTGTCAAATAATAGAAGGTTTCGTAGTTCAATTAATATCAATGTGGTTTATAGGGTGGTAATAAAAATAGTAAGTAAAGTAAAGGTGAATAGTTTGTGAGGTAAGAGTACAAAGTTTTTATGGTTTTAAATCAGACAGTGGCTAAAACAGCTCACTAAAAGGGTAAAATAGCTTATAAGATTGTAATATAACTTGCAGGAAAAATTTGTAATATAGTTTACAAATTGCTATCATAATTGTTTGTTGTTTCATAAAATAGTAGTAAGATAATTAATCGGTTTATTACTCTATAGAAAATAGTTAGCAAAGCATTATTAAGGTCATTGTTTATAAGGTATGAGTAAGGTTGTAAATATTTGGTTTAATGGTACAGTAGTAAGACTTTTTGGAAAAATAACCGTGAAGTGATTGGTAAAATAGTTGAAAGTAGTTCACGTTAGATAACGACGAAGTTTATTATTTATAAGAGGGTAGCAGGACAGACAGTTGTTGTTTTAGAGGGTTGAGTGGAAGATTAGGGATCCGTTCCTAGAAAAAGTGACTTGAGTTGCAAGTTGACTTCTTAATATGCTTTTAGATATTTAGTCGTTCGTTTATTATTTGTGTTTAGCGAGGGGTTCCCTTTGTAGATGTCGAGGTGTGATGTTCCTAGAACGGCTAGGGATGTAATCCAATTCATCGATTGGGTACGAGTTTTGGGGTAGAGGTGACATTGTTATAGCAGTGGATAACGAGACAGCTCCGATCTCAACATTTAAAAGAATGATGAATGATGATAGGATGTGATGATAGATACATGGGTTGCAACGATCCAGTAATAGAGGTTTAATGATTCCGTAATGAAGACGATAAGGCGATGGGATGGGAAAATAGAAGACATGGTATTGTAGCGACCCAAAAAAAATAATCTAAACATAGAGTAAAGTCGTGCGGTAATTAAAAAATTTTGTTAGTCGCGCGCAATGTGCTAAGCAAGTCTAAATGGTACTTATAATCATTAACTCGCATCATGCAATGTTTTTGCTGGTTGTGTATTATCTGCTCAGTAAATCTCATACATACGTAGGCACGGCGGGCACGAAGTGGTGGCGTAAAGTGGTCCATTTCAACATGGATCACTGTGATGTCCTTGTGTGAAGTGCTAGTGTGCATCATCTGCCATGCAAATCTCTATGCACGTTGTTAGTAAGATGTAGACACGGAGGCGTAAGGTAGTGGTGTAAAATGGTTAGTTTAGAGAGGTAGTAATGAGAAAGGCGTTCCACTTAGGAGAAAAGTATCGTAGTGAGAAAATGTTGTGACGTCAGTGTATGATGTGTAGAAGTAAACTTTTATAACTCTTATGACGAACACACATGAAAATTTTTCCTTTTTAAGAAGCTAATCAGGAGGTGAACTGGACATACCACTATTATAACTACTTTCAGTATTGCAACATTCACCTCTGAGTCGGACATAGGTGATCAGGCTATGTCCCACTGTCCCTGGTTGAATATAGGTGATCAGGCTATATTCACCCGAGGTTCAATGAATCTTGCAATGCTTAGCTTAGTTATTCTAGTAACATGTCCTAATGTCTTTTAAAGTTTAGTATGAAAGACTGAACAAATATTTCATTTATGTGGGGGAGAAGGCGTAGCGCAGTGGTACGTAAACATACATATAAGTAAGGCAATCATAGCTAATAGTGAGACTAAGTTGTCAGTAATAAAACACATATCTTATCAAAGATGACCTCAACGAGTCATAAGTGAGGCAATCAGCTTGGCAGGCAGGCATGTGTCGGTCATAGGGTTAAGTTTTTGTAAAAGTGGTTATAGTCTAGGTTTGAAAAAATACCTAGTTCTCTATAACCTAGGCTCTGATACCAATCTGTAACACCCCCAAAAATGACTCAGCGGAAGCATACAAGTATTGGGGTGCTACTAAATTGATATCACAACATAAGCATAGAACAACTGATTTTCATAAATAAACTTTTATTCATTTCTTGAAAACAATGTTTACATTATTGATTTGTGCGGAAAAATGGCCCATTATAAAAAGGAGGTCCCAATACATAAATCAGAGTCATCTATGACCATGCCATGCCAAAGCCCAAGCGCCTCCAGAGTTAGCTATCGCCTTTTTAATACCTGAGATAAACATGCTTAAAAAGATCAACACAACGGTTGAGTGATATTCATAGGTTTAGTAAATAGTTGAACACAAGTTAAAGATGATAATTGCTTCGAAGACAATTACCATAGAAAATAGAGATTATTATTATGCACTAAGCTCATGATACTAATACTAACTGCATACACCTAATTACTGGTGTAAGTAAATAAAATTGCCCCCCAAGATGTAATAGCCAATTACATAGAGATACCAAATATAGTGCGCCCCGGTTATTTCCGATAACCGAGTCGGGGTCGTCAATTCCCATAGTACTATCCACGATATTTGCGTTCACTCGCAAGTGATTAATGGTTCATGATGAAAGGGACTTTTGGCTGGCAACTTAGGCTATAATAATAATAAGCATGCAAGCATACATTTTAAGAAAAAGACTTGTGTTCTAGTTTATAGCATGTATCTCCCCCAAAGAGTTTATAAAACAGTTAAAAGAGTAAAAGTGGGGCTATGAACTCACCTTAGCAATTAGAAGCATGAAATGAACAATTCAAATAGTGGTAGTGAGTGGCTCCGACGCGCAACCTAGATTAGTACGACAGCTTAGTCTTTATTCATGTTTAAGACCCCGATAAAGTTTAATGAAACTCTATATGTTTTATAATGTTGGTGTTGTTGTTGTTGCTTGTGTGGCATCGTTTAAGCTTGAAAAATAGTTTATTAATGTTTATAAGTATTGGCTCTTGGAATAAATGGAGGAATGATGTATACAAAACTTTCGTATAAGATTTGACTCGAATATTGACTCAAGTATTATTGAAGTGGGGAATAGATACAAATCGAATTGTATTTATTAGATTTGTTAGGTTTCGCGGTGTGAAAATATATATACAATATATATTTATTGGAGTTGTGGGAAAATAATATATTTGGATAAATATATTACTTATAGTTTACGCGGATGTGGTCGTCAAATAAAAATATATGTTAAACATGTTTACTTAACGAAAAGTGTAAAATATATAAGTTTATAAAAGTCTTAGAGCACTGGGTACAGTGGTGCCAAGCTCGTGCCAAACTGCCACGTCAGCAGTTTTTGAGTTTGGCACCAGAAAGTGTTTGGCACCACATTTCTGGGGTATCCGTTTGCACCAGAATTTCTGGTGCCAAACTCAATTTTTTTTTTTTTTTTTTTTTTTTATAAAATTTAAAAACAATATATCCTAAAATTACTTTATTCATAAAAAAAAACATTACAAGAAATAAAAAAAACAATAAACTTAAAAAAACATAACATAATTATTCTTGTGAATATTTTGCCCGGATCCGTGCTTGTTGGGCCCTCACGATTGACGCGTTCATCGGATCGAGCGTGCTTGTGTCCATAGATAGCACCCGCATATCTTCGGCTATCCTTTGAGTTTCGATTAAATCGACCCTCGCTCGAGACTCCCGCTCAAGAACATCTTGCTTCATTTTTCGCTCCAACTCGTATTGTTTTTCCATCATTTGTGAAAACATTTCCGGGTTTGAACCGGAACTTGTGGTCGAGTTAGACGAACGTTGGCTCTTTGCAATCCGGTACACCCCGTCCGGCCTTGGCAATGCGTCGGGTCCAAAATGCTCGGGATCCTCTTCCGTAACCCTAAGACGATTACGTCTTGCATTTGTTGAGTCCGGATTTTTCCACTTATGCTTGTCCTTCAAAAACTTCCAAGCCGACGAATGTTTAAAATCGCCATGATATCGTTTGTACAAAGTGTGGCAACGTTCCATGAAATCCATATCGTTCTCCCCACTCATAACAGCCGTTTCATTCACAATCGAATTAAACTTCCCGACACAACGATTCATCGGAGTCCACTTTCCGGTAAGCATGTTCTTGGTACGAGTTACAAACTTTTGTTTTTTTGCTTCCTTGTTGTAAGCTTCCAAAACTTTATACCAAAACGTTTCATTACCTTGATCCGCACCGACTTTTGGATCCTCGGATACTTCAATGTAAGTTTGCGCCAAAAGTAGTTCTTCTTGGTCGGTCCATGCGTTACGCGATCGTTGCTGGGTCTCGGCTTCCTCTTCGGTTGTTGGTTGCTTTTTTTTCGTTTTCTTTGCCTTCGCCGGTTCCTTCATTTTTGTTTTTTTGGACGTGGGGGTCGGGATGACCGCTTCCTCTTCGGATTCGGATTCGTCAACAAGGTGGAACGATTGGTGGGACGATCTTGGTTGTGATTCGTTTTGTTGTTGTTGTTGTTGCATTTTCCATTGAGAAAACAAAGCGTATTCCTCGGGATTGACGCATGAGTTTTGTTGAGAAAACGAAGGAAAGTATTGTTGTTGGGTGTTCGGATTCGGATTCGAAGACGAACCGATCATTTGGTTCGATGGATCGTTAAGCATTCGATTGATCCAAGGGGTGTTGTTGGGATTCATTTTCTTGAAAAAATATTGAAGTTGAGATGTATTTGAAGTGTGTGTGAAGTGGTATAAGTGATAAGGTTTATATAGGATTTGAAAGTGGGTAAAAGTGGTAAAAAAGAGGTCAAAAAATCAAAAAAACACAAAACTAGCCGTTTGCAACGGCTATATTTTTGAATGCAACGGCCACATTTAAAAAAAAAAAAAAAAAAAAAAAAAAAAAAAAAAAAAAAAAAAAAAAAAACGTGGGCTGTTATGTTTGGCGCGAGCGTGGTAACGGTGCGCCAAACTTGGCGTCGCGCCAAACTCGTTGGCACCAAGTTTGGCACCACCGTACCTCCTGCTCTTAGGGTGAAAAGTGTCCAAGTATCAAACTTGAGGGGTTGTAGTTGTAAAGATTAATATGAGTTTCAAACTTATAAAAGTTTTTAGATAAGTGTCAAGTCATGTTGGTGGGTTAAAAATGTTAATTTTTAATACAAGTTATAAAACTTATTAAGAGTTTTTAAGGAATTTGGTGAGTGGTACCAAGTCTAAGGACTGAATCTGCCAATTAGTGAAAGTTGTAAAATAACAAAAAAAATAAAGAGGATATTCTGCCGTTGGCAGGATTTGAACATGGGTTGGTTGGGAGACAAAACAAGCCACGCACCAACTGGACTACAAGTCCTTTGGGGTGTATGTCTTGCACACTAGTGGGTTTTATTTGCTTGTTCGTGGCTTTTGTTTGGGCTTGTGACTTCCCCATCGTGTACTGAGTACAACCCAGACATATATTTCTTCAACTTTTCCTAAAATGAATATTTCTAGTTGATCTATCAGTGAGCTTATAAGCACATCTTATTACAAATAAGCTTGAATAAGCTTTTGGGCTCCTTGAGCTCGACAAAGACTCGGTTTGTTTGTATTTTCGAAACAACTCATAAGATGAGTTTTAGAGTTTTACAAACTGTTTATAAGAACGTAAATAAGCTGATATGTGATCTCGAAACTCAATAAGATCGTGAATAAGCGGTTGGCTTTACGAAACCCATCAAGCTTTTGTTTGAGCGATTTAACGGAACGTGAAATGGCTTATTGGCTCTCATGCGTTTTGTGACTCGTTAGAGCAAAAAGAAAAGAAAATGAGTTTCAAAAGTGAGTTGTGTCGGGTAAAACAAGTTATAAAACTAGTTCGATAAGCAATATACCAAGAAGTGAGCCAAAACTTAACAAGTAATCGTTAGAAGATAGTTTATACACATTTGAATGAAGTCGAAAAGCCTTTTAAATTCTTTTAAAATCCTTTTCAAATCCCGAATAAGCATCAAGTGTTTATGAGTTTGATTTACGTTAAAACCCACATCTTTTACGTCCAAATCTTTCATGTGAGCATGTTAACGTAAGTTTATCATGTTTAGATTTTATTAGTCGAGTAAAGCTTCGATAAGTTTCCATTTTAACGAGGCATGTATATTTCGAGAAAATGAGTTTTAGCAACATATGTATGTCAAAGGTATCTATTTTTATTTAACATGCAAAGTAAGGTTTTTAAACATGAAGTTATATCAAGTTTAGGCCACGAAAATCCTTACATTGGTGAATGAGGGTGTCGAATGAAATGAAAGAACCAGATGCAAGACTTTAACCCAAAGACTCCAAATAACAAAGCTAGCTCCAAGTTTTTATCCAACTTCTTCCAAGCTCAAAACTCTTGTTTTATTAAGTTAAGTTGCAAATGAAAAGTGTCAATGAATGTGTGTTTGCACTCGGTTATAAAGACACAGTGGGATGGTTTTTCTTTTATTATCCAAGGGTTACTAGACATGGATACATGAAATGTGATTACACAACTAACTAAGTTGTACCATCAAAGCTGTTGTTGTTTTGAGGTGGACGGCTAGTAAAGGACCAAATAAAGGAGATTGGTGTGAGTTTTTAAAAGTTTGTGTGTATCCTCTCTTGTGGTCTCGACAGCCTTAAAAAGAGATCAAATAGGGAAGGTTTGACTATACCTTCTTGATGGAGCTCTTGTGAAGAGGTATTTTAAGCTTTAATCATTTTCCCCTTTACAAATCCTTAGGATCCCTCGTGACCTTCTTCTTGGGGAAGAGAGGAAGTTGAAAATGACCTAACCTCATGGCTTGTCTTGGAATCCTTTGGAGGAAAAAGTACTTTGCCCTTTGATGGTGATATGAGGACGGTGAAGATGTGAAAGTGATCCTTCACACTTTCTTGGGGATAGCGAAAGATGAGGGTTGAAGCAACAAGGCGTTAGTTTAATAGTTGTAGGCTAGGGTAGCTTGAAAGTAGTTTTTGTTTCCTCTTTGGTTTGGTCTTACACGCAAGAAGCAATTCAAGAAAACAATGTTGGGTTTTGTTTAGTTTTTCTGTCGAGGGGTAACTGTAAAAAGAAAGAATACAAAGCTTGGCCATTGGTTTTTGTTGGCTTGTGTCTTAACTTAAGAGAAAAGAAATAAAATTGTATAAAGGTGTGTATATATTTGTAGTGATAATTTAAAATATTAAGATAAAAGAAAATAAGTCAAGAGTCATCAATGATATTTTGTTGCAAAAGAATAGGAGGATGCCTTGAGTTTAACTTTAAAATAAATAAAAGAAAAGTTCAAAAGAATGACTAAGCCTCACGAGTAACAATTATTTAACATCCCTTTTTATATTCACGCATCATTGCTTATTAAGCATTAACAAATAATCTATCCAAATATATATATATATATATATATATATATATATATATATATATATATATATAGATATAGGTTTGGGTTATTATGAAAAGTTTCTTAGAATGAAAAGAATGAGAAGGCATGTGGAGGTGACATGTGTCACCTTTGCCACATCATCATGCCACATCACCATACCCCACCCCCACCCACCCACCCCCCGCCCCCCCCCCCCCCCCCGAAATTTTTTTTTTCCCGCCAAAAAAAAAAATTTTTTTGGAGGCAAAAAAATTTTTTTTTTCTCGCCAAAAATTTTCCCGCCAAATTTTTTTACTGCATCACAGTTATAAAGTTACTGCATCACAAATCATAATTTTAGTGCATTAAGGTTATAAATTACTGCATCACAATTATAAAGTTACTGCATCACAGTTATAAAGTTACTGCATCACAATCATGATTTTAGTGCATTAATGTTATAACATTGATTTTAGTGCATCATAGTTGATGCACTTAACTATTAACTATGATGCAGTAACTTATAATAAAGATGCACCAAGACTTATTAGTGCATTAAGGTTATAAGTTATTGCATCACAATTATGATTTTAGTGCATTAAGGTTATAACTTACTGCATTACAGTTATAAAGTTACTACATCACAATCATGATTTTAGTGCATTTAAGGTTATAACCTTGATTTTAGTGCATCATATTTGATGCACTGAACTATTAACTATGATGCAGTAACTTACCAATGGAGCATTAGTCCAATGGTTGGAGCACTTGTGCTTGAGTCAATTGACCCAAGATCAAGTCCCATCCTTGGCATTTGTTTCATATAGGTACCCACCTCCGCAAAACCTGTGGACACACTGGAGAGACTTTGTGGAATAAGAGCTTAGGGGTCCGAGTCTTGGCTCGTGCTCACTCCAGTTGGTGCCCCACTAGGCCAGGAGAGTTGCCGGAGCTATTCCTTGTGGGGTGGACAATGGCTGGTGCCAAAAGGCACCCGGGGTCAAGGTGTTCCCGCCAATCTACACCTTTTGTGGAATGATGCAGTAACTTATAATAAAGATGCACCAAAACTTATTAGTGCATTAAGGTTATAAGTTACTGCATCACGGTTATAAATTTACTGCATCATAATTATGATTTTAGTGCATTAAAGTTATAAATTACTGCATCACAATTATGATTGTGATGCAGTATTTTTATAACTGTGATGCAGTAATAAATTTTGGCGGGAATTTTTTTGGCGGGAAAAAAAAATTTTTGCCCAAAAAAAAATTTTTTTTGGCGGGAATTTTTTTTTTTTTTTTGCGCGGGGGGGGGGGGGTGGGTGGGTGGGGTGGGGTGGGGTGACACATGGCATGGTGATGTGGCAAAGGTGACACATGTCACCTCCACATGCCTTCTCATTCTTTTCATTATAAGAAACTTTTCATTTTAACCCTACCCTATATATATATATATATATATATATATATATATATATATATATATATATATATATATATATATATATATATAGGGGAGGGTTAATGTGAGATCAAACTTAAAGTTATAAAAATAAGATCAAATCTAAAAAACCACTAAAACATTTATAAATAACAATTTTAGCAATCATACACAAAAAAAATAACATTTTAACATAAATTAACATTTTAGCAACTAACAACCAAATGATACATGAGTTTGGATTAGTGATACACCTGATACACATTACACTAATAAATATTCCAAAACCTGATACACATACAAAAACCTGATACACATTAAACTTCTAATCAAAGTGTATCACCTAGGTTTCGTAAATTTGAAAAAGAAATCTATCGAAACTTTAACAATTTTAGTTGTAGTAAATAAAAAAATTATTTTTATTGTAAGGAGAGTATCTCTTGTCAAATTTTAGTTTGATCTCATTTATATATATATATATATATATATATATATATATATATATATATATATATATGTAATAATTAATTAATACTTGGTCAATTTAAAAAAACTTTTGTCACCAAAACTGGCTTTAATCCGAGTTTTATTAGTTAATAACTTGAAAATTTACGGGTGGTTACAAGCACATAAGGGATAATTCCTCCCAAACTCACATAAGGTATATGAAAGAACGATCCATTATCCGGTGGTTTTGCGGGTGGACGAAAGAATAACGGATCACAATGAGAATACTCCAAAGAAGAAGGGAGTCCATGGTAAGGCATAAGATATGTGGGCTCAACAACGAAGGCATCCATCGGAGGATCCTTATCTCGAAACATGATTTTAACAAAAAGCTCATCTATGAATATCCCGGGTTTAAAGATTTTGTCTTCACATGAGGGCTCAACGGGATAGGTGATGGTGGACTCATCAGAGAGAGGAGAGTCAAGAAAACCATCAAGAACAACCATATCCCCATCGGGATCATTCACAACATCCTCAATACCCGGTGGTATTGGGTCATCAATAGCATCCTCAATGATCGGGTCATTCGTCGGAGTATCGGAAATCTCGTTCAAAACTTTGCTCATATCAACATCGAAGTAGAATCGCTCAAGAATCGGAGGATAAACATCATCAATAGTGGGACTGCCACTAATCTCTTCATCAAATCGGAAAGTCACAAGCTCGGGAGAGAAATCACTATCTTTAACGGAGATAGGATGCGAACTTGAATTATCGTTCAAGGCTTCAATCTTAGAAATGAGAAGATAAACATTCGACAATGTTTCACGCAATGCTTCATCCTCGATCTGAATATCATCGGGCTCAATCTCTTCTTCTTCTGGCTCAAAATCGTTTTCTTCTTCTATATCGATGGGCTCAGAAGGTAAATCGTCAACAAAGTCGATGTCTCCATAAGAATCGTCATCGAAATCGGAGGACATATCATCATGATCGCTCGAAGTATCAAGAGAAGGCTCATCACAATTATCAAAAACCTCGAACTCAATTGGGATTGGGATAAGGATCTCAACATTAGACAATTCCGTTTCCGGAATAGTACTAAGATGCTCATCCCCCATTATGAGAGAGTCAACGGGTTCAACAATGTTCGTAGAAATAGAATCATCAATCTCTTCCAAAACGACGTCACTTCTCTCAACCGGCGTGAGTGAAGGAGAAGAGTCGGAAATGAAAGGCTCAGAAACGGGAGTGGGATTGCCACTCGGAGGAGTATAATCGTCATCAGAATCAGAATCGTAACAATAATTGGAAGTTGGACGATATTGGATCACTTTCGCAGCCTCTTCAGCTAATAATTCATGATAGGTTTTCTAATTAGGATCTTTTTCTTGAGCAGGTTCATGAAGCAATTCTTTTATTTCCTTTAACTTTTGTAATATATCGAGACAACTTTGGTGAAATTCTTGATCAGCTGACGGAGTTTGTGGTTGAATTTCTTGGTATTGTGGAGGTGGGTCATAAGAATAATCGTAATTGTAACAAGGTACTTGCTCATAAACAATCGGATTTTGCATATGACAATCGGAATTAACGTGCGGACCTCCACAATACTCACAACAATATGATTGTTGTGACGGGGTTGGTGAAGTATATGGATAAGGATCATAACCAAAGGTCTGATTGTTATATTGAACTTGACATTGAAAACCTTGGTGAGGACCTCCACAGTACTCACAAGAGTATGACTCCGTCTCATGGTATGGGGATTGGTTAAGGAAATCGGTCGTTTCATTGTAGGGATGTTGGTCGTAGACAAACTCGTTTTCCGTATTCACAATGCTACAACCGGGACAATTCCCACCATTTTGAGGTCCCCCACACCATTGACAACCATAATGGTAAGACGAAGACATCGAGAAGAATTATACGGATAAGAGGGTAAAGAGGTAAAGAATTGACGGTTTAGAGGATAAAGACAATTATTTTTGGGTTTTTAATAAAAGAAAACATAAAAAGAAAACAAATTTTGAAAAGGAAAATCTTTTTGGGTTTTTAGAAAAGAGATATATTTACAAAAACAACGATAACTTCTCGGGGAAGGATCTTCAAATACACGCGAATCGAGACGGAATCGGAAACTCACTACATGCCCTCCCCGGCAGCGGCGCCATTTTGATTTTGATCGTTTCAGTACGTAGATATTTTCCAAAGAAATACAAAGGTATGTATTTCCCGGGTCGTTTTCCCAACGAGGGATGAATGGAGTTTGACAACTCACGTCGCGATTCGGGATTCGAATGAGAAATAAGAAATTTTGGGTTTTCTAATCTACAAGGCAAGGAAATATAAAGGAAAGCAATAAAAACTACAGAAACTATAATGCAAACAAGTAAATGCAACTAATTATGCAAATTTAAACTAAAAACGCAATAAAACGTAATTAAGGAAACGCGAAATAAATGCAACTATGCTAATTAAAACCCGTAAAAATGAACTTCTATTTTTTCTACAGCTAAGAATGATATTTGAAAAATATTTGTGAATTAAAACTATTTTTTTTGGATTTTTCTTGATTTAATTTTGAATTAAAAACTAATTTAAGACATTTAAAATAGACTTGAAATACTAAAAATTAGGAAAATAAACTAGAAAATTACAAAACTAATTTTCAAAAATCTTAAATAACTAAAAAGAGTTTTAGAAACTGGAATCACATTTTTTTGACTTTTTCTCAATTTATTATGAATTTAATACTATTAAAAACTAATTAAATTCCTAGAAAATACTACAATAACTAGGAAAAACCTTGAAAAATACTTTTTAAGACATTTTTATTTTTCTAAAACTAAGAAAATTTAAATTGCATTTTTCTGAACATTTTATGAATTATAAGGATTAAATGTTATTTAAAAATGCTAGAAAATGTATTAAAATGCAGAAAAATAGCAAATAAGCTGAGAAAATTATGAAAACTTCCAGATAAGTATAAAATGATACTGAGAATCCATGAAAAATAACAGAAACAGCTAACTATGGCAGATTAAGCAAATGGGCATGAAACTGATGAAATAAGCACATGAAAATAAGCAATAAGCTACCTATAAGCTACTATAAGCTAACTAAAGCTCAAAATGACCTAAACTAACTGATATAAGCCTTCTGCAACTGAATTGAACCTAAATAGCACAAGCTAGAGGCATAAAAGCTACATATCATGTTCTAACTCTACTATGCCAAACGGCCCTAACAAGCTACTTTAAGCCTAGATTAAGCTAGCTAGAAAAATTCCTAAAAATTAACTAAAATGACCAGGCAGTAGACAACCAACCAAAGAGCTAGAATCCAGAATTTCATCTAATTTGGCCCTATATTGAAGGAATGAAAAATCAAAACTATAACCTATTTGAACATTATTTGGAATTTTTGACTTTTGATGAAAATTTGCAAGTTTGACTTATATGAACTTTGATTGATCAAATCTGATTGTAAATGATACTAATAACTGAACTAACACCTAATTAAGCTAATATTACTAATCCTAAACCTCTATGCAAAATGCAGGCAACTGATTCAAACAAATATGAGCTTAAGGACAGTTAACATGCAATTTTGACTTACAGTGATTGTAATTGCAAATAAGTGACCAAAATGATTATTACTAACCTAAATAAGACTAAACTACTAGAACTTAACCACTGAAAAGCACTAGACCTCAAAATTGATGCCTAAACCAAACACTAGTTAAGAATTTCAACTCAAAATGCAAAACCAAGCCTAACTAGTCCTCTATTCAGATTTCATATGCTAAAGTACAACTTAAATGAACCAATCCTAACATTAATATCCTACTAAACTAATCTAATGAATGATATGCAGATTATGCAGATGAAACAACTAACGACAGCAATGATCTATAGTTAAAACAGAAATTATATCAAACAAAATCAAACAATTAACCAGTAATTATTACTACTATAATGCAGATTCAAGATAGAGACAGAATTAGAACTTACAATAGGTCCAATGATTGAGTCCTGAACAGTAAAGTTTATCACACAAGCTAACCACTTGTGAATGGTCAACCGTAATAAACTTCAAACAGCTCAGAAAGCAATACAATTAAGATCAGAGGAGTATAGTGTATCCCCGGGTCGTTAAGTTCCAACGAGGTGTGAACACTGTAGTACAACGAATCTGTGATCGGGTGATATTGAATGGGAAAAGCTTTGTGAATTTGGAATAATTATACCTAAAGAGAAAGTTTATAAATTACAGCGACTTAAATGCAAATTAAAGAAAATTAAAAACCAAAAATATATTAAATAAACGCTATCACTATTTTTAAAATCGATGAACGTTTAAAACCTAAAACGTACGTTTAAATAAAATTACGTAAACGTACAAAATAAAACGTGAGTTTTAAGAAATAAAAGGCCTACAAATATGAAAATGATATTTTTACAATCCTAATAATAAAAGAAAATTATTAGAAAAAGAAAATTATTTTTAAAACTATTTATTTAATTATTATTAAATAAAAACTATTTTTAACTATTATATAATAACCTAAAATATGATAAAATATGAAATAAAGCTAGAAAAATAAAATTATGACTTAGAAAAATCTAAAATATTATAAAACTTATTTTTAAATTGAAAATATATTTTTTACACTTTTTATGTATTTATTATTAATTAAAAACTATTTAAAACTAATTAAAATGCTAGAAAATACTATTTAAACTTAGAAAATTATGGAAAAATATTTTTTTGGCTTTTTATATTTATCTTAATCTAGGAAAATTGAAAACATATTTTTTTTAAAACGTTTCTGATTTATTTGTATTAAAAGCTAATTAAAAAGTCTTAAAAACTGTTTTAAAATAAGAAAAATAGCAAACAGTTATGAAAAATTATGAAAAATTCAGGAAAAGTCTAAAATATTATTCTTAATCTATGAAAAATATAAAAACATATGCTTATGTTGAAGAATATGAAGCTGTAGTGATAAGCAGTTATAAATAAGCTACTAGATTAAGCTATAAGCTACAGGAATAAACCAAATGATCAAATAAGCTGGATTATGCTAAAATAAGTCTAACTTAACTAATTAACAGTACTCTTGATTACTAAATAAGCTTAAACTAGTTTTGAGCTTATGGGATTAATTAAGCAAAACAGTTATTAGGGGGCTACTTTAAGCTAATGCATAAGCAATCCTAATAAGCTAAGGGGAAAAACAGATATTGGGACCTAAAGTTCACCTAGCAGACTACACATGGACCAAAAATCAGCCTAAGATGAGCTCATTTGAATCCTGTGCAAAGGCTGCAAGTTGCCTGTGCACACTCGGTGTATGCTGAGTGTGTGCACAGGGCAAATGGTGGCTTATGGGAAGCTGATTTTTGAGCTTATAGAAACTTGATAAAATTCAACAAAAATGAGAATAATAAACTAGACCAACTGAACTTGGACATATCCCATTTTCATTAATTTTGGTTCAGAAATAAATCCATGAAAATTCAACCTAGATTTGTGAAAATCCACTTTTGCAACTTTTGACTTTTAAAGATAAGTATGAAAGGTTGACTAATCTGAGTTTTGAGCTTATGATTCTTACTAATAGTGATGTTTAATGATGAAATGAACTTAATGCAAGCTATCTCTACTATTTCTAAACCTATATGCAAGATATGGGATCCTGATTCAAACAGAAATGGACATGAGAGCTGTTACAAAATGATTTTGACTTTAACTAAAACAAGGACTTCATTTTATTGTTTGACTGGGTTATTTAGAACTAATGAAACATGAAACAACAATAAACAACATCAAGCATAGAATGGATTACCAATCTAACAGTAAATCCAAACACCCCTTAACTGATCTAATAAGTAATTTAATTAGCCTAATCCTAACCTACTTATGCAGAGATCAAACTGAGCACTAAACTAAGATTCTAAGACTAATGAATCATCAAATCAAGCATTAATATCAATCTAGCAAACCTGACCATAAATTATATCAACAAACAATTTTGAGACAGTTTTGATGATAACTTACTTTGAGGTCCAGCAAGATTTTGGCAGCATAACAGTACTAAAACCAAGATTAAAACATCAAGCTAAACCCAAGTCATCATCAAGATCACCCCATATCCATCTCTGAACCAGATTTGAACACCAGTTGACTTTCGTTGACTTTTTTGGTTTTGAGTATATGAACTGAGTAATGAGTTTTTTAGTAGATAATAAGCTAAAGTGAGCTTATAAAAGCTTATAGAAACAGTAACCTACACCTTTTAACATTACACGAGTAAATTGAGATTTTCAAAGGTAAAAATGCATAAACTGAAATTGTACTGAAAACACTGGAATTGATTATTGAAATAGCTTAGAAATACATTAAAAACACTGAAATTACAACTTATAATTAGGTTTTACAACTAGAATTTAAGTTTTACTACCTACGACATGTAAAAAACTAAAACTACTCTATATATCTTCTCACACTGCTTCTTTCCTCTTCTTTATAGATCTTTTGAACTCTGTGGGTCCCACTTGATCTTTCCCATCAATAATCTCAGCCTTTGGATGGGTCAAATTCATCTTGGCCATAAAATAGTATTTTGGCGCCAAAAGTCCTAAAGCAGGTTTTTAGCATTTAATGCTTCTTGGTGTTTGTGGAGGTGGAGGGGGTTGGTATACAGGTGGGGGATAAGGTGAAAAGTAGTGGTGAGGTGGTGAAACCACCAGGTTTCTGGTTTGCAGTGGTGGGAGAGGAGAAGGAACAGTACTGGCGGTATTCTTCTTTTTAAAATATGGGCCGGGTTTGGAGTTGGGCCAAGATATGGATTGGATTTGGGTGGTTTATTAATAAAAGGGATCTGTTTGGTTTGTGTTGACGTATGGTCCGGACTGGGCCAGGAATGGGTAACAGAAGACGTGCTTCTGTAACAGAAGTGTGCGCTGTGCGCGACAAAGAGGTGCGACAGAAGACGTGCTTCTGCGCATAAGGGCGACAAACACTGATCAGTGCGCGACAAAATGTGCGCGAGTCTTTACAACCAACAGAAGACGTCTCCCCTGCGGCATGTTGGTGCGAATACTCAAATTCGTCTTCGATCTGCTTCCAAATATACCTGCGTACGGAAATAATGGTAGGATGTACCCTGGTAGCCCCCCAAGTTTGATGGTGCTACTCGTGTAGGAGCATTAAACTTATATATGCCTGCGTAAAACACTTAATGCAAACATTAAAAGCATATGCCGCGAATCGCAGCATATAAAACTTAATAAATTAAAACAATAGACAGCGCATAGCATGAATAATAGAGTGCGCATAGCATAAAACAATAAACAATTGTTTGTATAAAATAAAACCTACCGTGAGATTTTTTTTTTTTTTTTTTTTTTTTTTTTTTTTTTTTTTTTAATGTATAAAATAAAAACTCGGATGGATGTACCGTGACCACGACTGACAGACACAGAAGGATTTATCTTAACCGCATAGACTCGAACGTTTCTGGATGATCGCAGATGTTTATACCACGGCCTATGGTCCAGTGCGCATCATGGCGATTGACTAGCATCGTGGTATTCGCGCGTACGCGTTCTCTGCGAAGATGTCTGAACGCACGGTCTTACGCGGGTAGATTTATCGCGACTGCGCTGTTTGAGCGCGAACAGACATACCAACCGTAAAAAATTGTATATGCGCGAATGTATCGTGGCTAAAAAATAAAATAGCTTCGATCGTGCGGGCTTTTCTGAGGTCCGATCATGCGGATTAAAAAATAAAATAGATCCGATCGTGCGGATGTTTTAAAATAGGTCCGATCGTGCGGACTTAGTGCGTTATAGGTAAAATCGTGTTTACCAAGTTAAAAGATTTACATAAAATCTTATGAATATTTAAAAGATAACATATCTTACCGATTTAAAAGACATGCACAAAAAATATTGGGATATCTCTTTTTAAACAGTGGGATATCTTTTAAAGTGATATTACTGTTCTTGTAAAGTAATACGCATGGCTTACTATTTAAAAGTCTTACCAATTTAAAAACATTGGTAAATTAAGTCGTACGCATGGGCAATATCGATTTGGTAAATCATCGTGATGCGTACAGCGTACTTTTTAACAAACATGTGAAAAACAAAAACACAAGGGTCTTAGAGTTACCGACTTTAGAAACTGATTTCTGCTTTTCGGTAATATGAGAACACGAAACTTGTTTATTCGTGGTCCCACGGATGGCGCCACTTGTTGAAGCATAATATGGCGCGGACTGGATTCAACGACTCTACTTGGCCGTTAGTCGTCTTCTCGAGCCCTAGTAGACCTGTCAACAAAGAGAACCCGTTAGGAGTGGACCCGGAGCCGTAGCCCCGGGGTCCACCTCCGACGGTCAAGTTAGTATGCACTGTGGCATAGCAAAAAGATGTTAGGTTTAGAGATAACCTGCGTGTGTATATATAGGCATGCATTAGGGTTTAGGCGCAGAGTGGGCCGCTGATGCCGGGCCTGACCCATTCCTGGCCCAGTCCGGACCATACGTCAACAGTTTGTAGTAATATAAG
Organism: Chrysanthemum seticuspe; assembly: GCA_019973895.1. NCBI lineage: Eukaryota > Viridiplantae > Streptophyta > Magnoliopsida > Asterales > Asteraceae > Chrysanthemum > Chrysanthemum seticuspe. Next base: position 170,512,276 of record BPTQ01000001.1, read on the forward strand.
CCCAAGGACCAAAGTTGTAATTCTGCCAATTTGAAGGACCAAACCTGCCACTATACCAAAGTTCATACAAGGTTCAAACTTGCCAAGTTTCTATTACCAAAGGACCATAAATGTTATTTTTCCAATTTTTAAATGTCCAAGGGTCTTTTATGTCAATTTTGAAACTTGAGGGACCAAACATGTAAATTTTCCAAAAGTTCACCATAAGGACCAATTTTGCCATTTATAAATAGTACAAGGTTTATTTTTGATAAATTTCCATTTTTAATAAATCCAAGGACTATTTTATAACATTTTTGTAAAGTTGAGGGACCAAAGTTGTAAATTGTGATTTTTAAACTTTAAAGGGTTTGTTTTGACAAATTTTGAATCCCATGGACCTTAAATGAAATTTTTGCTTAATTTTGATTTACCAGGGACTGTTTTTGACAACTTTTGAAACTTGGGGGACTAAAACTGCCAAATATGCAAACTTAATACGTTTTTCATCTGATTTTGGTATTTTTGCATTTAAAACACATAAAACACTTATTTGTGATATTTTCATCATTTTGATGCATTTCTGAGTGTTTTCAGATGTTTTTGCAGTTTAAATGGTACAAAAATGATGAGTATTTAGACACTCATCATCCAACCACAATGGTTTGTTCTTGATATCAAAGAACCACTAACCTAAACCATTATATCAACCTCAAATTACCAAAATCAACCCATATCCAAAGCTATCTCAGCAACATAGAACAAATTACCCATGATTCTGCAATTTTGACTTTACGTAGTTTTACTACTTTTATAGTGTTTATTCACAAAATACACAAAATTTACGTTTTTATGGTTTTAGTCTACTTTTTGCATAATTCAAACGTATAAACCGTCAAAATCAGGGGGTTCAAAGTTTTCAACAGTTTTTGTCAGGGACCATTTAGTTTTAATTCGTTTTTAAAGTAAATTCCAGGTACCCTAAGT
>BPTQ01000001.1:170521175-170623550 GCA_019973895.1 Chrysanthemum seticuspe
TATAAAATTTATAATTGTGTATCACTAATCCAAACTCATGTATCAGTTGGTTATTAGTTGCTAAAATATTAATTCGTATTAATATTTTATTTTTTGTGTATTATTGCTAATATGGTTATTTATAAATGTTTTAGTGGTTTTTTCGACTAGATCTTATTTATACAACTTTAAGTTTGATCTCATATTAACCCTCCCCTATATCTATACTCTTTTATAAAACACCAATATCCCCAACCACATTCACACCCTTACATTTTAAGATTGAGCCATCCAAACCTACCTCAAAGCCTAAATTTACACACACCAAACCAATATCCGACCCTAAAAAATTACCAAACCAACCAAACCATATAAAAACCCACAAATATCTTCACATCCAGTTTATTTCTTTCACCATACACGCACCACTGTCATCTCACATCTCACACTACACAAAAACACACATACATTCCTCTCAAATATCTTCCCATATAAAAACCCACAAATGTCTTCCCATCCAGTTTATTTCTTTCACCATACACACAACACTCTCATCTCACATCTCACACTACACAAAAAACACACATACATTCCTCTCAACTAACAAAATAGTCTCACCTCACATTAAAAAAAATAACACTCACAAACCATTCTTAACTAACAAAAAATACTCATACTTCTTCCACATATCCATCAACCACCATCCTCACCACTACAACTCCAACCACCACAGAAGCACCTCCACCACCGTTTATCCACCACCGGACGTCACCACTATGGAACCCACAACCACAGTAGCACCGTGACGAGCCACCAAGACCCACGACCATAAGAGGGTTTTTCATATTTTGAGGTATTTTTATTATTATTATTCTTTTTTTTTACTTTTCAAGGCTTTTTTAATAGAACTATAAATTTTCTTTGTAGATTTATAGTTTTTTTGTATAGATCTGTAGATTTTATTTATAGATCTATAGTCTTTTGTATATATCTACGTATATTAACATTTTTGGTACTTTTTTTGTTATAGCCACCGCCTATACCTTGCCGAAAAATCTGCTCTCGCCAGAAAATTTTCTGCCACAGTCGGAAACCAAGCTGCCGCCGGCGTAAATATTGTTGTTGCCGCCGGATTTAGTGTTGCCGGAATATTGTATCTCCTAAAGGTTTTTTTTTTGTAAGCTTTGTTGTAAACTTTATACAGATTTTGAGCCATATTGTAGTCAATGACTGTTGGTCTAATTTTTACTATTTTTTCTAAACAAAAAAACCAAAAGTAATATATACGGAGTACATTGGAAACACAAATGATAGAATATGCTTCGTATACGTGATTAATTGTTTTGTTGATTCATGTAATTAACTCTTTATTATATTGATAGGAGACAAACCGTATGTCTTCAATTGTTTTGTTGATTTAAAATACTATATCTATTGCTGATTTTGTAGGTATTTAATAGCTTGTGATTCTTCGTTAAAATATATAGCTTGTGATTCATATTTTCCTAGAATTAGATTATATTTTATATTGTAAAATTCTTAATTAAAAGTATTAAATATGTTTATAAATACCCCTACGAAGATAGATACGAGTAGATGTTTAGAAAAGAGCAACAATGCAACTTTAATCTAAAAAACTAGCTTCTTATTTATTGCTTTTGAGAAACTAAAAAAGATAACTTTAGACTTGGAAAGCAAGGGGTAACTAGATAAGACCAAGTACATAACCAAACTTGGGACTAATTTGGGATCTCGAGATTTGGCATGAGTTTGAATTTGCATTGGGAAGGGTATTAAGTTTGTTTATTGATGCATTGTATAAAGTTAAAGTTCGGTGCAAAAAGTAAAAAAGTGATGACTGAGACACATTTGTGACCAAAACTCCAAAAGTGAATTTGATTATCTTTTTTAAAAAATTGACATATAAATATGGTTAACTTTTGAAATTAAAATAAGTGACATCAAATAAAAGTGTAAAACATACAAATTGACAATAATTCATACTTTAGGTATTGAACTTAATTTATTTGAAAGTGTTGGTAGATACATTGAAATGTTTAAAAGACTTATTAGTTGATGTTGTGATCAAAGCCTCAAATATTGTGTTAAATTGTCAAATTGCGGGTAAAAAATCACACGCTCGAATATTAAGTTAAGCTGTTAAATTATGGGCTAAAAGTCTCATTTGCTTTTAAGTTTGATGATTTTTTTTTCATACATAACTCTTCAACCATGACAATAAACTTTTCCATCAATCGTCAATAGTTGAACTCGCATAGTCGCATGCACCAAACACACTCCGCCACACATACAAATGCAAAAGGGAAAAAAAATAAAGAACAAAAACATATCAACGGATACAAATTTAGTTGAAAACTTTACACTTTCGCCGTTATGCGCAGTCACTCGGCTAACAGATTCTCTAATGCTACAAATACACTTTGTCAACAAACAATTATTCGTAGTGAAATTTTGTCTATTAATTATGAATAATTATCTGAAATATAATATCTTTTGAAAAGTATATTAGAAAAGAGGTGTAAAACATTATTAACAAAACGATAGTGATTTGTTTCTATAGACTCTCACATAGATTTAATACTTTGATTTATGAATCATATGTATATAACGTTGGACAAAAAAGATGAAATGTCTATTTCTTTAATATGTTCAAACTTCCTATCAAGTAAATCGTATTTTAAGAAATTTGTTGCTGAAAACTTGGTTTTTTGAATTTGGGTTGAAAGAGGAAATTGTTGTGGTCTCGAGGCGTATTTTATTATACAAAGCCATGCAAATATCATGTGTAGATTGGCAACACGTTTCCTCTCTATAAAGTAGTCAAAAAGCACAAATTTGACTTAAAGTTTTTTCAGAGATTTTGTATCTATTGAAGATTTATGGGATGAGGATGATGTGACGAATAAACTTTCTTTATTTTTTTTATAATGTATAAGTGATACATCAAGTATTGTTGTGCAGGGGTGGCAAAAAAACCCGACCCGAACCTGACCCGGACTCAACCTGACTAAGTCTATTCGGGTCAGGTTACTCGGGACAAAAATTAAATTCGGGGGAATAACCCGAATAACCCGAATACTACATAAGGTCGGGTTGAAAATATGTGGCTAACTCAGGTTTGGTTTGACTCGAATAAAGTTGTTGTTTTTGTTTTTGTTTTTTTTTTTTCTTTTTTTTTTAATTATCTATGTAAAAAAATTGAGTTAGGCTAATTTTTTAATCAATTTACTCATATTTGGGTTGACCCGAGAACCCGACTATCCTGAATAGGGTCGGGTTCGGGTATATTATTTTTAGCCTTGATCTGATCCGAATTGACCCGAACCCGACCACCTCGACCCGATTAACACCCCTTATTGTTGTGTATTAGCTTTGGCATATGTATAAGTAATGCGGGTAAAAATACTGTAAAAAATATACTAAAGAGAGAAAAATGAAACGGATTTGTATTCATACATTTCAAATAAAAACGATTTTCCAAAAGAAATACATTTAAAATAAGATCGAGATTCTAAGAAGAAAAACATCTACTTTTAAAAGTTCATTTGAAATATGTTTTTTTTTCAGTTCATATTTTAGTTTTTCTTCATTTAATACCAACTCTAACTAAATATTAGGAATTGGAAATTCCATAAGGAAGTGTCGGTCACCCCAATTATAGTCTAGCATATGTTAGCTCGTAGACATATCGTTATTTACCTTATTTAGTAGTTAATTAGTTAGTTATTAGCATAGATTAGTTTAGAGTAACACCGTGGAGGAAGGACGGGTCTTTACCCAGTGTATGCCTGATCCATAGTCCGATAGGAGGACGTTTAGCTTGTAACTATAAATACCCCTTCCATCTTTGGAAGGGGTGGAACTTCTTAATCTAACCTTCACATTTTTGTTTTAACTCTCTCACTAGAATTCCCTCTCTACTCTCTTCATCTCTCTAAACATGGCACTCTGGTATCATCATAATCCTAGACCACCCGAATCATCAAACAACATAAAAAGTGTGATCCTAACAATTGGCATCATAGCCTAGGTTTGGTTGTCTTTGATGATTCGTGTGGTTTTTGACCTGTTTTAGCATGCGGTTTGTTATAGTTTTAGTGTGTTTGGATGCGGTTTGATGTTGGTTGAGTCATACGGTTTGTGAAACGATTTGTGTATAAGTTTGATGCGACTTGATGTGGTTATGTTGAAGTTTTTAATCTGTTTTGAATCTGGTTGTGTAGCTTAGATGAGTTTTTATGCAGTTTCGAAAGTGTTTCATACTAGTTTTAAAGTATTGTTTCTGGTCATGAATCTGCCTTGTTCAAATTGTTAGTGTTTTTGATGGTCGAATCTGATTTTCTGAGTTTGTTTGTGCTTGTTCTTGACTGCGATTTGGATCAGAATGAAACACTCTACTATGCGGTTTGCTCAAGCTCTAGTATGCGGTTTGATTGAAAACAGTCCAGATTTGTCGTTTTGGATGCGTTTTGTTAATGAAAGAGGTTTGTCACATGAGATTTGTCTCATGTGCGGTTTGTTATATATGCGGTTTGATTCGTGTCCAGATTCATTGTACAATATGAGGTTTGTCTAATGTACTTGATATTCTAAGTATGTGGTTTGTGTGAAAAAGTCCTGATGCGATTTGTCTAAAATGGCTTTTTTGAAAGCATTTTGATAAGTGCGGTTTGTCAAAAGGTTATGCGTTTTTACGCTTTCCTGCGGTTTGTGATTACCTGTACGAATGCGATTTGTACTCAAAAGCAATTTGATTTGAATTCTGCGGTTTGAGAAAGAAATGGAAGAAGCGTTTTGTATCTAAAGGCTATTGATTCAAGATCACAATCACAGTTATTCAATCATTATTCAATCATTTCAAACAAGATTACATCAACCAAAAGGATTACATATACATCAACCAACATCATTCATCTCTCAAACCAACATTAACAAGATTACATCTACATCATATCTACATCTAACTACATTAGGACTTATTCAATACCTGAAAATCAAAGTGCAAGATCTCAGATAGGTTGCTCGTGTTTTACAAATGAATCAAGACTTGATAAAGCTCATCAAACACGAACTTTTAACCATCAATCATTGATCATGTTTTAGCCTTACTCCTATTATTCGAATCATGAAAGAAAAGAAATAAGCAAACATGCTTTTTCTTTGTCTTTGATTCAATTTCAGAAAATTAATGAAATCCAAGACTCATTACAACAAATTAAAACCGATCTCAGATTTTCGTTCTTGTCAACGACCAATACAAGACCTTGAGGTTCAAAGTAACGAAAGTTTTCATCATAGATAAATGTCTTGTGAATCCTAGCCTCATTATGTTTCCTTTTCGAACATAAAGAAAGATAAATAACAATGTTGTTACTATCTTTCTCTGGTTCGGTAATGTCCCTGATTACAAGACTATTATTCGTTTATGGGCATTATTAATCATGTCACAAAACTCGTTCATCACTGTCCATATATATTCGAACCATGAAATGATGCTAACAATTGATGTTAGTTCGTTTGTCATGTGTTCGTATAAGACTAATCATATCTAAAACCGAGTCAATCTTTAATTAAACTTACCTTCAACCACTTGGTTTGATCTCTAAGTGTCTCCCATGCCTCAAGCCATCCCTGTGGCGAGGTCTCCATGTTAACACTAAGGATGGGGGCGTACTAATTCTGAAGTATTTTAGGATGTGGCGAGGTCTCAATACCTAAAGCCATCTCTGTGATGATTTTTTTGTGAGAAGTATTTTAGAGATTCTGAGTTTGGTGTGATTGTATTGAGAAAGGAGGCGTACAAATATGTGATTAGGGTTGTAAGGGGAGCGTTTTTAGGGTTATGGTGAGTTTGGTTGTGTTTTATACTACCCGTGAATTTAGGGTTGAATTACTTGGAGCGTATATTAGGATTGGATCACATGGGCCGAGTATGATTTGAAATGGATCTAATATTAAATTTATTTGTTGGGCCTTGTTGGTGTTACGTTAAGTGGCTAGTAAGTGTGAATGTGGATCGGGTCTGCCTTATGCACATAGGCCGAATGATTTGTTTACTTGGAAATGGGCTTGACGATTTTGGGCAAAATGAATTCATTGGGCCGCAACATTTACTCACTAGGCCAAACGTAACCTTGATAACAGATACCTCATGTGTTAAAATTGGTGTGTGTGGCAAAATGTTGAGGTAACTCTTTGATATAATGTTGAAGTGATTGTTTAAGACAAATGAGTTTTTGGTATTTCACGTTTAAATTGATTGGGTGTATACTTTTGTCATGGGCTATGAAACGGACTGTATTGGACCTTGGAACCTACGTGCGTTATTCATGTCATGGATTTCTTGGGCTTGCTCACCTTATGTATTTGATTTGGATATAAGCTCGAGTTGTTGATGCAGTCAGATTATGAGTCTTGCAATTTGATGATAAGATTTGAGGATAAGATTTGTTGGGCTATGAGATTTGATAATGAGACTTGACGATGAGTCTTGTTGATATGTGACTTAGTGTAATTATGAGATTCGTTGTGTTATGATGGATCTGGACATACACCTTGTGTCAATGATATTTTGTATAATATTAGTAAGCACGCGGAATTTACTTAGTAATACTTAGAAGACGGATTGTATGATGTATTGTAAATAAACACAGATTAAACACAAAACTTAAGCTCTAATATTATTGATGAATAATACGAGTGATCTTAGCTTATCACTAGGGTTACACCTTGAAGCTGTATGTATGTAACTAGGTTTGTAAGTACCTAAGACAATGACCTAGGACCTCCTTTTATAGAGTCCTTTACAAGATAAGTATAAAGCTAACAATATAGAATATACACAAGATCTTTTCTATACTTATCTAGACACGTTCTCTTAACCATTATCTAATAGCAGTGGTAATAATGTACCAGCAGTGGTAATACGTTTCCACTGCTAGTGTAATCCAAGCAGTGTCTTCCACAACTATCAGTGGTAACAGATTATTCCCAACAATCCTCCCCTAAACTTATGATTTCTCTGCAAATCAATAAGTTTCTTCAATCTGCATCATCTTCAAGGATTTAGGAATTCAACCAAACACTTCACTTCTTCCTTAACTTCTGAATAGCTCTTGAATATTGATCTTGAAGCCTATGTAACAATGCTCTGACTTTCTCATTGTCTTCATGAACTCTTATTGTTGTACATAACATTACTGTGAGAGTTCCAGCTCTGAGTGGATATTCTTTCTCAGCAAGCATGAATGCATCTACTTTATTTGCTGTAGAAACATGATGAACTTCACATGAATCATAGTAAAACCATTTAGTACCAGGACATGAACATGAGAATATCCAGAAATCATCATTAACATCTGGATCATAGAGCCTTCTAAGATTAATCCATAACTGCATCTCTTTCATATCTTTGAGATCTTGAGCATCAAACCTTTCTTGAACTAACTTCCATAATATGTCAAGGTCATCTCAGTCAAAAGCTTTGATAAGATCTTCAAATTGTATGAATGAGGAAGTTGCACCACATAGCCTTGTGATCTTTCATGTTGGAGCAAAATTGCTAGCAGTGTAAACCTCCCAATCAATGATAGGATGTCTAACTTGCAGTGGTTCTGGATAAAAATCTTCTTCTTCTATCACAATCATTTCAGCCATCTGTTCTTCAGTGAACTTCTCAGTTGGAACTTCTTGTTCTTCAACAAACTTTGTCTTCTTAACAGACTGAGAATCACTTTCTTTGATCTTTCTCTTCAAATTAGGAAACCTTCTTGCTTCTTCTTCAGAGTCCATTGGAATAAAATCTTTATCAAATCTTTGAACTCTGTAGTAGATACTTTCAACTCTATCATCAGACATTCCTTTGAATTGATGTCTCTTCCAACCACCAACATTGCAACAATAAGTCTTCATGTATGCAATAACTTGTGCCTTAGTTGGTTGTCTTGGTTTCTTTTGGCCTTTCTTGACTGAAACAATAGCCTCTTGAAGTGCTTGATTATTCTTCATCTGTATAAAATCGTTTAACTGTGCAGTTCTTTGTTCTGCAGTTAAAGATTTATCAGCTACAAGGTCAATTGCCTTCTTCTTTATTACTGGATCATGTGCAATCAAGAAATCAATTTCTTCTTCAGTAGGAACATAGCTGAACTCTGGAGTTTTCTCTCTTAATCTTGTAAGTGGAACAGTGGAAATTGGATTTTCCAATCTGTCCAACCTTTTAGCCTCCATAAAGCTTACAACTTCCAATTCTTCAAGCTTTTTCTTTTCAGCAACTTCATCTTCATATATCTTATTAGCAACTTCATTATCATGAGCAATCTGAACTTGTTCTTTCTTTGAAATCTTTCTTCCAGGTTGCTCTTCACTTTCCATAACTGCTTTACCTTTATCTTTCTTCTGTTTATCAATTTCTTTACTTGCAGTGACAACATTATGTTCATCAGTGGAAATATTTGGCTCTGCAGTGGAAATTAGATCAGTGGTAAAATCAGTTGCAGTACAGAAAATATCTTGCTCTTGTTGCTCTTCTTGAGTATCAGCTTCCTCTGCACCTTTACTAGAAACACCTTCATCTTCAAAATCAATTTTCCTCCCCTGAGTTTCAGCACCTGTTTTCCTCCCCTGTTTGGGAGAATTACCTAAATCTTGATCAAAACCAGCTGAATCACCATCATTAGGTGAGGATGAAGATGAGATCATCAACTTAGCAGTTTTCCTTTGCTTTTTCAACCCTTGCAACTCTTCCTTCAAGGTCTGAATCTCTACTTTCAAAAATGTAATATCCTTGGCATGTTGCTCCTTAAGTTGTGCCAAGTCTTGTTCCAGAGATTTGACCTGTTTAGCTAACTTTGTACACAAAACCATCAATTCCAATTGTTGCCCACTGCCCTCATCACTTCCAACTGTGTGACCTGTTGGGAGAGGTGAATCATGGGGCATTGGCTCAGATTCCTCCCTAGTTGGACTAGGTTGAAGTGTAGAACCACCACTGCTTGTTCCTAGACCAAAAGGTTCAGAAACATGTTGTGTTGTCATGAGAGAAGTTGTCTGTTTTTGCCTCCTCTCATAGGTGTGAGAAACAGGTGGAGTATAATCAATGTTTAGAACAGAGATTATAGGAGAGTTTTGTTCAGTTGTAATCTTTGCAAGCATTTGAGGAAAGAGAGGTGTAAAAATCATGTTGCCATCTTTGTTCATGTTTTGAAAAACTTTAGGCTTGAGGCAACTGATTTTATAAACATTTGTATGGGGTTGTAGTTGAAACTCATTTAGCACTGCTTGCACAAACCTTGGATACATTAAAATTTTTGTTGAACTCTTTACATTGCCAGTCAGACTTGTAAAAATATATTTTGACGAGTTAAAAATCTTATCAGTGGCTAGACAAACCAAAGGGTAAGCCATGGTTGAACTAAATTGCTCATAAGATGTTTTCTTTGGACTAAGACGATGTAAAAGAGTATGTATCAAAAATCTCCATTGGGGACAAAAACCACTCTTTTTGAAAGTAGCTTTTTTATCAGTGGTATCATACCCCATGGATGATAAATTTTCATGTATTTATGGCATAGGTAATGTGATGAGACCATTGAGATCATCCAATTGGAGAACTCTCCTCAAGGATGCCTCAGTAACATCAATAGTTACCCCATCCACAGTGGCTCTTAGAGCATCCACTGTTTCATGTGTATCTCTATTCTCAAGTGTTATGGACTGAGCAGAAGTCCAGAACTGTTTGATTTGAGAGATATAGATTGTGGGTTTTAAAAGCAAAGCATACCTTATATGGGTAGTATTGAGAAAATTCACAATCTGATGAAAAACAGGGCCACTCTTCTCATTTGACTTTTGTAGGTAGGCCACTTGGTTGTGCTCATCTGCAAATTTTAATGGTGCCATAGAAACTTTTGATGAAAAACGATAGTATTTCAGTAATAATTGAAAGAATAACTAGCCAATTGAGACAAAAGATATATAGAGGTAGGGTTTAAAAGTGTAGTGCAAGAAAGATTATCTAAGGAAAGTATTTATCTTTAGAGGATAAATATCAAATAGGAAAGTAGATAATTCTCTAGAAGTTACCCTATATATATGGAAAGCAATTTTTCTACAACGGCTAGTAAAAAATTTGTTACTGACATAACAGTTGTAACGGCTAGAACAACAGTGGTAAAATAACACTGTCAGTGGAAAACTGTGGACTAGCAGTGGTAATTTTTCACAAAAATTTCAAAGAGCAGTGGTAAAGAAAAACATATGAAAACTAGACTGCTCTTATCATAGTTTTTAGCAAACTACCAGCTATCAACGGATTTGATATGTCTTTACCATGAGCCGTTTGCTATGGACTAGCCAACTCTTAATCATAAAGAATATGGTGAGTTGATAACCATATAGTTTTTGGTAAACTATCAACCATGAACGGATTTGTCAAGTCTTTACCAGTAGCCGTTTGCTCTAGACTAGTTGATTCTTATGTGGGTTAGACATGGTGAATCAATAACCATTTGTTGTGTATCTCAGTTATACACCTTTTAAGATCAACTCCCATCTAAGCTTGGTTATGTATCTGCATGTGCTAGAAATAACCTGTTGATAGTTTTAACCAACTTGTTCTTAACCAAAGTTACTTTTAACCAAGTCACTATATAAAAAAAATATCTTCCAAAGTCAACCCGTTAATATCTATATTTACTCTTTAACCTACCAAAATAGGAAAAAGTAAATATACTCATTAATTAACCCTGGTAATCGACTTTGTCTATATAAGGAGGCTTGGCGTATTGTAATCTTCATCAAAGCACATTCAAACACACAAAATCCCTAAATATAATCATGAGCAATCCTTCCAACACCATTAACATCTCCTCTAATTCAGAAGAAGAGTATGTGATCGAGTCAGAAACTTCCTCAGAGGCATCAGGATGGGCTGGATACTTTCCATCATGGGCTGGAAGCACTTCATCCAAGAAGTACACTAAAGAGACTGCCAAGCGTGTACCTGCTGCTAAACCTGCACCATCTCTTGAGTTTTACTCCAGCTCATCAGAGGATGATGAGACGAATGATGAGACCTATTCCATGGCCAAAGAATTGCCAAGGGCTCTTACAAAAGCACTGGAAACAGTTATCTCCAACATGAAGCAGATATCCATACCAACGAAGTCTGCAATGCTACCAAAGCCTCCTCCACAAGTTCTTGGTCTTCCTTGTCCAAGAATGCAATCCACCTTTGAGAACAAAAGGAAGAGAGTACAGAAAAACAAGCATGACTATGTGGGCAAAGGCAAGAAGCCAATGGAGTAGCTGATGTAGGGTGTAGGAATGTAGGAAGTTATCTTTTGTGTTTTGATTGTGGTTGTTGACACTCTCTGTTGGATGTAATGACTCTTGCGTATTAATTGAAATATCTCTGTTTTCCTTTTTCCAATATGAGAATAACATATTTCCACTGCTTGCATTATAGTTTCCACTGTTAGTTTCCACTAAAAAGACAAACACTAAAGAGTAACCACTTCAATGTAATCAAAGAATCCTTCAAAGCTTCATGTCACAAACATAAATCATATACTGAAAGAATGCGTGAGGTATCAGTGGTTAGAGAATAGCAAGAAGTGAATTCATAAGCAGTGGCTAAGTTCCAAGTTAATTTGGTCAACTCCTAGTCACTAATCTGGCCACCAAAGTCAAAGACTTCATTTACTTCTCAACAACTTATACCTTCCCTTCATTAACTAACTGATTCCAACTTAAACTTGTATTTAAGAACCAAGCACCCACAACCTTCTATCACACCAGCACTCCTTTCTCCTAAAATCTGTCAAAAGCAACTTTATCAAAAATTACCATGAGCAATTCAAACCCAATCAACATCTCTTCTGACAGTTCAATTTCAGACAGCTTTTAGGATGAAGAGACTTGGCATTATGTGCTCAACAATCCAGGTAAGAAGAAAAAAGAGGTGTTTGAAGCAGTTTCATCAAGAAAAAGAACTCATGCAGATGCTTATTCAACCCCTGTTGTTGTTGGTCCTTCTTCAACTCATCCAATACCAACAAGAATCTGTCATCATTGAAGATAGCTCAGACTCCAATGCAAGCTACATTTCCCCATGCACAAGCACAAATGATGATACTAAGTCAAGGGTCTTGGATGTGCCTCCCCTTGCAAGAATCCTTCCATCAGGAGAACTGCAGATGCCTCCTTTTCCACCACTGTTGACAGCACCACCACAAGAGGGACCTTCATCATCCTCACCACCTGTTAGAGAAGTGGTGATGGGGCTTTGCAAGTCCTAAGGTGTATAACTGGATTGATATGCATAATGCACCTAAGGTGATGCCAACTTGGGCCATTCCAAAGAAGCCATAGGTGGTAGATGGTAGTTAGGTTGAAGCTTTTGTTTGGAGTAGGTTGTTGTTAGTTGTTTTCAGTTGATGTGATGTATCTACTGCACTCAGTGTGCAGTTTTGTGAAATAATAATAATGATCCATGTTTTTATTTAACTTTAGAGTTCTTGCATCATTCTTGTTGTTTCATTAACTCCACCTCCAAAACTGACATACTGTCCATCATATTGTTCAAAATCTAAGAGATAGGACATGTTGCCAGTCATGTGCCTTGAACACCCACTATCTGTATATTATCCTCGATCTGATCTTTTTGTCCTTGGATGTTCCTGCACATAAAAGTAAAGAATTAGATTCTTTTGGGGACCCAAGCCATGATTGACTTGGATCTGCCTCGTGTATCAATATAGTTAAATCTATCAAAGGTCATTGATACACCATTGGGATTGGTTGTAGAGGTAGTTCCTTTAGGTTTCCATTCCCAACGTGTTGAGGCCTTCACAGCATTGCCCATGTCCCCCTTTTCTTGTTTACAACCCTTGCAGTGGTAACTTTTGAATGAGCAATGGAAACTGCTGGTTTGGTTTTAGGTACCCACTGTTGGTTGTAATGAACCCTTTTAGTTTGAAAAGTTCCTTTCCCTGTTTGTGCAGATTTTGCAAAAGTTGTTTTGGACTTTGCACTTTTAACAGGTGACTTAGGGTGAGCAGTGTTAACAGTTTTTGCAGTGGAAAAAGTTTTGAGGCCACTTCTTAGTTGAACTGCTCTTGGGATCATTTTGCAATGAGGATTAGGGTGTACATTATTGTGAAACCTGTTACACTCCACCCTTTTATTCCCATGGACTTCCCTTCTCCCAACATGATAGTCACAATAAGCATGTAAATGATCAAAACTACCACAGATATAGCATGCTTTATTGTACATCACAAAATCACTACCTAGTTGTTGAGATTTAACATGATTCCAACTCCTCTGGTTACCCCTAGGAGTTGTAGGCTTGTTCCTATACATCTCAGCATACCTTACAGTTGATCTAGGTTTATTAACTGGTTTCCTAGGTTCCTCTGTAACAGTATTAACAACTTTTGGGATAGAAGTCTCTTCATTCCTTTTAACATTCTCATCAACAACTGATGAGTCACTAGCACTTTCAAAAACATCATTTTCCTTCTTAACATCTTCCTCATATTTCACAGTTGTGTCCTTTAAAGGACCATATTCACGTTCAATATCCTGAAACTCTTCTAAGCCTGTATGAGCTAAATCTATACCTGGAGGTGATGGAACACCTCTTAGTGGTGGAGGCACTATGTTATAACCCATACCAGACTTAACTTTACTATGAATTTGAGCATTCCAGATTTTATCAATTGACTTAGACTGATAATAACAGGTGTCTACAGTTAAATTGACATTTTCATTTATCTTTTTAAGTTTTTCAAGCTCCTTTTGGTATGCCTCATTCACAGCTGTTTTATGATCTATTTCTCTTCTAAGAAAAATCATATCATCACTATATTTTGACTCATTTTCTCTATAGTGATCTATTTGTTTTTCTAATACTGCTATAGCTCTTCTAAGATTTGAAGCAGTATAATTAGTAGTATACAACTATTGTCTTTCATTAGAATATAGATCATTAAGCCTTTTAACTTCTCTAGCAGCCCTACATGTTTTTAGAACAACTTTCAAAGTTTTGTACCTCAGAGTCAGAGAAAGCCATGAAAGCAAATTCAGTAGACACAAGAGAAGCATCTGAAGATTCTTCTTGTTCATCAGCCATGAAACTCCAATCATAGCTCACACCATCAATAGCCAACATTGCCTTTGGTTCTTCCACAGTTGGTTCCTTCTTTTGCTTGTACCAAGTAGACCTGTTGTCCTTGGTCTTAGGTCTTCTACACTATCTAGCAAAGTGTCCCAACTTGTGGCAGTTAAAACACTCCACTTTCTTCTTATCAAAGCCTGCAGTTTCACCACCATTGATGTGAATAGGCTTGCCAGTCTTCTTGTAGAATTTCCTAGCCCTCATGCTAAGAAAAGCTATCTGCCACTTTATGTCCATCTCTTCCAAGTCATCTTCATCAATTTGCTCTATGTCTTCATGAGTTAGTATAGAGCCATTAACTTGAGTGGAGATAAAAGCATAAAAGGTAGAATCTCCAATACTAGCAATCTTCTTCTTTGAACCTGCAGTGGTAACACTAACATTACCAGTGGAAACTGTAGAACCAGCAGTGGCAATATCATCATCACTGTGTCAACAGAGGTTGACATCAAAGCCAAGCTTCTTGAGCTTGTACCAAGTTTCCCTGCCTTCTTCAGTCTTTGTTCAATGAGTTTAAAGTTGTTGTAAAGATCATTGAGCTTCATTGTTTCAATGTCTGCTTTGTTTTCCCAGACTGTAACATTAGTTTGAAACTCTGAAGGCAAACTTCTTAGAAACTTCAAATTGAGGTCTTCCTTTTCTACCTCAATGCTAAACACAATCAGTTGTGTGACAATCTTCTGGAGTTTGGTGAAGATGCTATCAAGTGAGTCATTGCTTGAAGCAGAGAAGTTTTCATAACTTTGCTTCAACAATGTCTTTTGTTTCTTCTTTGTAGCATCATTACCACCAAACACTGAGCAAATCTCTTCAAAAAGTTCTTTTGCAGTCTTGAACTTGCTGAAAGCTATGATCTGGTCTCTAGGAAGAGTCATCAGCAACAAACTTCTAGCCTTTAGATCATTCTTTTTCAATGCCTTTTCAGTACTAGATTCAGGCACAGAAACAGTCACCACTTCTGTGTCACCAACCTTCTGAGTACTAGTAACAGGCTTGAAAGAATCACCAATTAAGATGATCTCCCATAGAGCATAGTCTTGAATGAGAAAGTATTGCTCAATCAGTATCCTCCACATCTCAAACTCATTAAGTTTGAGCTTAGGTAGCCTTGGTGTAGAAGAGTTGGACTGGTTGTTTTCCATCTCCATTGAATTTAGTGAGTAGGTTAAGCTAATTCCTTGGATCTTCTAAAACAAAATATCAGAACCTGGCTCTGATACCACTTGATGGATCTGGACACACACCTTGTGTCAATGATATTTTGTATAATATTAGTAAGCACGCGGAATTTACTTAGTAATACTTAGAAGACTGATTGTATGATGTATTGTAAATAAACACAGATTAAACACAAAACTTAAGCTCCAATATTATTGATGAATAATACGAGTAATCTTAGCTTATCACTAGGGTTACACCTTGAAGCTGTATGTATGTAACTAGGTTTGTAAGTACCTAAGACAATGACCTAGGACCTCCTTTTATAGTACAAGGAGTCCTTTACAAGATAAGTATAAAGCTAACAATATAGAATATACACAAGATCTTTTTTATACTTATCTAGACACGTTCTCTTAACCATTATCTAATAGCAGTGGTAATAATGTACCAGCAGTGGTAATACGTTTCCACTGCTAGTGTAATCCAAGCAGTGTCTTCCACAACTATCAGTGGTAACAGATTATTCCCAACATGTTATGCTGATTGGTACTTTGGCTTCTACATTGTCTCGAAGGATACTATGTTATGGCTTGAATTGATGTTTGAACAAAGTTGACTACGGAGTTTTCTAGACGGTATTTCTTATTTGGATTTGAAGTGAGATTTTTTCGGGCGCATTTACTTATTTCGTCTTCTTTCTTTCTACCCATTCGTGAAGATGACTTGTTTGGGTGTTTATTGAGTGTGATAAAGGCTTGGCTATTTAGTTACGCTTGTGATTCTTTCTCGCTTAAACCACAATGTAGCTATCACTTCAGTGTCTCACGCAGTTGAGGATACGTCAAGAAGTTTTGTACATTGGGTACACCGTGTATTTTTCACGAGGATTAGTACAAGTTTAAGTAACAAATCTGGGGAATTCTACTTCATGATCAAGTTTGGCATATTGAGTTAACTTCTCCAAGTAGTCACAACAATAGCCGACAGAATACGTGAATGATATGTTTGCCAAGGTATTCAAAGGATGAGATATGCTCTGCAATTCTCTTGAGATATTCTACGCCACAGAATGTCAATGATACTTCACAGTCTAAGCAAAATCTTTCAAAAATCTTCTACGTCATTCATGATTTTTCAAGATGTTTGCTTATGACAAGAACTTTTCGTGCAAATGGTCGTACACATTAATGATGCTTCCGAAAGTTCGAAATCATCATGGGGGAGAAACGTGACTTTGACGTTTTACGGTTAACCTCCAGGGGAAAGTAGTGTATACTACTCTACTTAGTATGGTTTGTGAAGTATTCTACATATGGGAAAAGAATTGTTGATGATGGAGAATGAATCGTTGATGAACCGCTGCATGTTCCCCTAAAACAAAAATTCACCGAAACCAAAGTTGTCACTACACATTCAAGCTGACATTGTTTACGGTTTAGTCTTGATTTTGTAAAATCCCGCGAAAGAATCTATTTCTCGGTTTAAATCATAGACTTGTAAAATCCCGTGACAATGAAATCATCCCGGTAAAAGTAATGTGCATTTCCGGATCTATCTCTCGGTTTATTCTTGGTCTTGTAAAATCCCGCGAAAGATTATATTTCTCGGTTTAAACCATAGAATTGTAAAATCCCGTGATGATGGAACCATCCTGGAGAAAGGGAAAGTGTAATTCTGGATCTTATCTGATGCTGGTGCTACGGTTTCTTCTTCGAAGAAGGGATAAAAGGTGTACTTCATGAATTGGATGTGTGTTTGGATTATCTTCATGGCAGTTTGGTTATTTCAAAGTTTTACGGGGTTATGCTCACTTAACCATGGTCGGGATGAAAACCATTATTATAGTTCACTTAAAACGTCAAAGGAGGCTAAATCTGGGCTTTTAACCACAAGATGTGACAACGGCGTTAATTCATTATTACATATTTGAGGTTGAAGTGAAATTTCACGGGCGAGTATACTTAGTATCTGAAGGTATCGGGGATGGTTGGATGAAGACTCTCCGAGATCCTTGTTCGAGCTTTTAATATTTTCAAAAAACGAAGACTTGGAAATCTAGTTATCTTTGGGTGACTTTTCTTTTTCTTTTTACCACTTGGGGGAAATTGGTCTCTTACCATCACAAAATAACTATCACTTTAAGGAGTTACGTTGTAGTGCTCAGTGTCACATTAAATTGTGGATTTTCAAGAGGTGATGTGCGTCTTATACTTGATGGTTGGTTGGTTGAAGAGTATAGAGTACTTACCGATTCAAAGGGCATGAATTCTCGGCACCGCTCTTTGTTACATATGTGCAAGTTTAAGTCACGAGTTCGGGTTACTTTCAAATTCATCATATTGGGTTTTCTCCATCTGATGTCACGACAAATAGCCTACTGAATGATAATGGGGTTGATAACAAGTTTGCCAAGAGTAGTTGAAAAGAGAGAGATAACGACGTTTGAACACAACAGTTCAAGCCTCGTTCTCTAAAGAAAAGAAAAGTGTACGTCTCAGTGCGCTTGATCTTCTGAAGAAGAGAAATCTTCTTATGACATTTGAACACAACCAGTTCAAGCCTCGTTCCTAAAGAAAAGAAAAGTGTACGCATCAGTGCGCTTTATCTTCTGAAGAAGAGAAATCTTCTCCATTATGACCATTCTCATCAACATGCTTCATGCTTTTTCCATGCGCTTTCAGTTATCAAGTGAACCGAATTATCGTTGCTAGTAATCTTATTCCACTTGCTCAATTATAATGACGATGGCGACATCATGTGCAACTGATACGCGTACAACGCTCGTTCGGGGTCAAAGGAACTTCCTTTTCGTTGAGCAAGTTTTTCAACACCCTAGGCAGTGAACCTAATCGTTGTAGTGTAGTATTAGGGTAAGCCTCGTGAATTGATATCGTTCTCTAGGGAAATAAGAATGCTAGTGAGAAATTACTACGTTAAGGTTGGGTTGAGGAAGATTATTTTTATTCTTTTTAGAAAATTTAAAGGTACGAATCTCGGGGTATTGGATTTGGGGGGTTGGTATTTCTACCGATTACTCTACTTATCTAATTATCTAATTAACTAAGCTAAGGTGAGTGTAGTCTATGTCTATTGTTGTGTGCTCGTATAATGATTTAAAGATGTGTTTACCTAGATGCTATTACTCCCTAGTTATCTCCTATTGATGGTTGAATTGTCACGTCCTTATTCTTAACGCGTTGTGTCTTCTAAGGTCGTAGGGTATGCATTTTCCCTAACTCTTTGAGACTACCTTAAGGTTATTGCCTACGAAATCTCTAGGATTCATAAACTAACTCTAAGGTTACCTTTGGATGTTTAGCCTACAATAACTTTAGGTGATTATAAACTAATGTTCACAAAGATTACTCAAGCATTTAAAACACAACGAATGACCTATCGCAATACTAGGTCAATCACAATTAAGATAAGAGACAACCAATCAATATTCAATACCTAGGTTTCATAGATCTAAGCAAACATTAGCCGGACATGGAAAACATGCAAGCATACACACAAACAATTGAAGACATAATTGAATTAATGAAGTAAATCACTTATCTTGTTGTAAAATAGGGTATGGAACCCTAAGATACTGCCCAAGACAGCCAAAGTTCGGTTTAGGTTTTACTCCACAAAACTACCTCTCTAAAATTCTGAAAATTCGAATTCTATATATAGAGTTACAATATGCGACGACGTCACTCTTTATTTGTGACGCCGTCGGGTCGCCGCTATTAGGTTTTCGTCTTGGCCACGTCAACTTTGTGACGGCGTCACTTTATGGTTGTGACGTCGTCGGCTTCATCATCTGACGCCGTCGGGATCCAAATCTAGGTCATCTGAGTTGTGACGCCCTACTCTTTAAAACCTGATGCCGTCAAGTGCAAAATAACAATTTGGCTTCTGAGTCGTCTCAAAACGTGTTGCGACGGCGTCACCATTTGGCTGTGACGCCGTCACCTTTAGTTCCAGCAGCTTGAGTGTCTTGATTCTTGACTTTGGCCATTTTCCTCATATATTCACGCCTTTTCGTCCGAATAAGTGTCATTCCAGCAATTTGCCTTCAAGAGACCTAAAAAGTGGAAAGGAACGAAATTAAGCAGTAACGGATACAAAAGTGATCGATTAAGGGCTTAAATGACCCCTCAAAACTGTACCTTTTAAATCCTTATCAAATATCCCTACACTTGGTATTTGCTTGTCCTCAAGCAAATGTGCTTTTAGCCAATTAATTTATAAGTTAAGGGTCATGAAGCATTAGTTTAGAACAATTCATAACATGTATAAGCCCCGAAAAAGTCATAACAAGCACGGAAATTACATACTAGCACCTCACAAGTGGTGTTTGGATACTCTCATCTCTCGGGTGTATATAAAATATATCAAGTTGGAAATGGAAGATAAACACTCATTAATCGGTCCTAGTACATAGATTACTATAGGCTTGAGACTAGATCAAACCTCGATCGCTTTTGGCGTAAGCACCTAGGAAAAACTATCTAAGAGGTCTTTTAAAGGGTTGTAACGTTAGGCTTATGGTAGGGAAACAAATGGTTTGGTGGGATAGACGATTTAGTGGTGGCAAGTCAAAAATCTTTATGTTACAATCATGAGAAGAATGGCGTTGCTAAGCCAAGACTCGACACTCTAAACTCTAGATAAATTGAAACAAACAAACATAAATTTAAAGATAGATGTAGGATGGTAGCCCGTATGTTTTTTTTCATTTTTTTTGAACACTCTATTTTTTTTTCTCTTTTTTCTATTTTTTTCGATATTTTTTTCATACACTTTTACTCTACCATCCTCTACGATAATATCAAAATAATAGGGATTTATAGGCACATTTTGAGTTTTTGTTACTCTAACACTAATTTGACCCGAATTGAAAAGATCAAAACACTTGGAGTACATTATTACGTAAATAAAGGGAATTTGAATTTAACGTTCCTTCCCGTCACTTCATAAAA
Organism: Chrysanthemum seticuspe; assembly: GCA_019973895.1. Taxonomy (NCBI): domain Eukaryota; kingdom Viridiplantae; phylum Streptophyta; class Magnoliopsida; order Asterales; family Asteraceae; genus Chrysanthemum; species Chrysanthemum seticuspe. Next base: position 170,541,489 of record BPTQ01000001.1, read on the forward strand.
TTTAACTTTTCCCATGAGTCCCAATCATCCCAAAACTGTGTACAAAGGATATGACCCGACTTAGCAACTTATGCAAGCAACTAGATGATTGAACTAAGGGTTTAGTATGATAACAATAATGCACTAAAAGTGAGTGCATACAAGGTAGGCTAAGGCGATTTGGGTGTACATGTGGGGGTGGATTGTAAACAATGCTCTTCATTGATATTCTGGAAAACCGAAACATCACGAGAACCGCGAAAAGGATAGGCTCTGAGGGGTTAACTAGGGATATCGTGTACTAAAGATGAGTACAACGCAAGGGTGTGGGGGAATTACTCAACCGATGTGGAAGAAGTAATTATAATACAGGTATCAAACAAGGGTTATCCTAATGCCTCTTATCATTTAGTTATTCCTAACTACACAAGTGTAGTCTCACTAGCGATCTCGGAATGCATCACAAATGCCAAAATTACCCTAACCGATATTTCTCATGGTTTATTACACAAATGAAGTTGGACAAGGCAAATAGTCAAGGATAACCATAGTTTCAAAGTTCCCGTTTTATTTTCCCTCCCTACACTTAAACTGAACATTGTCCCCAATGTTCCCCGAAAGTATCAAAGTTATGATAATGGAAGGTAATTAAAAATGAAAGAAACTAATACTCCCCTAATTAGCTCGGTAGGATCCGTGTGAAGTAGTGGTTAAATCCTTCTTCAAGAAGAATGTATGCGTGAAAAGCTCCATCTAATCTTATGTATCTTCTTCTTGATAAATAAAACCTGCACACTTGAAGAAAACAAACGAAACCTTCGTGTAAAATCGGCGGTAACAATATATATATGACTCTACTAATCTAAGATATAATAGTTATACGTCCAGATATTTCGTATGCAATTCATATTGTTAGTCGGTTTGTTTCTGCTCCTACAACGGTTCATTGGGCTGTTGTTTTGCACATTCTTAGGTATCTTCAGGGGACTTAGTTTCAAATACTTTTGTTTCCTTCTACATCTTCGTTAGACCTGCATGCTTATTGTGATTCTGATTGAGCTGTTGATTCTGTTTCTCGCAAGTCAACTACTAGGTTTCTCGCCTATATTCTGATTGAGTCGTTGGTCGATCTTTAGTTTCTACAAAAGGACCTATGGGCTTGAAATATAGGCGCTATTACTAATCATCATTCACAACTTATCATTCTTTATCCACTTATCCAATATAAAAACCACATCACAAATCAAAACCATACGGTTCACACATCAACAAGACAAACTAATCATTTTAATCCCATACCAAATATGGATACTAACATGATGAATATATTAGACACGATACTTGTATAAAATGAGACACAAATATACACTTGAGTTGCACCTGGCTATCAGATAGTTTCATGATGTGTAGCCCTTAAAAACGAGAGACTTTCGACTTCAAGAGACATTATCCATCAAACTATCTATGAATATAAGCACAACAAATCAAAACCATAACTAAAGTCAAATCAAGTCACAACCATATATTAAGAAGACAAACTAATCACACTAAACCTGCATCCCAAAAAGAACAAGTGAAATTCTTTGTAATATATCAAAGTGTGATCATAAAAGCTTGTTTTGTGTTCTAATATTTTAAAAAGTTGTGATTTATTTTAATGTTTGATTTATTATGAATGGTTAAAAATAAGAATAAATGGGGAATGAGATGAGTAAAATGGAACATCATGTGTAAAACAGATATCCCGATAATACCAATGAGGCGGGTTTGGGGCTCGACTCTACTTCATAAACCATCAAAGTGAGCATACTATGATAAATCTTCAATAAACTCTCTAATTCCGCGTCTCTTTAGTTGCAATGCTCGTAATTTACCTGAAAGTGAAATATAATAGAAAACAAGCGTAAATCTACTTATATGCTTATTTATTATTATCCAACACATATATTATATAGTTTGACATAAGTCGATATAAATAGTTTAAAACGAAGTTTTAATCGGTAAAACTATTCAACCCCTTCTAGTTTTTTTTAGAGTATATTATACTTTAAAAACTTGATTGAGAGGATGATTTTTGTAATCGGGTTTTGGGCGTTACCATTCGTAATTCCTTGTTTAATCAAGAAAAGAGTGAATAGAATGAGAGTGACTAAAACCCTAATAAAAGCAAATTTGACATACACATAACAAAATCCTAATTTGAATTTCAATAATGTACAACGATCCCCAACAGCAACCACCGCCAATGTACCAGCAACAACCACCACAACTACCACCACCACCACCACCGCAACAGCAACAGCAACAGCAAATGATGCACCACCAACAGCAATTCCACCACCCGCAACACCTCCCGCCGCCACCACAAATGATCCGTCAGTCGTCCGCTTCTTCGTCTAATATCGCTGCTGATTTTCATCAACAACAGCAGCAACAGCAGCAGCTTAATTATCAACCTAATGACGGTAACTCAGTTTCTTTCTTTTTTCTTTAGTGTATGCCTAATTTGGAATTAGGGCGCTAACTGAATTTATTGAATTAAGTAACTTTAAAGGTAATTAGGTTAGATATGAAGGCTAAAATGCTAATGCCTTAGGAGGCTCTCTCAGAATCCTCCGTGGTTATTAGTAATGTGGAAAATTAAGAACAAAACTAAGATATTGAACGTGAAAATATTAAGGTTTTTGCTCCTTCAATCAATAACTAACTACCTTTTTTATTCTAAAAATTGGCAATACAAAGAAATCTAAAATAACTTATGCCACTCAACGATAGTAACTTTCATTTCTATGGAATTTAACAAAAGTAATCAATTTATATCTAGGTTTAAAGTCATATATTTTAATTTAACTTACTTATAATAGTAATAAACCCATCTAAAGAAGCATAATATACATCATAACTTCAAACTTATGTTCTAAGGCCCAATATATATAGAGGCGCCAAAAAGCGTCCAAGGCGTGCCTCGGCTGAGGCGGCCTTGAAGCATGTGCCTCACTGCCTTTCGTAATTACTTCGCCTCGGGGTGTCCGATGCGATCATGCCACTGCCTTACCGTGCGTTTTTTTTTTTTTTTTTTTTTTTACCACAAGCTGTGTTTATAACCACCACTAAATTGGCCTAGTATTTAGGAGCTATGATATCCTCGCATGATGTCAGACCTCACTAGGTACACATCTTGGCGGTGGCTAGGGTACATATCAGTCAACAGACACTGGGGTGGCCAAGGTACATTTAATGCAATGGCTGTGTATCAAATCCTCCGGGCTGGGGAGGCAATGAATATGTTGCATTATACAGCAACATGCAATCCTGCCGGGCGGGGTTTGAGGGAGGTAAGATGTAGACAGTAAAATTCTCTCTCTCTAGGGGCGATCAGCCGCCACCCACTCCTCCTTTTTCCAGCCACTAACAATCACTAAAATCGTATCTCTACCTCTAAATCATTGTTTATTGGTATGCAACCGGTTTGTTGATTGTGTATTCTTGCGGGTGGCGGCTGGAAGAGATCTTTTTTATCCTTATTTGTGACTGATTGTCTCTTCTCTATTCGATTTATTCTTTCTCTAATCTGTATTGATTATTGATCTTAGACTGAATTGTTAGGGTTGAGTCGGTTGTCACAATATCTATTTATAAATCGTCCTTATTCTCAGTCGAAACCCTAATCTTTATCCTCTATTGTGAATCGTTATTTTTTAGGGTTTTGGATCATTTTCTGGGTTTTTAGATCGTTCCTTTTATCCTGCTTGGTATATGTTGGTTTTAAACCGAATCTCTATTTAAAAGGGGCGATCTTTTCTTCTTTGCGCATAAAGATTTATAAAACCTTTATTGGTTTTTACTTGTTATTGGTTCTGGTCTGGTGGTGATCCTTAATCGATGTTATTATCGATTCTGGTATAGTGCTTCATGGTCGAAATCCTTATTTAGGGTTTCTTATCTAATGATCGTTTTTGGAAGTGGTTTTTACCTGCATGCTGGGCACGTTGGATGAGATCTGGTTCGTTTAAGGTAGTGGGTTTAGAGAGAGTGGTGTGTATCTGTTCAAATTCATCATGGCTGCGCATTGGTGGATCCTTTTTTAGGGTGTACCATGCTACTCATTCAACGAGCTCATTGGGTTTGTCTAAATGTGTTGCTGGTCGATGATTATATGTGTTCTACCTGCATGATTAGTTGGACGTTGATGATAGCTGATTGATATGGGTCATGAATTGGTAGTGTTTGTTCGAGCTGATTACATGCAACCCTTACATTAGGGTTTTGCTTCATGCCTGCTATATCATTTGTTAATTGGTTCGATGTGGTTCATGTTATATCTGGGTCGTTTTCCTTTAGCGATCACAGTCTTATAAGGGCTGGTTTACGATTGATGTTACTTATTTCAGCCTTTGTGTGATCATGGGAGGTGTTGTGGCATTGTGACTTGACCATTGGTTGTCTTCAAGTGTTTCAATCGGATTGGTAGGAAGATTGGTTCAAGTTATTATATGCTGGATGGTAGGGTCGACTAGACCATGTTTATGTTTCAAATTCGATTTGCTACGGTTTCCACTCTTATTAGGTTATTAGATTTTCCATAATACTAATAGAAGACGCAAATGGATTTGTTTTGGAATTATCACTTGGAAGGCGGGGAAACTTGGTTATGGGTTTCTTCATGTTAATGATCTGGATGGCTATGATGACTTTGAAGACTTAAGTGTTTATATTGTATTTTTATCTTTAGTCATTGTTAGTTGTATTTGGATTTGGTAGTTATAAGAATGACATGTCATTCTTATATAGTGGATAGGTTTATGTCCTTAGGGACTGAGATGAGGGACTCACTCTCATCCGTTGTACTTCAATGTTTTTTTGGTTTATATATTTACCAGGGTGCAGGATTACTCCCCTTTACCCAAAAAAAGACAGTAATACCCTTACCCCCTACTTGAGAAGGTAGCGAGACTGGTTTTAGGAAGACTCTCAACAAGTGTATCTGAGTGTATACGTTTGCAAATATGAGTGTATGAGAGTGTGTGTGATTATAAGAGTATTCACATTACATAAACGCATTGAAGCATGTAAGAAAAAAGCATATATAAACATAAAAGCATAAAACATATTAAAAAAGAAGCATGCATACGAAACTATGGGCCTATGAGCAAATATAAGTCTTTGTACTAGGAGATGCAGCAAAATTAGAAGATAGATAATGCTACGAGTCTCTATACCCAAAGCAGAGGAAAATTTGTACACTAGAGGCTAAGAGTCGCTAGAAAGCCTAGACGAAACTATCTAAGTATCTATACCTAAAAAGCAAAGGGAAAATTTGTACATTCTGAATCTGTATACATGAATCTCTACATACCTAAATGCTGGGAAAATATGTACACGTGAGCCTACTAAAATCACTTAACTGCCACCTTTGGCTGTAAGATTTGGTCTTCGATACATTACTATAAGAATTCAAACAGTTTAAGATGCTCAAAATACCATGACTTGCATACTACAGACTTTAGTTTATAAATATATTCTATTTGTCCAATGGTGTGTGCCAGGGTTCGTGTTTTGGGTTTGCATCATTGTTTTTACTTTTTAAATTGCTCGATGAGTGTGATATTGCCATGCCTTTGCTCTAGAATAAGCAGCTTCACTTAATTTTTGCGCGTTAAAGATTAGTAGCTTACAAGTCCTGTTTTCATGTAAAAGTCTGTTCTAGAAATATTGGAGTTTAATTTGGTTACAAGTTTTATATAATCGACTTAAAATAGCTGTTGCTAATTTATGTTCACAATTAGTTTGACATGTGAAAAGTTACTTTAGGACAATTACTGTGAAAGGAGGGTGTATAAAGCTGTCATTTTGCTTCGTTTGAAGGATATCTCCCTTGTGATATATATACTAAATCTTTTGATATATACGCAGATAACTTTGCCGCAAAAAGAGCAAGGAAAATTGGACAGCGAAGAGCTGTTGATTATACGAGCACGGTTGTGCGATACACTCAGGTAATAGTGCCTTAAATTTCACTGTTTGTATGGTTCCCATATGCTTGTTATAGATTTGAAGTTTGTATAATGATGTGATATGTGCATGAAACTAAGTTATATCTGATTTATTGTTACTGCATCAACATTCTTCTATCATAGTGCATGTAAGCCAAGTGATTTCTATATGCCCTTGAAGGTTGTTTTGCTTCAATTGTGAGAGATATTTATATGATAAGGTATAAAAGGCTACTTTTATAAGTTGTGATACTTGATCTATTGGAGTTCATGAATGTCCCATACTCCCATCTGTAGTATATGTGCAAAACCACCTGTTATATTTTCTTTTGTTCTTGGCATGGTTGCAAAAAAAGCGCTAGGCGCTAGTCGGGCGGTCGACCACCGCCTAACTAGTAATGCCTAGGTGGATTGGACATTTCTATATATAAATTTTAAAATTATATGTATATTGATAAATTTTATCATATATACCTAAATGGGTCTAAAAAAAGATTGGATGTTGCGCTATAAATGTAAATTAAGGATTTCATTTAGTAAAATTAGGGTTTTCTTAAGCAATTCTCATTTATCTTTCTTTTCTAGCCACCATCTCATATCTATCATCTTCTCTTCTTCCCATCTACAAGAATTACATCACAAAGTTTATTCTCTAACACCATTTAAAAACTAGATCCGAGTTCCGACCACCGGTGTTGACCATCGTTGACCGTCGTGTTGACCGCTTTATTGGTCAATTTCGTGAGATTGAGGTGGCTGGTGGCCACCTAGGCTGCTTTTTACAAATTTGCCCGCTCATTCAAACCTGATGTATATATATGTCAATGGTATCATGACCTCTTATTCTTCATGCTCATTTGACTACCTTAGTGATCACTAAGTGTTTATCATCGGAGGATGAAGATGTTGATGTGATGTTAGTCAACGTGACACCCGTTAGTGTTCCCATGTTACCTAAAAAACTACAATCGAATATAGGAGAATGGATAATAAAGTGGTACATTATTTTAAGAGGTAAAGGCTGCGTTTAGTTGCAGAAAAATAAAGGACTTTTCTAGAAAACCTTTCCAAGAAACTAAAAAAAAAATAAAAATAACGTTTTTAGTCGAATATTATTTAGAAAGTGGGCTTTTTAATTTGTAAGTAAACTTTAGAAAAGTAGGATTTGTACTTCTCTACATTTTTCATTGCACTGTTCTGCAGTTTTCTTGCACTTTTCACATCTAAAGATATCATCTAGACACGTTTTCAGAATTTTTAATATTTCTCTAGAGATTAAAACCCTCCCTTTTCCAAGAAAATCAAGATAGAAAACTGAAGAATATTTTTTACTATTAAACGCACCCAAAGCCCTTATGCCTTTTCCACCTCCTATTGATAAGAGGTGGTAAAAAAAATTTCTTAACACAAAGAAGCTTCTTTGAATTTCCACCTCTTGTTGGTCGTCACAATAATCAGAATTTAACAAACACCAATAAATACACAAATTTAACAAAGAGCTACACACAATTGAACAATATAAATAAAATTGGTCCCTAGCGAGTTTTTTTTGGGTAAAAGGGTTAACTCACCCCGGTAAAATTCTATTACACCAAAAAACATTGAAGTACAAATGACATGGGTGAATCCCATGCCCTCAGCCCGATCAGGGCGACAAAAAAGCACAACATGTGCAACGTACATGTAAATACTATATAAGAATGGCAGGCCATTCTTATAACTTACAAATAAACCAACAAGCTACAATGACTATAAAGAAACCAACATATGTATGCCCAACTCCGGAAAAAACCCGAGCCTTCCAAAGCCATAATAGCGAATCGTATGATCTTCCATGCCATAGCAACATGAAAAAATCAATCTGATGCGACCCCCTCAATATGATAAGGAACATGTCAAACATCGGGTCGTAATCAACATAATAACAAGGTACACGTAAGCATGCACCTTGTAACACCCCCAAAATTTCACAGCGGAAGCGTTCGGGTCATGGGGTGCTACTAAATCAATATACACAACACAAGGTAATAAAGAATGGAAATTCTATTCCATTTTCAAAATATAGATTTATTTAAGAAATAGTTTTACAACATTGTTTCAAAGTGCGGAAGTAAAGCCCATAAAAATATATGTTGTCCCATTAAAAGTTGTATTAAAATGTTTGGAAACACTTCGGATGCCAGTCTTCAACGAATGCCTTTGCCATTGCCCACGCCAATAAGTAAACCTGAGAAAAACATGCTAAAATGTCAACACAAAGGTTGGTGAGTTCATAGGTTTAAGTAATCAAGTTTTCAAGTTGGACCACAGTTGCACATATAGCATCTCCGTGAATGACACTATATGCAAAAAGGCTATTACGCTAGTACCAAGTTCATGCGACCGAAACTACGACAGTGTGCATGCATCTAGAAGCATGATAAATAAAAGCCCAGCAAGTGTATTTCCAGTACACTCAATCAATACGGTATGATATACGCCCGACGTTTGCCTATCCGGTCAAACTCGAACGGGGGTGTCATCCCCAATAGATCTATTCATAACAATCGCGCCTCCCCAAAGGGAACTAACGGTAGCAAAGTTGGGATTCAAGGTTGTTTCACGTAATAGTGTTTTCAGTTTCAGGTCCGAAAAGAGTTTTGCATGTTTCTCACCCCAAAGTTTTATAAAACAAGTAAATAAGAGTAAAAGTGGGGCTATAAACTCACCTCAGCAGTTCGGTGAATAAAGTATCAAGAGATCAAGTAACAAGTAGCTCCAACACGCAACCTAAATTAGTACAAGTCTCAGTTTGTAGTTTTGTGTGTTCACGACTCGAAGTGTGTGAATAAATATAAGTGTTTACAAGTGGTTGTGTTTAATGTTGCTTGTGTGGCAGCGTTTAAGTTTAAAATGATTTAAAGTGTTTTAAAATGACATGTATCGAAGTGTTCAACATTGAGGGGTTGAAGTTGTAATTGTTCATATAAGTTACCAACTTATAAAGGTTTTAAGAAAAATGTCAATTAATTCTAATTAGATGGGCTGAAAATGTAAATGTAATATAAGTTTCCAACTTATATATTTTTAAGAAAAGTGTTAAGTGGTTAGACTTAGAGGGGCTGAAACTGCCAATGTGTGAAAGTTATAAAAATAACAAAAAGATTTAAAATGACATGAATGGGGTTCGAACTAGGGACCTTTTGTTTAGACATTCACGCCCCATCCAACTGAGCCAAGGGTTCTTATGTGTTATTTGCTACAACCCAAAGTTATTTAACTTAGACTCTACTGTATAAATGATTTTACAATACTTCACAGTTAACTTTCATGTAGGCGCATGCATGTATATTTCTTGTTTCCTAGTTTATTTTATGGCTTATTAGTAAGAGTAAAAGTTGGAATTAAAACACAAGCTATTATGATACATCAAGTTTGTTTAGGTTCAAGTTTATACGTGACATGCGTGTAACGAAAACGAGTTTAGAAAACGCGATAAGTGATGTTTTCAAAGAAGCTAGATTACGTTACGTATTGAAATGGGTTTGACGAGAACTTACAACACCAAGAGGTGGTGAAGAGTTACGTTGAAGATTAGGAGCGAGTATGAAAACGAACAAGGAAGACCCGTCCTTCACCCGAACTATTATCGATCTTATACTCGTAACAAGCTAAAACCCAAAAGACTCTTAGTGATGTAATTAACTTAATTACTTGAAGCTTGCTTTCCTAAGTGAACCCGATTACCTTGCTTCCAAAACCCTTATGCTCGTTTCCAAGTAACCTTAGTTTCCCTTTGAGTGTTTGAGAGTTTAATGAGCTCGAAGAGGGTGTGGAAGAGTATGCGTCGAAGTGAGTTTAGAGCAAACCAAGAGAAAACCAAACTTCCAATGCTAAACTTTGCATACACTTAGAGGTTTTTGAATGAGATTTTGTAAATGAGATATGTGATGGAGTTGTGGGTTCGTGGGATTATAAGAAGAAAGGAAGAAGAACCCTTTGGTTAAAGACCAAGAGTTTTTGTTGAGCATTGGTACATGAGACCTTGATTATGCTTGCACCTAGGAAGTATTTTAAGAAAACAAGCAAATGGTCTTTGGTTTTTGAGTGGTATTCGGCAGCCACAAGGACAAGAAGAGAGTGAGATGTGTTGTATGTGCATGGGAAATATGTTTCTTCATGTCTCAAAGTCAAATGCCTAGTTACATGTTGGGTATTAAGTTTATATTTCAAAATATGTTCCAAGGTCAATGTATTTAGCAAGCTTTGGAAGAGATGGGTGTACTTGTGTGAGCATATTCGGTTACAAGAAAAGAGAGAAAGGATCTCAAATTTTCGTTATGTATATCGTGTCCCGTTTGAGCTTAAATGTGGGTCACGGTGTCCCGGTTTGATGCTTTTGCACAAACGTGTAATATATAATTTTTGGCATGTTTTTATAAAGGTAACAAATAAAATAAAATAAAATATTAATTCTAACTCGTAGAAATATTTATTTGACTTTAGCCATAATTAATTTAGTGTTACATAATATTATTGAGGTGAATTGGGTTTGGGCTAGGACCAAGAAGAACAAAGGGTTCGGGTTGGACTTGTGAGTATACGGGAGCCCAAGAAAATAAAATGAATTGGATTGGATCGGTTTTGGGCTTAGAGGCCCGGTACGAGATGAAATATAAAAGTTTATTATATATTTATTTTATATAAAAAAAATCATTATCGAGGTCGATGCGAGAAAAAAAAATATATCCCGTGACTTGTCGTGTTTAGAGTTTGAAACGAAGAAGAAAAAAAAATATAGTAGCGAAAATCGGAAGGGAAATTTACGAGTTGTTATACACCTTAACTTCCTACAAAGTGGCGCGACACGAAACTACAAACCTGTCATAGAAGTACAACACCTTGTAATTCAGATCAGATCCACAAACGATCCAAAAAGGCACGAACCACCCTCAAATCATACCAATGATCAACCAATCGCAACACATGATATGGCTGTAAAAACTCGCGATTGAAACCCTAACTCCAATAAACCCAAGACCATAACGATTGGAAAAGTTAGGGTTAAAAAACGATACCCTAAAGTGGAAAATAAATCTTTGATAAGGGATATATAGGGTTTCAATGGGGGACGATTTTCATAGAATAGGGAATAGGAAAAGCGCACCACTCCAAATATGAATAACAACCAGCAGATTCGATTGCATATCAGAAAGTGATGGAGAGGTGAATAATAGGTTGCTATTTGATCGGATGAAGATGGGGAGATGGTGGCCAGAAAATCGCCCCTACCCTTTTTTTAGCGAGTTTGACTGGGATGCCAAAACCAAATGTCTACTTTAAAGTGCCTACAGACCCATCACTATTTAATTGCTTGGAACGCAAAGAAAAAGTCAGTCATATCATTTCTCATGTGTATGTTGCCATTAGACCCAATATCCAAACCAAGAGCCAAAGAGCTTGTAACAGGAACCGTTAACTGGAGAGGGAGAAGTAGGTCGAAAGTTAAAGTTTCTTCGTTAAATTTGAGAGATGGCGATTCCTTGGTGGTGATGGCAGATTCTGGTGGTTGCCAGGAAGAGACAGGGATCTGCTGGAAAAGAGACTTCGACAGGGCTTTGCCGGAAATGGTTGCAGATGCTGGCGGCGGCAATGTGGAAGATGATTTGAATGGATGTTGGCCGTGGAGAGGATGGTCTGGATTGAAAGGAGCAGACGGAAGTGTCGACTACTTGGAGTGGGATGAGATAGGGTTAAAAAGAGAGAGGGGGGAGTCTTGTATGTGTGCAAAAAAGTAGAACAGATAAATGTAGTTTGCCTCTTCTGTCGTTAAAAACAAACAGTCCTCTACAAAAATGTCTGCCCACCCGCCGACATAAGAGCCCATGAAGCTCTTATTAAAAAACAAACACCACGCAAAGATAACAAATAGACATGCTGTGCTCTTTTTATTCAGAATGCTGACAAAATGGAAACTGTGTGTTGACTAGATGAGTGTATATTACATGTGAATGTGATCTGAAGACTTTGCTACTGAAGTCAGTTTCTCAGAAATTAAAGAGAACATTAGGCAGGCTGCTAGCAGTTGGGTTGGTTTCTCTCATATGCTTTGTGTGTGTGTGTGCCTGGTGCTTGCTGATCTCGATCAATGTTCCTTTTTGAGCTTTCTGGGGAAACTCTGATTGCTTAAAAGTTACATGCTAACGATCTCCCATTTGAACTTCAGTTTGTTATGTTATATGCTCATGTGATTATTTTTATGCAGACCCGTTTATGGCAACGAGATTCAAGGGACAGGACAGTATTACAACCAACCCCTGCTGCAGCAATTGATGTCAGTCAGCTTTCTCTGTTCACGCCACCTATAAATTTTTGCAAGATTTAAACTGACCAATTTATACTGTCCCTTGCAACAATGAACATCCTTTAGATTATGCTAATTGTGTACATGTTTATTTTTGTTGATCCTGGAGACAGATGTTACCAACAGTTGCCTATTCAGATAATCCATCCACAAGCTTTGCAGCAAAGTTTGTTCATTCATCGGTGAACAAACACCGTTGCTCTATTAACCGAGTACTGGTGAGGCTTTCTAGTCACGTTCTTCTAATATAGCGCATGTATATGTTATAGAACTGTATTTCTTTTACAAACTCATTTTCTTGAGAATGCCCTCTTTCATTTACTGCTCTAATGTGCACACATTGACACTAGGAAATGTGTTTTGCCATGGAAAATTGTGCATGATATCACACATACGCTATATGTAAATGGATAGACATGGTTCTACACTGGAAATATATAAACAAACACGTGAAGCGTATCCTCCCTCTTTCTTTTCTCTTGAAGGGTATTCTGACCTCATCGACCAGACAAATGAATAGAAGCTTAACTTAGTGCATACGTTAGGTAGACGTACGCTACTAGGTCACCACTCAAAATTTCAGATACATGACCAATTTTTATTTGACAATGTTAAAAAGAGTAAAAAGCTACAACCAATAATACTGACAGAACGGGCTTTTACTCCTGATTAGGATTAGTAGCAAAGTCGGGCTGTATTGGTTTGGGTGTTTAGAACTATAGATCTACATGGCTTATGAAAACTAGAATGTTGCTTGTTTTGTTTTATATGCACTCACTTTGCATAGGTTCCCACCTCACAGTTACCCAACATTGGTCGTATAGATCGGATTGTTGCTTGCGTTTAGATGTAACCTCTTTTACTATAATGGAATTGTATTTTCTTAGCTATGTTCTGACATATGTACTTGTTTTAAGTGGACTCCTACTGGTAGGCGCCTTATAACTGGATCTCACAGTGGGGAATTCACATTATGGAATGGCCAATCTTTCAATTTTGAAATGATTCTTCAGGTATGCAAACTGATGTTTTCTTCTCATCTTGTTGTAAACAGAAACTTCTGAGATTTGTTGAATATTTTGAATATGCAGGCTCATGATGACCCTATCAGGTCTATGGTATGGAGTTACAATGACAACTGGATGGTCACAGGCGATGATGCAGGCGTAATAAAGTAACTTATTTTTTTTTGTGAAATTTATCCCAGTAGAAACAATAATATTGATTGACTCCTTCCGAAACTTCTCCATTTTCACTGTTGAAATACTTGATGAAACTGTGCCTTTTGCAACACTAAACATCACTGTTTTATACTGTAAAAAGGCTTTAAGTGCACAACTTACAAGCTGTTGAGGTCAGGGGAACACAAATGACACCAAAATAGAACTGTTGTATAAAGGCAATTTTATTAGTCTATCTTTTTAGCTTGTAATTAAATATTCATATACAAACGTTTGTAGGTATTGGCAAATTAACATGAACAATGTGAAAGCCAATAAATCTGCACATAAGGAATCTGTCCGTGATCTAAGGTATAATTATATTTTTGTATTAGTTGCAGCTACAGGATTTTATTCTATTTTCACTTTGTTCAGACGTATTTTATATTGGTTCCATTCGTCAAAAGATGACATCCTACTTGTTAACAGCTTTTGTAGAACAGATTTAAAGTTTTGTTCGTGCTCCGATGACACTACTGTTAAAATTTGGGACTTTGCTCGTTGCCAGGAGGAGAGCTCTTTATCGGGTAATGTTTCGTAAAATTTCTGTGTATCTTTGTTACGAACATTGTTGCTTCTCTCACCTATGTAGGCTGACACATCCATCACCATTATCCTTGCATTTTTACTGGAATCATACTTCTGATTCTGCATGCACATGAAATAATCAGAGTTAATGTTACATGGCTTTAACCCAGGCAGGTCACGGTTGGGATGTGAAGAGTGTTGATTGGCACCCTACCAAGTCTTTACTAGTTTCTGGTATGAATTAATAATATCTTCTGCTTAAAACCATTTAGGTCTTTATTATATCACACGTAATTTATATTGTGTTTATATAGGCGGGAAAGACAATCTTGTGAAGCTTTGGGATGCTAAATCAGGGAAAGAGCTATCATCATTGTTAGTGCAATTGTTATTTGTATACCTAATTTAATGTCTATACTATTCCTTTCGGAGTTTCGGGTGATAAACAGTTAACTTCATATTTGCAGTCACGGACACAAGAATACCGTTCTTTGTGTAAAATGGAACCAAAATGGTAATTGGGTATTAACTGCTTCCAAGGATCAAATTATCAAGGTGCAGTTTCATGTCATTTGTTCATATTATCGTCTCATCTATTACCAGTTTTGAAATAGCCCAATGGCATTTCATCTTACCATGATGATTGAACAAGATTCCTACTTTTTCAGCTGTATGACATTAGGGCTATGAAAGAACTGCAATCGTTTCGCGGTCATAAGAAGGATGTAACCGGTTAGTGATATTATATTTTTGCATCCACCTCTTTTCCTATAAATTATTGTACAATGACTGCTAACTAGAAAAATTTATCGAGGTTGCCCAAAAAAAATCACTGCTAACTAGAATACTATTTCCCTTGTTACGTTTTTACTGTTTACTTTTTAAGGATAATTACTAAGCAAAAGGATTTACACGAATAAAATATTTTTCACATAATAAAGGAGATTGGTTGCAAAGTGTAAATGTTAGTAAGGGGAGAAGACAGTGGCAGCTTTCCCCTTTAAATTTACTGTTTAGTTTATTGAAATAACAGTAAGGTACAAAGATTTATATAATGAAATTAGAGTTAATTACTTAAATCATCCCTGCGGTTTGCTGGGTATCACAATATTGGTTCTGGTGGTCTTTTCTTCTGGATCCTCTCCCTGTGGTTTGACGGGTATCACAAACAACAGGGAGAGGATTCCAGGAGAGAAAAACCACAGGGACTACATCCATACCCGTCAAACAACAGGACGATTTTAGTAAGTAATTAATGAAATTATTAAAAGCGATGAAACTTAGAGGCACAATGTAAATGTCAGTGAGAGGAGAAGATGCATTCTATCCTAGTTGTTTCTCTTTTGAAGATAAAAAGTATTTATAATGGAACTCTGCATTTTCTTTCAAATATTCTATTTTCGAATAAAGTACCGATAGTTTCAGCAGAACCTGAATTTTACCTCTTCCACATGAGCATGGTATTGAGGCAAACTAGTTGATGGTAAAATGAAATACAAGTTGTGTAATATACTCCTATCTGATGGCATTCAGTAGATATGCTCACATTTTAACTGCCTATGTCAGAATGTTAGTTTGGCGTATATGAAAAAGTATCTAATTTTTTTTTTTTAGTTCTTTCTTTTTTGCACATATGCTCAACTTAAATAGTGAACCAAGTAAAAAGGGAAGAAAGTTCAAGCAATATATATATATATATATATATATATATATATATATATATATCTATACTACTATATAAAGCATTTAAGTTATGGGCTCCACAAAAAATTAAGATAAGGAGCTCCAATCATTGAGTGACATGTGTCCCTTCTCTCACTAAAAGATAACAAAAAGGGAGGAGCTCTAACAACCTAATAAGGAGCTCCAATAATGGGGTGACACATGTCACTTCTTAACTAATTAATCATCTTTATTTTTAAATTTAAATATCTTTTAATTCGTTTAATTTTTTTATGATCTAATTTCACTATATTTTTTAAAATTTTGTGCTTTTTAATTCAACATCCATTTTGATATATTTTTATGAGTTTTTAGTTTTTACATTTTTAGTAGGTTTATTTTATTTTGATTCAAATTTTTATAACTTTAATCTTTATTTCAATCAATACAAACTTTATTTATCAAAATCATTTACTTTTGGGAAAGTGTTTGACGCGTAAGAGAGTCTTTTTATATGCGGGAATAATAATGTCACGAGAAAGATACGGAAAACCGAAACAAACACATACAACTAACACATATACATTTGGAGTGTTGTGAAATGAATTCACTAAGCGGGTAGGGAATTGCGAGGAGAGTTGGGTTAGCAATTCATTTACTATATTTATCGCCGCCGCTGTGCGCGGGTATCCAACTAGTATATATATATATCTATATCTATACTACTTTATAATGCATTTAGGCATTCTAAAATTAGAAGGCTTAAAAATTCAGACTTTTTTACTTGCTTATTATGGAAAGAATTAAAAAAAATAAGATAAGGAGCTCCAATCATTGAGTGACATGTGTCACTTCTCTAACTAAAAAATAACAAAAAGGGAGGAGCTCTAACAAACTAAAATAAAGAGCTCCAATAATGGGGTGACACATGTCACTTCCTAACTAATTAATCACCTTTATTTTTAAATTTAAATATCTTTTAATCCGTTTAATTTTTTTATAATCTAATTTCACCATATTTTTTAAAATTTTGTGCTCTTTAATTCAACATCCATTTTGATATATTTTTATGAGTTTTCTTTAGTAGTCGAGAAGAAGCGGAGTTGAAAAGAGAGAAACTTACTTGAATTAGACGTAAAAATGAAAAACATTTGTTCGCTACAAAATAGTCATCGGGTACCCGCCGCCGCATTGCGCGGGTACCCTTCTAGTATATATATATATATATATATATATATATATATATATATATATATATATATATATAAAATTTGTCCTCAGATCTATGCTCACATAAGCAGCTTTGTCTAAATGCACATCGCTAGAACAGAATGTTTAGTTTGTGCCGCTGCTGTTTTATATACGCAGTTTATTAGTCTTACACATGGTTTTTTTCCATTGCCAGCTCTGGCTTGGCATCCATTTCATGAGGAGTATTTCGTCAGCGGAAGTTTTGATGGATCAATCTTTCACTGGCTAGCTGGGTAATGTATTCTTTTATTCTGTTCTTCTGCACTAATCCTTGTCGATTTACTTAGGACCTTTTCTACTAATTACTAAATCCTGATTTATTTATCTCATTATATTTGTATCAGTATTCTGTTTATTGCACATGATTAAATCCTTTTACATTAACTTATCATATGTGATTATGCACAGGGATGAAAGCCCACAATTAGAAATCCAAAATGCACATGATAGCGGTGTGTGGGACCTTGCATGGCATCCCATTGGATATCTTCTTTGCAGGTAAATCAACAGTTATGTTATATCGAAGTTATTGTGAACTTGGTTTATAAGATATTGTTGTATAACATAGGCAAGTCTGGCATGCGTGCCCATGTTTAAGGCTTTTTTTTGTTTGGTTTTGTAACCTTTTTGGATTTATCTTCACCTGCCATAAGAATTCAAATATATATGGCCCGACTTTTCCAATCTCGGTGACTGAACTTTCATATTTTTTAATGCAGTGGCAGCAGTGACAACACAACAAAATTTTGGTGCAGAAATAGGCCTGGGGAACCAGCTCGTGATAAATTCAGCATGGGCCACAATCAAGGTTTGTGCTACATTGCATCCTTCTATTATGTCCAAGGGACTTTGATCCCTTGACATCTCTCCATCTTTAGAGGTTATCGATCAACCTAATTATTAGAATGATGGGAAATTATAGAGGTGGCAAAACGGATGACTCAAGCATGTAATGTGTCGAAATGGGCATATTAGACGCACCTTTTATTTTATGCGAGCCAAAAAGAAATTAAGCTGGGTTGACCTGAACATTTTTTTGGAAAAATTTATAGTGATTATTGTTTGAAATATAATTTTAAAAAGGTTTTATTCTAGTTATATTCTAAGTATTGATTTTTTGGGTAAAGGGTGTTACCCCGGTAAATATATAACCAAAAAATAATGTTAAGTACAAATGGAATGTGGCAGAGGTACCACATTAACCTCAAGCGAAAAGCTTGATAAACTAGTGCTTATGACATGCCATAAACACAACAAACCTATCTATATTACAAATCACCTAACTAGGTATAGAAACAAGAATAATTCTGTAGCAAGCGAACATCCCGCATCCACCGGAGGCACAAAGGGAGCAAAACGACCCAGGTAAGCTTGCCTCCGAAAAAATCCTTTCCAAGAAAAACCCAATGGGAAAAACCTTGGAGTAGGGAAAAAGAGTACAACCCTTACCCGACACTCCCCTCGTGAATAAGACAAGTACTTGGAATCTTCCATTGATCTAATAATAGGCTAGACCAAGAGGTTATCTTCTTGAATTTGAAGGTAACGAGCTTCAACCGAACGGTAGAGACAATTACTTGAACCACTTGAGTAATAGTAGACTTCTTCTTCTTGAAAAGTCTTGAATTGCGTTCCATCCATAGGTAATAAGTAGTAGCAGCAAGTAATAACCGAGAGATGATGCTAATAACTGAACGCCCTTCTGATAAAGGAATGAGGAACGTGATAGCATCAACCAATGTAGGAGGGACAATATCCATACCAGATAGACCACGAACCTGAAACCAAACCTGCAAAGAAAATTGACAGAGGTTTTATGAGTTTGGAATACAGGAAACGTCCGACCTATTTCCTTTTAAGCTATTTTATTTTTTATTTACGTGTTTGACCTGTTAGAGTTAGTCAGATAGAACATAACCCAGATAGAACATAACTTGCACCACCCATTCGTGAGTAAATGTGTCAAGATTGCCACCTTTAAAATATCATGATGCCTTCTATACTTGCAGTCTAGTTCTACAACCCTATATACCTTACATATTTTATGCGATTGTAAAGCAATGATGTTTTATTCTTGTTTCTTTTTATTACTTATCTTCTTCAAATTTGCAAGGTTTCAATGAACAAAATCCTGCTGTTACTGGCCGCATGCCTGTTAATTTTGCTGGACCCGAGCCACCAACTACTCCTGGACCATTTGCTGGGATGAATCGCAATGAAGGTACTATTCCAGGGATTGGAGTTGCAATGCCATTGTCGTTAGATACATCAACACAGGGAGACCAAAAATCATCCATATCCTCTTCGTTGCCTCTAGGAGCACCTCCTTTACCACCTGGCCCACATCCATCTCTGTTTCAGCAGCAGACGTATCAACAAAACCCTCAGCAACCTCAACATCACCACCAACAACACCAACAGCAAATGACATCTTTGCAGCCACCAAACATGCAACAACTACAGCATCCATCTCATATGCCACTTCTTCCACATCCTCATTTACCTCGCCCTCCGCCTCAGTTGCCACCTCATAACATGCCAGGATCTATGCCCATGCATGGTCAAATGGTAAGTTTTTAATTCACTTTCACATCTGTCAGTTACCTGTACACCGTCTAGTTTTTGTTCAAAGCAAAATCATATTGAAAATGTTCAAAGAGAAAAAAGTAGTCTCTATTCCCCCAAAAGATGCACTTTTTGACATAAAACTATGATTTACTTTTCCTCAAATGTCTAAAGCGTCCCTTGATAAGGAGAAAATAAAGAGAACAACCAAGTTTGCAGTTGCCAATTCCTAATATGATATGCATAAAAGTGAATTGGTTTGAGAACTCACCAAAAAACAAATGGTCCCTGTGGTTTATCGGGTATAACAGATTTAGTCCCTGAACTTTTTTTCTCGGATCCTCTCCTTGTGGTTTTGACCCGTAACGGGTTTGGTCCTTTGACCAACATTTCTGTTACTTTGACTGTTTAGTGCATGGTTAAACAAGTGAAATGTCGATAATATCCCCACCTCCTTCCCCATTGAAATTTTCCTCCAATTTGTTAATACTTTTTTATATTAAAATACAAACAACTCTTAACATACTTTTAAACAATCGGCAAGAATTAAAACACAATACTTTTTATATCTTTAAGTTCACAATGAAATATCACCATATATATTTATCACTTTACAGTATTACAACCCAAAATATTAACTTCACAAAAATCACAAATCCTAAATTATACTAGTAAAAAAGAAACCAACACCGGTAAGTGGTAACCAAAAACCAAAAATTACTATTCCTCTTTGTTAGTCAAAATCTTTAAAAACACAAGCTAAGATTAACAGCCATTTTTACTCAAAAAAAAAATCCATAACTAAATCCAAACAAAAATACATACCTAGATCGTTGGGTTGTTTGCTAACTTTCCTAATAAAAAAAACTACCAACACAAACAACAAACATAAAATTCATGATTGTTATGGATTCCTAGATCCGAAATAAATTTGAAGAAAGAAAAGAATTATGGTCGGATGTGGTTGTGGAGATGACGGGCAGAGATGATGGAGGTAGATCCGGTGACATTGGAGTAGATGGCCGCCACCGGTGGCAGAGTTGAAGGCTGGAGTGCGGGGGAGGAGCTAGTGACTGAGGTTGGTTGTAGAGAGATTAATTTGAGTGTGTGTTGTGTGATAAAGAGAGTAAGTATGTGTGAGAAAGCGATTAATTGGTAAATATGGGTTTGGATGAAGAAGATAAGAAGAGGATGAGGAATGTTTGGTTAGTTGTGTGTGTTTTAATTTGTGCAGCCATAAGGTGAAAAGAAAAGATATACAGATGAACAGTGTTTGGTTGAATTTTGTGTTGTGGTGAATCAAAATGACAAAATTACTCTCATGTGACTTGCACATGACGCATTTAACGGTCAAAGTAACAGAAATGTTGGTCAAAGGACCAAATCCGTTACAGGTCAAAACCACAGGGAGAGGATCCAAGAAAAAAAAGGTTCAGGGACTAAACCTGTTATACCCGACGGCCATTTAAGTAATTAACTTTTTTTTGGGTACAGAGGAAGTATTATGTATTCTGAATTACATGTTCAGAATATAGTAATAGATGGAAAGTATAAGACGATTTTTTGTTAAGACTAGTTTGATGCACCAAACAGATTCACTCTGCTTTTATCTTTTGACTTGAGGTCTTAGAAAAATTGTTTTGAAACCACCCTGCCCATGTGAATTTAATTAGCAGTGAAAATCAGAACCATTGGGTTGCCATTTATTTTTACATTGATGTGATGCAGGGTGCAATGAATCAGATGGGTCCACCTATGCAGCAAGCCCATTTTATGGGCATGAATCCCATGCATTCGGGACCTGGAGGTGCACCACCTGGCGGCATGCTAAATATGCAGGGACCGTCAAGTACGAGTGGGAACCAGATGTATCCAACAGGTGGCGCATTTAACCGTCCTCAAGGTTCACAGATGCCACCAATGCCAGGGCTAGGTCCCTATCAGGTAAGTGCATTCCTTTTTTACTGCATGGCTTACGGTGAAGAATACAAATAGATGCTTACATATCTCCACCTTAACTGTCCCTGATATTCTAAATCAGAATATCACATAGATGAATATAGTTTTATGGTGAACTTCTAGATAGCCAGACGATTAGGATATTGTAATTAAGCCAAATAAGTGACGGTTAGATTTGGTAACCATAACAAAAAATAATTATTTTTCATTATGATTATCCTAATCATAAAAGTTGACGTGATGTATTTGATTCTGCAGCCTGGGAATCAGAGTGGAAGTGGCATGGGAACGGTGTCACCAAACTTCGGGATGCCTTCTGGTATTGCTCCGCCACTGCCTCCGGGGCCACCGCCACATGGGCAAACACCTCAATAGGACTTATTTGTACATCTCATTGTCTTTCTTTATTCAATATTCGGTCATAATCTTTGTTGTGGACAATCCATTTGGTGAGAAATGAGACTGCTTCAGTTAAGTTCTTCGTGTCCTCTGTAGATGAGTTAGCTTAATAGCTACCATTTTCTATCATTAATGAGTTCAGAATCTTTAAATGCACTTTTTGAGATCATCATAATTTTGCTTGTTCCTTGCACTGATGTGCAGGTGAAAATCATCAAATCTCGTTTCATCTACAACATGATTCAGAATGTATTTTTCAAAAGCACTAAGCAACAGCAAACTCAGATTGTGAACTGGGTTGTAGCCATTGTAGCTGTAGCTGTCAATGTAGACTGGCCAATGTTGAATGCTGGTTAACTAACAACGTCATTCATATGATCAGCTAATAAGATGTTTTGATCTTGATTGTTTTTCCCTTTGGTTGTGACGGAAAAAAAAAGAAAAAGTTGTGTTTGTTCGTATTTGCATGTACGAATATGTTTGCCGTCTATTCTGACATCGCTTGAGTTGAATGAAAATTTATTGTAATAGGAGAGACTATTGAGCGGTGAAAGTAAATATGGTTTCGTAAATCAGATTATGCAAATTGGTTGAATGTTTTGGATATTGTATAACCATGAGCACCTATAGCTTTTCATATTCAAATGTTCTAAGTTCTAACAAAAGAATCTAATTATTTTGGATATTGTATTTTTTTTCGTGTTCTGATGTCCGAGTTATCTTTTCATATTAGTTGTTTGTGATGGTATTTATAGAGGTAGGATCAAATGAGAAATTTAATTAACATGAGAAGAATGAGAAGAAACCATAACCACAAATATTAGATGCATCCATAAAAATAGATACATTTCCTTATTATTTCTTTTTCTCTATTTAAAATATGTGGTTACAATTTTTTCTCACTCTTCTCATTCAAATAATTCTTCTAGAAGTTATAGTATTTAAAATAGTTTTTTCACATTAAAAGAGTACATGTGAAAAGATTTTTTCGAAGATGTTACAATTAAAAGAGTCTCTTCAAATGTAATCTTTTAATACGAATAAGTTACATAAATTATTTTTTGGCTATATATTTGCACTTTGTCATAGTGAGTTATAAGACCATTTCTACTTTGATATATGTTTTTTTGCAATGGCAGAATTGCAGATGTTGATGAACTTAATGATCGTGGCTGGTTCTTCTAAATTGCATGATTGTATGCGTTTGTGGTTTGTGCAACAAGCACGTGAAGATGATGCATTTTCCAAATTGCTTTTTACTTGTTGCCAGCATTTGAGGCGGGTAATGGTGAAGAACCATACCATGATGGCGAACATGAAAGCTATAGGTGCTCATGGTGCTGCTTTGGACTCGCTCGATGCTTTAAGAAAGACTCAAGAGAGGCATCGGGTATTGCTTGGAAAGTTAAATGATTTGTTTGTTCAAGCGAAAGCTGGTGTCCGTGAGGAAGAAGCTAATGCTATCAAGATGAATGAGTTTAATTAGTTGTTGGTGACTTTTATGTTTTGACTTAGCCTTTTTCAGTAATATGTTAAATTTAAGTGGTTATTGAGATCAAGTACGAAATAATATTGTGCTATGACATGGTTATTATTATGGTTTAGTATGTTAATGTTATGCATTGTATTATTTTAGGGCCTTATTTGTCACAATGTTAAATATGAGGGGTTTTATGTTAACTTTTAAATCTTTTTCTTAAATGCTGAAATGATAGTTATGCATTGGGGAAGAAGAAGTGTGCTTCAATTAGATGGGTGTTATTATGTATAATGTTGCCTTTTCGTTTGTTTTTTTGTTTGTAACACTGAATTTATTAGTCGAAGCTTATATAACACACTTAATTACAATTGGTAGTAGCAAAACCATTTCCATCCATTCATTTTCTGATCACTTTCTCTGTCATAATCACATCAATGGCTGCTACCCCAAATATCGATGAGTTGAAAAATGTTTGTGGTTCTGATGATCCGAGAGGGAAGAATGCAGTCAGCTTCGAGCAAAAATATAGAAACTGGAAGAGAACATCAAGGAAACATATGGGCCTTTCAACGATGCTGCTACCAAGGCATGGGATTGTCTTGTTGAAACTCAGGAGAGGGAGCAGCAGAGGCTTCGAGTTTTGACTTTACTCTTAGTTGAAGCTCGTGAAGGCATTATTGAGAAGGAGGAACAGGTGACCAAGATGGGTCCTAATGAAAATGGAGATGCTTAGCTCATTTTCATCTGTTGCTTTTGTGTTTTGGTCTCAGTTTATGCTTTTTTTAGTCTTTTTATTGTGAAACTTCTTGGTTATGAACTTTGGTTGTAATTATTTGAATGGTTCTATGGTATGAATGGAAGTATAACTGATCATTGATCAGTTTTAAGTCTAACGGTGTATTTGATATATATATATATTTATATATATATATATATATATATATATATATATATATATATATATATATATATATATATATATATATATATATATATATAGAGTTAGGATCAAATAAGAAGTAAAATAAAAATAAGAATGATAAGAAGAAACCACAACCACTCATTTCAGATGCACCTACAAAAATAGATGCATCTCCCCTTAAATTTCTCCCTCCTATTTGAAATGTGTGGCTAGAAATTCTTCTTATTCTTCTTATTTTAGTTTTTCTTCTTACCGGATCTCTTCCCTATATATATATATATATATATATATAGGTTTGGGTTATTATGAAAAGTTTCTTATAATGAAAAGAATAAGAAGACATGTGTCACCTTTGCCACATCATCATGCCACATCACCATACCCCCCCCCCCCAAAAAAATTTCCCGCCAAAAATATTTTTTTTTGGGGCGAAATTTTTTTTTCCCGCCAAAATTTTTTACTGCATTACAATTATGAATTTAGTGCATCAAGGTTATAAATTACTGCATCACAGTTATAAAGTTACTGCATCACAATCATGATTTAGTGCATTAATGTTATAACCTTCATTTTAGTGCATCATAGTTGATGCACTTAACTATTAACTATGATGCAGTAACTTATAATAAAGATGCACCAAAACTTATTAGTGCATTAAGGTTATAAGTTACTGCGTCACAATTATGATTTTAGTGCATCAAGGTTATAAATTACTGCATTACAGTTATAAAGTTACTGCATCACAATCATGATTTTAGTGCATTTAAGGTTATAACCTTGATTTTAGTGCATCATAGTTGATGCACTGAACTATTAATTATGATGCAATAACTTACCAATGGAGCACTAGTCCAATGGTTGGAGCACTTGTGCTTGAGTCAATTGACCCAAGTTCAAGTCCCATCCTTGGCATTTGCTTCATATAGGTACCCACCTTCGCAAAACCTGTGGGCACACTGGAGAGACTTTGTGGAATAAGAGCTTAGGGGTCCAAGTCTTGGCTCGTGCTCACTCCAGTTGGTGCCCCACTAGGCCAGGAGAGTTGCCGGAGCTATTCCTTGTGGGGTGGACAATGGCTGGTGCCGAAAGGCACCCGGGGTCAGGGTGTTCCCGCCAATCTACACCTTTTGTGGAATGATGCAGTAACTTATAATAAAGATGCACCAAAACTTATTAGTGCATTAAGGTTATAAGTTACTGCATCACGGTTATAAATTTACTGCATCATAATCATGATTTTAGTGCATTAAGGTTATAAATTACTGCATCGCAATTATGATTGTGATGCAGTATTTTTATAACTGTGAGGCTAGTCCCAGTCGCAACCTGGGACGACCTGGGACAACCTGCGCCACGTCAGCTTTCTCTCTCCAGCAACCTGAGATAACCCGGATGCCCCAGTCGACGACCCGAGGATTTTTTTTTTTTTTTTTTTTTTTTTTTTTTTTTTTTTTTTTTTAATTCAAACATTTTTAACATTAAATTTAAATTTCATTCAAATTATAAAAAAAACGTTGCGGTGGGACAAAAGGACGGTTAAGATAAAACGCGTTTTGGTTTTGATTTGCTTGGGGTAGTTGTGATTGATAATCAAAACTTTGCGGACGAAAGCGAATAGGAGGCCGGTTTTGTTGTGGTGATATGCCGGTTAACTCGAAGTTGTTTTCCGGCGAGAAATTTAGATCCGGGGCATTTTGGGGTAGTCTTGATCGTCGGGTTTTTGATTGTGGTGTATTTTTCTTTGACATTTTCAAGTTGGATAAGAATTAGATTGAGTTGAATATAGATGAAAATGGTAAGTTGTGAATTGTGTTTGAGGTAATGTGGGTATTTATAGAGTGGTAAAATGGGTTTGATTTTTTTTTTTTTTTTTAATTAAATGACCAAACGGTCTAAATTTAAATTTTGTATTATTAAATGCCTTGGGAAGGCTAAACACTCGCTCCAATATCGAGCGTTTTCTCACCCGATGTCCACAAATTTTTGTCACGCCCGATCTCCAAACCGATGTGGCCCATTCATGCCCAACCGATCTTAACATCGATTGTGGAGTGTTTTTTTGCTTGGCAACCGATCTAAACTAAACCAATGCGACAAGCCTGATGCAGTAATAAATTTTGGCGGGAATTTTTTTGTGCGGGAAAAAAAAAAAAAATTTTGCCAAATTTTTTTTTTTTTGGCAGGAAAATTTTTTTTTTGCGGGGGGGGGGGGGGGGGGGGTGGGTGGGTGGGGTGGGGGTGACACATGGCATGGTGATGTGGCAAATGTGACACATGTCACCTCCACATGCCTTCTCATTCTTTTCATTATAAGAAATTTTTCATTTTAACCCTACCCTATATATATATATATATATATAGTCTTTAAAAGAATTTTACATTTATTATTTAAAGTAGTAATTATTTAGTCTTTATTGGGTGTTTGACTATTTCTCTCACACACACAACCATAAAACACACACATAAATGGATCTTGGCGAAATAGATGAGTCTATCAATTTTAGGGGTTTCAGATTCATGCTATATAAATGTAATCAAACAATAACCTTTAAGAGTTTGATTGTTTGGTCATTAACCTGTATATTAATTTAGGAATTGGTTAAGTTATTCACGAATTTTATTTATTTATTTACATGGTCATTGGATTTTGTAAGTTTGAATTGAATTTTAGCCTGATTAGTTTAATAGGTGTGTTTGAAAATGTGTTAATTCATTTAAAGTTAATTACTTTATAATGTTTTGTTGTTTGGAGGGATTATCGGAATATCATTGTTGGTTGTGAGTATCTGATTAGTCTCTATATTTACTTAATCTGCTTTTGATTATATGTTTGAGTGGTGGGGGTTAATAGTTGCTGCAATGAAATGGTTTTGATAATAAATATATGCAAGTGACTACTAAGCTTGCTAATGGGCTCATTATCAGTCGCAAGTTAGTGACAACACGTGAGTAGATTAAGAAATGAGTTTTACACATTTTGTAGATTTCTTCAAGTGAATCATCTTCCATTGTGGCTAGCTTTCGTTGGCGACCAATGTATATATAGTTCTGTCAAGAAATATAATCATTGGTACCTACCAAAACGCTCGTCCCAACTGATGATGATTGGCCAGAAGATGTTGAGGACCTATGTCTATAGATTGTGTGTGTCTGCATTGATTATTCGTGACAACAACAATTGGAATGAAATGTGAACTACTAAAACACTTGAAATGAAATTGTGGTTCTAATATGTTTGAAATCCAGGCTATGCTGGCTAATCATTATGAAAACATTACATAGGTGTCTTAAGATAGGTTGCTAAAGGTCTCACTGAAAATAATATTGCGGGTGCAATGCTTCAGTACTGGGTCTTCGTCTTCTATCATTATAAGTTTTTAGTCCTTCGAGCCTTGTGACTCTAGATAGTGCTACATAGAGTTGTCCATGACTGAACACGAGATTTGGTAAATAAAGACGCACATAATTAAGTGACTGGCCTTGACTTTTGTTGATGGTTATTGCGTACATGGTTTTATAGGGAACTGTCGTTGTTTCATCACGAATGGCCATTTTGATTGTGTGTTAGTAAGTATGATCCTGTGTATAGCAACGGTTTCCCCTATATTTGATCCCGTAAGTATCTTTGCACGTATAAAAAACTGTCCTAGTTCAGTGATGATCAACCTGGTCCCATTGCATAGTCCCTTGATTGGATTCACATTCCGCAAAAGCAGTACGGGAATTTCTTTTTTTTAAGCAAAGCGCATGCGGTGTCATCCCCTGAAAATTTAAGGAATTTAAACACTCAACTGGATATAAGGTATGTTGGTCTAGGGTGTCTGTCGATGCTTTACATATTTTGTCTGCACTATTATATGTAACAAATGTACCTTCTAACTTTTTAAACATATACTCATTGATGACATCGGCATCATCATTTCTGGGGGTTAGAATTGCTCGTTCTTTGAGATAACCATTGTCAGTTTGCCTTGTAATAAAACCCGGATACGTTTCTGCCACAATTTCTCAATAGGAGAATCCCATGATTTATGTAACACCCCCAAAATAGGGTTCAACGGAAGCATACATGCATTGGGGTGCTACCATCTTGGTATCACAACATAAGGTACAAAGAATGGTTTTTATTTCATTCATTTAGAATAAAATTCATTATCAAAAACATTAAGTTTACATTATATGAAAGTTATGCAAAAATAGGCCCATAAAGAAATTTAAAGCCGTCCCAAATATTCATTAGAGTCGCCTATGACCATGCCCCTTGCCAAGTGTCTTCCAATAGTGAGCTATCACCTTAAACCTGAGAATACATGCTAAAAAGGTCAACTTATGCTGGTGAGTTCATAGAGTTTAATCACAAAATTTAGTAGTGGACCTGTTAGAGTTTATTTGTTATGTGCGACTAAGGCAGATATATATACTATACATTCCAAAAACAACATTCCAATCAATATTCCAATAACATTCCATCAACATTCCTTTCAATAACGCAACGAGATCTCAGCACCCCCAAGCGACTCTAGCCAGGTACCACGGCTATAGCAAAGCATAAAGCAATGCTACCCGGGTCTAGGTCGGATACAGATGTCTATTCTTAGCTAGGTACCAACGCTATAGCAAAGGATTGCTACCCTAGTCTAAGTCAACATCTGTCGCATATCAAACATCCATTCTTAGCAAGGCACCAACGATATAACAAAGGATTGCTATCCTAGTCTACGATGGCATCCAGAAGAAGGTACGACGAGTACGATGGAACAGAAATGACGCAACCTAATACGTATACGATTTTCTCAAAATACGGCTCATACGATAACGAAGTCGATAGAAGATAACGTGTCGTAGTTTTCGTGGATTGTTCATATCATTACTTTCAAAATTCCATTATCAATCTCTAAAAATTTTAGTTTTAACATTTCGTGTGGTGGTAAGAAACATAACTCGACCTACAACTCACGCGAAAGAGGAAAGGCATCGACAAAGAAATACCAACAATACTTAAGCAAACCAAAGAAGACTAGGAAATGACGACAACTATTTATGTAATATAATTAGGTCAATTGGTAAGTTTTGGTAACCAAATACATGAGAAACGTAAAAGTCAAACCGAGAATAACCCGGGGCTCAACCCGACACCCTAAACAGGTTACAAACTGAGCCGAGATCCAAACACGCAAAAATTACTAAATTAAACACCTTACTAATATTTCACCACCCAAATTTATTAGGCAAAGTTAAGCACTAGTTCTATTTACTCTATTACTAATTAACCAAGATTTAACTCAATATTTCAAACCAAACTAATTAAACAACACCCCTGGTATCACTTTTCATCGAACCAAGGCTCACCCTTGTGGTCTTGGTCGATCCGAGAGCGACAAACAAACACCACTTTTGGTGGTGTCTTGCCTGCCGAGAACAAACACACCCAAGTGGGTTTCCATACTTGACCGAGAGAACAAGAGAACTAACAAAATACCGATAGTGATATTTTCTTACCGCACGAAACAATTCAAAACATGTTTAATTTATCCTTTACCATAAAACCATTAACAAAACGTTTTTCATTCGTTTAGCATCTTTTATATCCACGAAAACATAACACGAAGCAATATAAATGATTCATAATCGTTTATCAAATGAACATAACAATAACGAAAGGGTTGAAGGCGTCGTCTTACCACTCAGTCGAGAGATAGAAAAGAAAGAAAGAAAACGAGAAGATGGAGCGATGATGATGACGGCTGTGGTGAGGCTTGGACCAAAACAACCACAAGGGCGAGATCTAGCGATTGGAAGTGGCGGTGGGGTTTGGTGGGTGGTGGTGGCATTGGCCGGAATCCGGCCGGAAATGAAGAGCGACTGCCGAAACCCTAGGAGAGGAGGGAGGTTAATGAAACCCTAAAACTACAATCTCACTTCTATTTATACTTCCCACAAGGACGAATTATGTAATTAGGGTAAAGGACAGGGGCGGCGAGGTAAATTAGAATGCAGAGACCAATCTTGTAAATTTTTATTAATCTTTCATGATAAACGTTTCTCGAGATCCTTTCGGTCATCAAAAGTCGTCGTGTGAATACGATAATTACGTCATCGCTCTTAAAATAATATTTCCGAAAAAAATGATTATAAATACGTCTCGTATCTCGATGTAAAGGAAAGGGTCGATCTATTCGCCGTTTCTCCGCATAAGACGCGTCGGGAAAATTACGGGTTGTCACAGCCTCACCTCCTTAAATGGAATCGCGTCCTAGCGATTCAATTCAAGTTACCCGTTACGGTCGAAAAGAAATAAGTACAGAGGCATGAGGATTCATCTTCACGTTCCCTACGTGAATTTAGGATCTTTTTCGTAAGCTTCGACGAACTTCGACAATAGGGATGCGACTTTACTAAAGTCGTCTATCTTCATGGTCTTCGATTTCGATAGATCCACAAGGTTTCAACTGTGACAACTCGTAATTTCAGGACATTTCATATAGACTAGATTTAGTCTACACATCATTAGTAACATCATTTCATATCAATTTATGCATCGGTTTTGCATTTTACATTAAACGTTTATTTTCTTATTAAATAAACGCTATCGCGTAAACATTATTTGAACATTTGATCCGATACTTCCAAAAATTATCCTAATATATTTTTATACTTATATTAAGATTATAAAAATAATATTATTAGTTTACCCGTTATTTTAAATTTATTTCGTATATAAATTGTCATATTTATATAATTACGACGGTTTTCGTAAAAACTATACGATATTATTATTTCACTTAATTTTTGTAAGGAATGTATTTTTATAATTTTTATGACTTCAATATATTTTATTTTGACCCGTTAAAATTTATTTTTAGCTAACGCTACCCTAAATGATTAAATAAATACACAAGTTACTAGTTAATCTTTAAGTAGCTACACTATACATTTACATATATGTATTTAGCTAGTCAAAACACATTTGGTCTTTTTTTTTTTTTTTTTTTTTTTATGTATGTCGACCTCCCAAGGTGACTCACACCACTTTTGCTACCAAATATCTAACTATATTTAACTTATATTACTTTATACTACACATACAACACATAATATCTAGTGTAAAAAAATTTGCTCTCTCTTCTTTCTTCTTCCCCATAGAACCGGCCAAAAGGGTGGTCACAAGCAAGGAAATCATTTTTTTCAAGTCAAGTTAATTCACAATCTAGTCACACTCTTAGTTAAGGTTTTGAAATAAAAACCTAGGGTGTTTAGGATTAACCTTGTTCATTTAACCTCATCAAGTTACTAGTAAGCATCTCATGTTCATATTCATTTTTTCATATTCATATTATATTCATTTCATCATCCTTGAGAAAAATATGCAAGTCATATGGATAGCTATACCACTTTAAATGTTTTTAAGTGTTATATATATATATATATATATATATATATATATATATATATATATATATATATATATATATATATATATATATATATATATATATCATCCTATAATTACTCCTTGAAACATATCACTTTTGGTGATGTCTAGGAACCCATGACACCCTAAGAAGGTGTATGGTAGGTTTAGAATAGCTTCGGCGTTGGTTTGAAGTGGTTAGAATAAGTTTTACGCGAGAAAAACTCATTTCGACAACTAATTATAAGGGTCTGACCTTTTCTGTGAAATCTGGAATTTTCGACAGTGGATAAAAATTTTGGGGCTAGATATTTGGAAAATAAACTTTAAAACGAAAACGTGGCCGCTTGAATGGGTTAAAACGGAGTTATAACGAAGAAGTTATGATATTTTCAAGTTTGACGACGAAAACTATAAAATTCAGAAAATTCAGCATATTGTTTTAACTTTTTACTAGTCAAAAAATGGGTCTTAAGCGTTATAAAATGTGTCGACTTATCAAATATATATTAGTATACTTTAACACGAAGCTAAGGACATATAAAACGTAGAAAACGGACTTGTAACGATTAAATTACACGCGATTTAACAAAGTTGCCGTAACTATTTTATATAAGTATAACTATATATTTTCTAATAACCAAGAAATATCGGCCGCAAATGACCATGTTGAGGGTCGTTTTTAACATCGATGGAATACTTTTTAGAAAACGATGTCTTCTAGTAAAACTAAGTTCGTCTAGCCTATTTCCAAAATGTCCAACCGTTCGTCAAACGGAGTTGTAACGAGTAAAATACGGTCACTCAAACTTTGCCGAAAACCACCTTAAACAATATTTTTGGTACAAGTATCCTACTTTACCTATGTTTTTCTCCATGATCGAGACCTCTATGATAAAAACTTAAAAGCTAAAACTTTGAGATAATGATACAAGCTTCCCAAAACCGTTGAGTTTGTTTTCTAACACTCGATGTGCACCATTTTACGACTAGCTTTTCGAGGCCATTTAGTCACTTTCATGAATTGTCAAATTATATTATTTTGCGACGAAAAGCTATAAATTCTTGATAAATCACTAAACGACTATCGTAGGAGGTTGTTTCAACGTAAATACTTGTAAAGTATTTTATAAAATGACGAGATGTCATAAACATATATTTCGACGTTAAACATTATTTTCAAATGTACAAGTGGTATGGATATCATATGAGTTTGCATGCACGACATTGTTTCATGATTTACATTAGAATATATCATTCATAATAGGTCGCGGTTAGAGGTTGCGCCTCATTTCAGTATTGCCATTTTATCATCATAAACATTGCATCAGGTGAGTTCCATAGCCCCATTTTCAATTGTTTTAATGCTTTTATTAAACTCTTTGGGGGAGATACATGCTCAACAACTTTTATGACATTCATGTCTATTTGCAAACTATATGTTTATCTAAACTGAATGTTTAGTCATACGAAGTAACAATATTGCCATACTTAGAATTTCTATATCATAAATCATTGGACTAATGGTCTTGGTATAATCATGGAACTAATGGTCTTGGTATAATCATGGAACTAATGGTCTTGGTATATTCATTGAACTAATGGTCTTGGTATATTCATTGAACTGATGGTCTTGGTATAATCATTGAACTAATGGTCTTGGTAGAATCATGAACTAATGGTCTTGGAATCATTTGAAACAACACTCATATGTGTTATATCAATTGAATATTGAAACATTAAGTTATATACTATAATGTGAATTCATTTGTCATCATGCGCTTGAACATAAACTATGCATATTTTGGCAGTGGGTTGTAAACACACAAGTTGCAAGTTTTGTATGGGCGGAACTTGGAACTGAGTGGATTTGCAATGCCTTTGCTGCATGAACATTCTTTAAAGGTTTTTCAATCCTACCAAACTCTATGAACTCACTCAACCATTGTGTTGACACTTTTTAGCATGTTTTATCTCAGGTATCTAAGGCATTCACTTCATGGCATGCATATAGACATATCATAGAGTCGTGGAGATGACGCGTCACACATGGGATTTATGCACTTTAAAAACATCGTTTGGCTTGTATCAAATTTATTTCCGTACATATTGATTTTCATTTGGGACCTATACTTTGTAAACTCTGATTGTTTTAATAAATCAAACGATGTGTTTTCCAAACGACACTTTAGGTCGTTCGATATAACTGTAACTTTGATGCTATGACAGTCCTCCCCAAGGTATTCCATTCCACTGCAAAACAGGTAATTTGGGGGTGTGACAGATGTTCAAAGATTCGGATTCTCTCAGAGGAACAACAACTGCCTCATCGGCGAGTCATTTCTTCATATTACGCACGTGAAATGTCGGAAACACTGCTGAGTCTTGACGGTAGCTCAAGGCTCTGAGCTACTAGTCTAACTCCAGCAAGGATTTTGAAAAGATCAATATAGCAAGGATTAAGATTTTAACATTTACTAAATGCTTCACACATTCTCATGGTGAATCTTTAAGCTTAATCTAGGCCATATCCGGGGATTCAAGAGATTTACGTCATCCGTGTCTTATAACGATTCACGAGCAGTTTGCATATCCATCTCGTCTTTGAACGATCTCCTCGGTTGTTTCTCGAATAGGTTCGGGGTCAGCAAGTTGGTATTTCCATTTCTACCCAACAAATCGGGATTGGCACTTACGACCATAGAGGGTCCCCTACGGTGTCGTTGAGGTACTGTAGTGATAGGTATTATTATAAGAGAATTTGGCCAACGGAAGGTGTCTATCCCAACCATTTCCAAACTCGATAGGCACGCGACGTGTCTACTAACGCTCGGATAATTTCTTCGCTTCGGCCATCAGTCTGGAGATAATACACCGTATGCTTATCCGGATTTGTTCTCACGGCTCTTGGAAGTGATCGACGAAATGTGGGTGTGACGCGATTGCCACAATCTGAAAAGGATAGAAATCAGCAATTCATGATGCACACGATATTCTTTACGTATAGACGAGCAAGATCGCCCATACTTTCCGTTTTGCTGATTAGTGGGAGGCGAACAGGTTGGGTAGGACTATCAGCAACTACTCGGGTAGAGGCGCGGGATCTTCTTCCAAGGTTTCGTTTATGACGTAGCTTATTAATTGGTAAGAGGGTAGTAAGGATAGCAGGTATACTCAAAAGACGAAAGAAGAATTAGGCGTCAGCTCCAAGGATCGCGGTTCAGGTTACTCCTTAAGATCTCAAGATTTTCGTTGGGCAAGATCACCAATGAAACGAGGCTGAATGACAATTCTAACAAGATTATCAACGAAACGAGGCTGAATAACGATTCCAACAAGATTATCAATGAAACAAGGCTGAATAACGATTCCAACAAGATTATCAACGAAACGAGGCTGAATAACGATTCCAACAAGATTATCAAAGAAACGAGACTGAATAACAATTCAGACAAGATTATCAACGAAACAAGGCTGAATACCGATTCCAACAAGGTTATCATTGAAACGAGGCTGAATAACGATTCCAACAAGATTATCAACGAAACAAGGCTGAGTAACGATTCCAACAAGATTATCAACGGAACGAGGCTGAATAACGAGTCCAATTTCGAACGATGTCCAAAATTACAAGAAAGTAGTCAAGAGTAAGACCGAATCCAACAATTCCAATAAGGTCGATGAGGCTTATGACGATAACAACTCGGATTTTAAATGGCGTCAATCGGGTCCAACCCGACCCAAGGCGAACTACGCTCGACGGAGGCAAACGGGAATTCCATATAAGCAGAAACACATAGCGGCGCCAGAAGCATTACGATTCGTGAGGCTGTGATGCCAGTGTGTCGTGTGTGAGTACAAGCTTTCATGATATTCAACGTGCGTGTGCCCACCTAAAACTCATCATTCCTAAAGCCAAACCTTACCCTGGACATAATTTTGTTATAACTACTCCTACTATCACAAAATTCACCTCTGAGTCGGACATAGGTGATCAGTCTATGTCCCACTGTCCCTGGCTGAATATAGGTGATCAGTCTATATTCACCCGAGGTTCAATGAATTTTGATATACTCGACTTAGTTATACTAGCACCATGTCCTTTACATCCCAAATCATTCCCAAGCCTACTACTAGTGTCCAAACTCGAAATTGCATAATGAGATTACGCAAGGAAATAGCGT
The DNA here is from genome assembly GCA_019973895.1 of Chrysanthemum seticuspe. Lineage (NCBI taxonomy): Eukaryota > Viridiplantae > Streptophyta > Magnoliopsida > Asterales > Asteraceae > Chrysanthemum > Chrysanthemum seticuspe. Next base: position 170,577,385 of record BPTQ01000001.1, read on the forward strand.
AACTCTGTGACAAGTATAGTGCATGCATATGGTGAACTACTAAACTAGGCGGGCTTAAATCATCTACTAGTAAGGCACTCATTCAACAAGTATTCCATCAAATAATTCATCAAATATACCATAAACATCTCATCAATTATATCCTTAATCAATTCATCCAATATATCCTCAATCATCCAATCGCTTACATCCTTAAACAAAATCATACGCGAGGCATCAGCTTGGCAGGCAGGCACGTGGCGGTCATAGGGTTAAGGTTTCGCAAAAGTGGTTATGGTATAGGTTTTGAAAATTACCCAGTTCTTTATAACCTAAGCTCTGATACCAATCTGTAACACCTCCAAAATAGGGTCCAACGGAAGCATGCATGCATTAGGGTGCTACCGTCTTGGTATCACAACATAAGGTACAAAGAATGGTTTTTATTTCATTCATTTAGAATAAAATTCATTATAAAAAACTATTAAGTTTACGTTATATGAAAGTTATATGGAAATAGGCCCATAAAGAAATTTAAAGTTGTCCCAAATGTTCATCAGAGTCGCCTATGACCATGCCCCTTGCCAAGCGTATTCCAATAGTGAGCTATCACCTTAAACCTGAGAATACATGCTAAAAAGGTCAGCTTACGCTGGTGAGTTCATAGAGTTTAATCACAAAATTTAGTAGTGGACCTGTTAGAGTTTATTTGCTATGTGCGACTAAGGTAGATATATATACTATACATTCCAACAACAACATTCCAATCAATATTCCAATAACATTCCATCAACATTCCTTTCAATAACGCAACGAGATCTCAGCAGGGCCCCAAGAGACTCTAGCCAGGTACCACAGATATAGCAAAGCATAAAGCAATGCTACCCTGGTCTAGGTCGGATACAGATGTCTATTCTTAGCTAGGTACCAACGCTATAAGCAAAAAGTCAACATCTGTCGCATATCAAACATACATTCTTAGCTAGGCACCAACGATATAGCAAAGGCTTGCTATCCTAGTCTAAGTCAACATCTTTCGCATATCTAACCTTACCTACTCAACACATTAGCAAATCAAAAGGGTAGTGGCAGGTCCAAGAAATAGTTTGCAACTCGCATTTAGTTACAATAAACACATAAAGCTTTCAATCATGAATTCAAATATTCCAATCAACAAGCATTCTCAAATAACATTTCACATATCCAATTTCACAATCATTAAGTTTAGTTAAAATGAGCATGTATTCTCCCCCAAAATAGTTATAAAAACCTTCAAAAATAGGGGCCATGAACTCACCTTAGCCACAACAATGCACTATTCACAACTAACACAACTGGTATCTAGAGCTAATCTCCATGGCATCCAGAAGAAGGTACGACGAGTACGATGGAACAGAAGCGGCGCAACCTAATACGTGTACGATTTTCTCAAAATACGGCTCATACGATAACAAAGTTGATAGAAGATAACGACTCGTAGTTTTCATGGATTATTCATATCATTACTTTCAAAAGTCCATTATCAATCTCCAAAAAGTTTAGTTTTAACGTTTCGTGTGGTGGTAAGAAACATAACTCGACCTACAAATCACGCGAAAGAGGAAAGACAACGACAAAGAAATACCAAAAATACTCAAGCAAACCAAAGAAGACTAGGAAATGATGACAACTATTTATGTAATATAATTAGGTCAGTTGATAAGTTTTGGTAATTTCCCCATAATCTCAAATAGTTTAGAAAAGTTATTCAAGTTTTATAGAAAAAGTCTAGTTAGTAATTTAGTTATTACGGGTTTGAAGATTAAGTAAAACTATACATTTTTAACTCTTTGTCGGGTTTTATAAATATAAAAGGGATTGAAAATAAAAGTGTAAGTTTTGAAAGTTTCCATAAAACTTAGACACTAGGTGTCCATTTATATAATGTTACAAAATAGGCGTGACTTAATTAAACCACTTTGTTATTACCAATTTTATAAGTTTTATGTTTCGTTATTACTTATTTAAGTACTAGTGGGTCCATTGAATATTTTAGGTCCGTTCCGAGTCTAGTATATTAAATTCATTCCGAGTTCAATATATTATACCGTCCCAAGTCTAAAATGTCCAATAGGTCCAACGTTTTCCAATATTAATGATCCAATAACTTACTATGTCCAAATAGGTTTATATCCCGCTTAAGTCTATTATTATTTAATCTGTTAGTTTTAATCCGATACCGTTATATAATTAGTTCATTAAGTATTAGCAAAACCAACCTAAATCCAAGCTACAACTGCAATAACCAAAACCAAGACTCGTGACTCGAACCAAGGCAAGATCGACACACCCTATTTGGGTGGTGACTGTCGAGAGCAACCAAATACATGAGAAACATAAAAGCCAAACCGAGACTAACCCGGGGCTCAACCCCACACCCTAAACAGGTTACAAAGTGACCCGAGATCCAAACACGCAAAAATTACTAAATTAAACACCATACTAATATTTCACCACCCAAATTTATTAGGCATAATTAATCACTAGTTCAATTTACTCCATTACTAACCAAGATTTAACTTAATATTTCAAACCAAACTAATCAAACAATACCATTGGTATCACTTTTCATCGAACCAAGGCTTACCCTTGTGGTCTTGGTCGATCCGAGAGCGACAAACAAACACCACTTTTGGTGGTGTCTTGCCTGCCGAGAACAAACACACCCAAGTGGGTTTCCATACTTGACCGAGAGAACAAGAGAACTAACAAAACACCCATAGTGATATTTTCTTACCACACGAAATGATTTCAAAACACGTTTAATTTATCCTTTACCATAAAACCATTAACAAAACGTTTTTAATTCGTTTAGCATCTTTTATATCCACGAAAACATAACACAAAGCAATATAAACGATTCACAATCGTTTATCAAATGAACATAACAATAACGAAAGGGTTGAAGGCGTCATCTTACCACTCAGTCGAGAGGTATAAAAAAAAGAAAGAAAACGAGAAGATGGAGCGATGATGATGATGATGGCTGTGGTGAGGCTCGGACCAAAACAAATCCTAAAATTTGATTAGCTCGCGTGTTTGGCTATTTTGGGGCGTGTACTACACTTAAAAACAACTACAAGGGCGAGATCTAGCGATTGGAAGGGGCGGTGGGGTTTGGTGGTTGGTGGTGGCGTTGGCCGGAATCCGTCTGGAAATGAAGAGCGGCTGTCAGAACCCTAGAAGAGAAGGGAGGTTAATGAAACCCTAAAACTAAAATCTCATTTCTATTTATACTTCCCACAAGGACGAATTATGTAATTAGGGTAAAGGAGAGGGGCGGTGGGGTAAATTAGAATGCAGGGACCAATCTTGTAAATTTTTATTAATCTTTCATGATAAACATTTCTCGAGATCCTTTCGGTCATCAAAAGTCGTCGTGTGAATACGATAATTACGCCATCGCTATTTTCGATAAAAATGATGATAAATACGTCTCGTATCTCGATGTAAAGGAAAGGGTCGATCTATTCATCGTTTCTCCGCATAAGACGCGTCGGGAAATTACGGGTTGTCACAACCTCACCTCCTTAAACGGGATCGCGTCCTCGCGATTCAATTCAAGTTACCCGTTACGGTAAAAAAGAATTAAGTACAGACGCACGAGGATTCATCTTCACGTTCCTTACGTGAATTTAGGATCTTTTTTGCAAGCTTTGATGAACTTTGATGACAGGGATGCGACTTTACTAAATTCGTGTATCTTCTTGGTCTTCGATTTCGATAGATCCACAAGGTTTAAACGTTCAAAGATTTGGATCTCTCAGAGGAGTATGTATTGTAACTAATCTTATCGTCGAAAGATAAACTATTCAATTGTTTCTGACTCGTTGCAATAACTCGACCTCCACTTATTCCACGACTTGTTTACTTAACATACAATCTTACATAACACGTTACATGCACATTAGTTCTAAAATATAACAACTAACTTAAGCATAACACTTTTACAACTTAAAATCATACATTTTCACGAAACTAACTAAGAATACAAATGTCATTTAAGTGTTTTGCTTACTTAAGAAAAAGAGAAATTTCTTGATTTTAAAACTTATTTTCAAATAAAGTAAAATAGATCACTTTTGTGGCATCTAGTCACCCCATATAACCAAAACATATTCTTGCGTCATACTCGCTTTTCACTAAGAATCTTACAACCGACATACATGTTATATATATATATATATATATATATATATATATATATATATATATATATATATATATATATATATATATATATATATATATATATATATATATATACTAGTGGTCGAAGCCCGCCCAATGGGCGGGCATGACTTATGAGTATTCTTTGAATTAATTTGTTTGCGAGTAGTTAGAGATACATATACGTTGTTGATTGTTTGATAATAAATGAATATACCATTTGTTATTGTTAATAAATTTTTATTCATCCTTTTAAAGTTTGGCATGTAAGAATATCAATGAACACTATTCTTTACATACACACATCCTCATCTTTCTAATGCTATCTTAACAGAAGCTAGGAAAACATATGGTTGGGTTGCGGTTGAACAACCTCCATATGGATTTGTACATTTTGAAGAACGCCATAAGATATCGACCCATCAATCTTTTTAATCTTCTGCTGCTGCTCGTCCACGACCCATTCACCCCCTCCTTTCTCACCTCTCATTGTCAAGTACACTGGCCCTTCAATACCATACCTAAAAGGAAAAAACTTAGTAAGTTTGTATTTTCTCACACAAACTTCTCTACATAATTCATTTGACCTCAAAAGTTAGGAAGTCATACTATTCAACTAACTCAAGCACTGGTTTAAACTCTGGAGTAGTAAAATCAAAGTAGATGTTACTGAATCATGAACACTCATACAACAAAAATGGTGGAAATCAGCCAAGAGTAGAATAATCATACCTATTGTCTTCTGCACATTACCAATTTGCATAGTAGAAATAAACATGGTTAAAAGATGACTGAGATGGAGCAAGTCTCCGCGAGAAATAGATTCATTTATTTCTTCTCTTTGACGTTGCAACAAAATTTTAAACTCTGAGGGCTCTAAGTCGTCACATAACCACTGAAAGACTGTGACCGCAACCCAACCATATGTTTTTCTAGCTTCTGTTAAGATAGCATTAGAAAGATGAGGATGTGTGTATGTAAAGAATAGTGTTCATTGATATTCTTACATGCCAAACTTTAAAAAGATGAATAAAAAGTTATTAACAATAACAAATGGTATATTCATTTATTATCAAACAATCAACAACGTATATGTATCTCTAACTACTCGCAAACAAATTAATTCAAAGAAATGCTTTGAAGTTGATATAACCGTAGGTTGACCACATATTGGTCCAAAACAGATTGGTTTTAATTGCCGTTAATATGTTGAAACTGATATCTACATTGAGCAATTTCGTCTACTTTATAGAGATACCAGAGTATGTAACTTGTTTCGGCTATTGAATGTCGCAAATGTTTTCAGTTTTTGTGTTGACAAATCAATTGTTTTCTATTTGACAATATTATAAAAATAACAATTTGCATTTGGATTAAGTATTAACTGCTATGGGCAGATTGAATCGACTGCTATAGATAGATTGATCCACCTACAATAATTCATTCTTTTGTGATATGACAGATGCAATACCTAAGTATGTTGTCTTTCCGTTCAGAAAGATTTTTTATTAGTTGGTGAATTTATTGTTCAGATATATTTTGTGGTTTGTTTATGCTTTTACAGATGAAGAAGATATTCATCAAGAATTCCCACTCCGGGAAGACAATTACCCTTGAAGTTGAAAGCTCTGACACCATCGGCAACGTGAAAGCCAATATCCATGAAAAGGAAGGTTTTTCCACATACCGTCAGAATCTGTTCTTTGCTGGGATGCATCTTGATGATAGCCATACTCTTGCTGACCACAACATCCACACGGGAACCACACTCCTCGTCCTTAAAATGGGGCAATGGATTCAATTATTCATAAAGACTAACACTGAAAAAACCATATCTCTTGAAGTCAAAAGATCCGAGACCATCAAGAATGTGAAAACCATGATTCAAGACAAGGAAGGTATTCTTGTATCCCATCAGATGTTCTTCTTCGCTGAAGAGCAGCTAAAGGACGGATCTACTCTTGCTGACTACTGCATCGTCGAGAATGAATCCACCCTCCTTCTTGTGGTTGCATTGACAAATATAGTTGTTAACAAAACTATTGACGGAAAGATTTTACTCTTTTGAGGTGGAAAGTTTTGACACCATCCGTGACGTGAAAGCCAAAATCCATGATAAGGAAGGTATTCCAACAGACCACCAAAGGCTCATCTTTTCTGGAGTGCAGCTTAAAGATGGATTTACCCTTGATTACTACGATATCCAAAGTGAATCCACAATCCATCTTGTGGTCACACTGATGACGATATTCATCAAGTTGCCTACTAAAATTATTACTCTCGGGGTTGAGAGTTGTGACACCATCAGCAACCTGAAAGCCAAGATACAAAATAAGATGGACATTCCTGTATCCCAGCAGAGGATGATCTTTGGCAGAAAGCAGCTCGATGACGACTTTATGATTTCTGATTACAGCATCCAGAATGAATCAACTATCCATCTTGTGTTGATCAATGGATGGCAATATCCTCCAGTTGACACTGCAATTGGTTCTTTGTCACTAAGTTGATGGTTTTGCAGACCTTTGTACATTAGAAGAATATTCTTTTGAGTAAACCTAAAGATAAATCACCTTCAATCTTAATATATTGTTCACCATAACACTGTGAATAAAAAGGAACTGTAACAATTACCTGACTAATGGAGTTCCATATTGAGATGCAGCCTTTTGAAGAGTTTGTTCACTCAAACTACGACGTTTACCTTTCCCCTCCGTTAGCACTTTCTTTAATCCCTTTTTTGCTTTAGCAGCATGAATTTTGAGGACTTCATAGGTCAGATGGACAAAATAGGCTGAAAGAATATAAGTGGCCCAAAGCCTAATCTCCATGCATATAAACTTCTTTCCATAGTTGAGCCCTATTCAATTGCAAATATTAGAACTGGGCAAAGTTTTTGAAGTCAACTTGACCCGACCAGCCTATTTCGACCCCTAACTCGTTTCATGAAATCTAACTTCTATGAACTTGAAGAACCATGTGTTGATTCATGAAGAATGAGTTGTCTATCCGAGTCAGATTCTGATGATTGATCTAATATGTTCGATTGGGTGAGACATGTAGCTGCTTGTAGAATCCTTTGAGCATGAATTCATACGATTACCCTCATCATACCCGTTCCTTTAAATATCCGCATTCTCATTTGCACCCGAGTAGTGACTATTATCCGTAGTTGATATTTTTCTGAGATCATTAGAACCTTTTGAAGATTCAGTTAACTGGAAATTGCCATTTCTTCTAAGCCGACAAACCACCAGGCATTCCTGCATAAACAAAGCCAAATAATCAGTAAACCAATATTCATGAAACACAAACACACTCTTAACTGATTATAAAGTATTTTGCTGTTTTAAGTAACATAGATTAACATATCTTTTTTCCTTAATGGTGTCACTCAAACAATATTCATGCATGATCCATTCCGTCCTTTCACCCCTAGGGACACGACCAGTGAGGACATCCAGGGTCCTCTGCGTCCCAAACGGGTCAAAAGTCTTCCCCTAAATACTTATGTAGGAAAAGCTTATGTATTACTCTATTCTGAAATATTAGATAAATATTGTAGTAATAGAGTTTGGTGATGACATTTAAGACACTAACTTTTTTAGATGATGGTTTTGAAAGAAAAAGAAGAGAAGGTGTTTATGGCAACCAGAAGCAAAAAGTTACCATGTTTCGGGACTTTGCATCTCATATAAGTTTTCACAGCCCGGGAAAGTACACTTTTCACTGTTTATTGCAACGAAGTCCAGGCACAAAAGATGCCTACATGGCGTTATGACAAGTAGATGGCACCACTCTTGACATCTGTAAACGACAATGAATTGAGATAGATATAGTATGTGTTTGGATATGTGTTTTAAAGTAAATATGAAATAAGTATTAAATAATCAGAATCATATGAATGGCTGAAATAAAAAAAATATATATATAATAATTATAATAATAAAATGGAAAAGGTAGTGTTGGGATGTTCTCTAGTTTAAAGTTGTAGTACTCTTGAGCAAAATCTGATAGTTTAAGGAACTCACTAATTAAATCTGATAGTTTAAGTCTTGCGAAATGAGAGTAAAGTCTCTTAAATAAGGTTAAAATGAGGAAGACGATGTTATTTTATTGTTCTTCAACGACAATAGCTCTATTTCCCTGAAACATGTATAGTTTTGAATATATGAGAAGATATACCAGCAAATCTAGAGATTCATGTCACAAGTAGTATATATTTTTTTTCTTCCAAACATGTTACTTTAAGTAGAAGACTTAAAATGTTCCTTGTTTATCTTAACAAATATAAATCATTTGCAAATTACAACAAAAGGGCATTAACTGATAAAATTATACCCCAATGAGGCGGTTGAATAATGCTGATTTACCAACATTCGGTCTTCCAACAATTGCAACCTTAGGAAGAAGATGATTAGGTATCTGCAATAAGTTGAAAATGAGTAAGTTAATACCATGCAACAATTTGAACTACAAAATTCAAAGACCGATCTAACAACAATTAGAACTACAAAATACAAAGAGCGATCCAAGAACAGTAGAGAGAACCTTGTCTGGCACGTCTTTGTCGACGACAACCTGCATTCTTAGTATGAGAAGTTCTAGTTATATCCATCGTATTCATACTGGGGCCAGTAGCATAGTGGATTCATGTGGGTCAGCTCCTGCAAAAGTAAGAGCAACCCAACATATTGTTTATGGACACATAATCGTTTGGTTTACAAATGTAAGAAACCAAAAAAAAAAACACAGCAATGAATACATGTAATGGGGAAAAGAAGACAAATAGGACCTGTAGGAAAATTATGAGCAGATCCAGTATATGGAGGCACATCAGGCAACCCAGAAGACACTTGCAGTTGCAATAGATAGATGTATCATTATAAAGAAATGAATAACTCAAGCCAGAGATAGATTATTCGAGTTACGCCATAAGGAAACAAAAAACAAACACATATCTTCAGTTATAGTTATACTATCTGCAATACTTGTTTCAGGTTCATACAACCTCCACTTACCTTTGTCATTCGGCTTCCCATGTGGCGGTTTACTGAAAATACACGTACACGTATCTTCTAGAATACGCTCCTATGTATATAAGAAAGTAGTGTAAGTATGTAATGCCAAAAAACACCACAAACATTTTAAATAAGCAATCCCATACAACCCATATAGATGACTACTACACGACAAATAACTTGAAAATCCTCGTTATATTCAAACTAAGAAATGGTTACAAATTACATTATAGAAAAAAGGAAAACTCAACTGTAATTGAGCTAGCAAGCTATGGCCCCTTCCTCTCCATCATATAGTAAACCATCATAATATCATAATAGTGCTAAAGATGTAAGCCAAGATTATTTAGATGACTACTACTGTAACACATACCCACACAGAAAATCAGAGCTAAGACATAACAAAAATGAGGCCATAAATTACATTAAGTTATGCTAATTTTGTAGATGAACCACACTACCAGGATGCAAAATCTTAATTTATAATTAGGGAGAACGCTTATGCGCCTCCTTTAGATGATTAGCTATATCTATATTCCTAATACGTAAACATCCTCTCTTGTGTAACATGGACACAACTCACTAAACAAATCATGACTCTATTGCAAAAAAAAAAAAGACTAAATTTTAAAAAGTTAGTTAAATCATGCAGCAAACAATAGAAAAGAGGAGTCTTGAGAAAGTACTTTCAAATATTGTTATGGTACTTTATGAGTTTAGATCAAAATTAAACCCTCATCTAGCATCAGCCAGTCTACCAAATAATATATTTTAGTGAAATAAATACACCTATGAGTTAAAGAGCCTCAATAGTAATCCGAAAAAATAGGAAGTAATGCCTTACAACAAATGATAAACAGTCTAATAAAATATATGCTTACTAACATTAACAGCTTTGATACTTTCCCGCGCCTTCTTTCTTCCACGAGATCCCTTTTCACCAACCGGTATGCAGAACGCGCTTCGCTTTTGAATGCAGCTTTGATGAAGATCCTATCATGACATAGGATAACAAAGCACTGACTACATATTTTCTAGTTTCCGAAGGTTCATCCACAACTTCAGACATTACTTTCCGGACACCTGCAAAATTAGATGTACACAAGTTAATAATAGGTGTTGAATACATATTGTAATAAACTTGGTGCTTTTCATATTAAAAGTATATGATAGTCCCACCACTCTCAAGCTGGTCATCAGGTGCAGTCCTCAACACGAAGGATATGGACTGTGTCGAAGATTCTTGGATGTATTCTTTTGGATAAAACCTTAAACTTTCTATGACTCTGAGATAAAAACATAAAAATGAGCTATAAAATTAGAAGCTTTTTAACATGAAATCCAATCTAAAATATATGTATGTTACTTACTCGAGGACATAGACAACTCTTTTATCACATGTTTTTGTAAATACATCAAAATGTATGACCAGGATGTAAAAATCTGCAAAGAAAAAGAGACGGATAAGCGTATATGAAATTGAAAAACCTGTAATATTACAGATTATACCTGCTCAATTATTTCCGGCCCGCTGAAAGACTGTGACCGCAACTTCAACTACTGGATTTGAACCTGTAACAAACAGATATAGATGGTACTTCCATAACTAACACAAATACAAAAAAAGTTTTTTCTTTTTTTTTGCATAAAATACCAACATACTTCTTCATTTTCTCCCGTTCTAAATTGATGTAAAATATTAAATTTGGTTAAACTAAAGATGCCATGATATCAATGGGCAACCCAACCCAACCAATTTGACCATCTTACGATACACTACCAACCATAGTTAAAATGTTAGGTATAAGAAGTACCTTCCCATCTCGATTTGTTCAGCTAGAGTGACTGAACTAACAATCACACATATCACCATCCCCAGGGGATTGAAGGCTGTCACAAAGAAAGGTCCTTTTACCTTCATTATTAGACCTGAAACATAGTAGCTCGCCCAACTGGAGTCAAGTCAAAGAAGACCATTGGAGCATTGAAAATTGAATCAGTAAAGTCAATAACTTGCTGTTGCCTGAAGACTCGTAAATTCAGTGCTTTGTTTTTTAGCACAGATTATATTTATGAGTAAACACTATCTTAACATGCTTTTTACCCATTTTGAAATGCAAAGTCAAATCACTTTTCAAGTATTTAGTTAATTTGTACCAAATAAAATTTGTTTTGACATAATTTTATAAGATTTGGTTAGCAAAAGAAAACCTCCTGTCTTCAAAATTTTGCACAGAACAGCAGTTTATGCTGCTGTTCAACCATCTTTTTCATAGCTTCTATTTGATCTAAAACTTTTCAAAGTACTTTTCTTGCATCCTTATACACCCAGCTTAATCTAGGTTTAGCTTATTTTCCCTTATATTAGCTTTAGCTTAGCTTAAATTGTTCTAAAAATCTGCCTTAGGTCCTTTTATGTTCTGTCTCAGCCACTAAAGTGCCCTAGTGGCTTATCGTTTTGATTTTTCATTTGCTTAATATGAATCCTTATGCTCTCAAATTTGGTACACATAATCTCTGGTTGGTAATCTAGTTATTACTTATTTTTATGAATTTTTATGTAGGCTTTTAGATAGGTTTTTAGGACCCTTTTTGTGCCCCCTTGTGCTGTTTTGGACTGCTGCAACAACGGCCTAGACACCAAGTTAGTTTTAGCTTAATTATATCATCTGAATAAATATAAGCAGCAAAGAGAAGAAAGATGATATAAAACAAACATGTTACATTTGATTCTGAAGTTCTTCAGCCTGCCATCAACATATTCACAATGGTTAAAACATGTTACACCTTAGATATATCAATCAACATTCTCAATGTTAGCATCAAAATTAATATTACCTCTTCTTCATCAATATCATCCTCATCTTCAGGCACTTGTGGAGGGTTGAAGAAGTTAAAGAAACTTTCACAGTCTTCGGTCTTTGTGATAGGTTTAGCATTCTTTGATCCCTTCTTTGGCTTCTTTAAGATCTTTTGTGTCAAACATTTCCCTGGTAGCCATTCAATGGTAGTTCTGAAAAGTACAATGCATAAAATGAGTTATAAGAATTTACGTTAAAACATGTGAAAAAAATAACCCGCTCCGGCAGGAATTAGTGGTGCCGTTGTGTATTGGAACTTACCCTATTGCCTTCTCTAGAATTGGCTCATCATCGTCAATCATATGATACACTTTAGTCAAGACTGAGTTCTTAAAAAATGGATTGGTATCAAAAAAGAACTCAAGCTTGAAACCCTTGGGGTCATCCATCCGGCACCACTTGATATCTTTCAGATATTTGAGAGCTTCTTCATCTCGTTCAGAGATCTGATCACATTACCAAATTCAACGTAAAGAACTGTCATCAGTCTTATTAACATAATAAAGAGTGTGTTACCTTCTTTAGCACTGTCATCAGTTGCGCTTCATCGCACCGTTCACTATATCATATCTTTGTGGTTTCAAAAAAATATAATTCAGTATACTTAAGTAAATACAGAGCAAATAATAGCCTATCAATCACAACCGCACCCAAATGCCCATCAACTAGCAAGCTCCAGGTTAGTAGGATACATTCAGTATTGCTATACACATCATTCTACTTAAAAAGTATGATGTACCTAAGCTTTGACAACAGTTCTAATTCTCTGCAAGTTTTTGTATTCTCTTATTTTTGCTACTCTATTTTCCCATTCTGCACCCCATGAGTTCTTCACTATCCAATAATCTTTACCACCTTCTGACCCGTAACCAACGGCAAACACACCATGGTCCAACTCAGTTCCACATGAACCTGTGAAAATACACTGTATACATCAAAATTTACACAAAAATTAACTCTAGTCCCTTTTGTTTACGTGTTTGGAGATAATTGAGCAGGGTATTTCTTCAATGTCACAACCCGAAAATTAAAAGCAAAATGTTTAATAGTGTACAATACACCAATGTATCACTATCTTGTAAAATCAAATTTTAGATGGTTACCTGAAGGATGTAAAAGCTCGCCCAACACAAGCAGCCAACAATGATCATGAATGCTCCTTTGATATGGTGATCTTGAGATACTGTGGAAGGTGCTTGAGAGTGGTGAACCGTGCTCACATTGGTCCATGGCAATGGGATTGGTGGTCCATTGACAAGGGTCATGACCATGGATCCACCTACCGTCACAAGGGTTCCTATGATCTTCACTTGGCTATGCAATCTTCTTATGTTCACCTGCTCAAGCCTACCAAAAACATTGATTTGTTGCATTATGCATGTGAAAACATTAAAACATTGATTTATTTAAATTTTACTCGCTTTCTTTCGCTATAGTAAATTTTTGCAACATAATGCAATATTTCCAATGGCTTCTATATTTGCAACAGCTTCCATCATCCGGGAAGCTTCCATGTTGGTACCTAACACAAAAAACATCATAATTCCATATCAATATGCAATCATGATATAGATCACTGCTAAGGAGCATCACAGTCTGGAACCGAATGACGTTCCTGCCTGCAACCTCGAAACTTTTGTAATACACTTATGTATAGAAAAGTCAGTGTAAAACACATGTTAATTTATGGAACGTATATGTATACATACCAGGACTCAAATATTTTGAAGATGACATATGCACACACATAACATAATACACGTTTTCTTACAAACCTGTGATGAAGAAAACACAGAAAGATCATTAGATGAGATTGTGAGGGAAAAAGGATATTAGGGTTTATGAGAAAAAATATAATGAACCGTATAATTTGTTGTAGGGATTTTTATAGTTATGTTTTGTAGATAAATACATTCCTTTTCAAACTAATCAAAATAGTCAATGATTGGTTGTAGAGATTTATAAATTTGGTTTTCCAAGTTATAATCAAAATAACTTGTTGCCTAAGTGGTAAACACACAAGTTATTTATACTAATCCTACAAACGACCCAAGTTCGAATCTCACCATGGTCATTTTTTATTAAATTCGAATTTTATAAATAATTGCTTAAGAATTTCGAAAATTAATACATAAAATCCGAAAATTAAATATTATTGCTTAGGTGGATAAAAAAAATTGCTTAGTTGGACAACAAATGATTATGTGGCATTAAATTGGATTATGTGGCATTGAGGTGACATTAATGCCAAGCCTCTTGTTATATATAATATAGATATATTATATATATATATACACACACACACACTACCCGTTTAAGCCCGCCCAAGGGCGGGCACGACTTGTGATTTCTTGCTTGTTTAATTCAAAGTGTATTTTAGTCGTTTTGCTATTTTAATTGTGATATGATTTTTATTATTGCAGTGTTAAATTGTTTGTACATGAACATTATATCCTAAATAAAGCTTCTTTATACATTACGTTTGTTGTTGATTTTGATAAATTTCCATCGTCATCACAACATAAAATCTTTAAGCTTTTCTTTGCCTTGACTCTTGAGACTGCGAGATATGTTTTTATCTCGTGTGAGTCCCCAAACTATCCTAACATCACAACATAAAATCTTTAAGCCTTTCTTGCTCTTGACTCTTGAGACAGTGACATATAGTTATCCATGTGAGAAAACCGACTTTTGAAGAAACAGTCCAACTTGTGTTAATGTCTGTCCTTGGCTCTTGTTAATAGTCATTGTGAAACATATAGACACTGGAAATTGTCTACGGTTAAATTTGAATGTCATATTGTTATCAGAAGGGCTTAGGTTTATACGTGGGATGGCGCAGATTGTGCCTACGCTTCCTCCAGATATAATTTTAGCTTCTATTATATTGACGCCCATCCTTATGACTTGTAGGCTGGTACCGTTGCATAATCCAGCTATTTGGTCTATGTTTCTCATGCACATAACAGGGGTGCCTACTTTCAACTTTAAATTGTGGTGTGGAATTTCGGATATGGGGATGGAGTTTAGGAAATCGCATGTGTATATTTCTTCATTGAAATTGGTATCCATATCAGCAATACCGACTGAGTCAGAAATCTCATATGTATGTTCGGATCCTGGGAGAAGTTGTAACATTCGGTCATTTATCATATCCACCATCTCGTGTGTGGGGGCAAGAATTGCCTTTTCTTGAAAGAAAGCTGGGTTATAAAGGTTTTTGACTAAGTCTGGGTAAGTTTCTTCTATAATTTTCCCAATGTGATCTTCTGAATCTGGAATTAACATGTCTTGTGGGAATTCCACAGTTGCTTCCTGTGACAACTGGCAATTTAGGGAGTCTATTTTAGGTAACCGCATTACGTTAAACTAAACCGAGCTTTTGCCTTTACCACTATTTTTATCGACAATGACTTGATTTTATATCGTTTATTGATTTTTATGATTTATTTTATTATTAGATGAGTTATCGTGTCAGTTTTAACTCTTTTTGATAGGCACTATTCGATTCGGCACTATAAAAGCCTAAAACGAGAAATAATGTAACTTTTAGACCGTAACTTGAAAATTGGTAAATAAATAGTCAAAACTCATGGAAAAACATAAATAACGATAATAGAAAGTCGAATGAACGTCATGGGACACTCGGGGGACAATATATGAGCTCGGGAATGGGTAAACGTGATAGTTTATGAAAAATGACGACCCCGGCCCCTCTCCTTCTCTTTGGCCGGCCACCCGTCCCATCTCCCTCATTTTTTTATTTAGTCCCTAGCCAAAAATATATAAACCCCATCCCTACTTCATTTATCCCATTTGTTTCTCTCACTAAAAACAAACACACACCTACTTTCTCTCTCTACACTCTCTCTCTCCTCCACCAAACAAAACCCTAACCCTAATTTACCACCACCGCCGCCGCCCCTTTCCGGCTAAATTCCGGCCACACTCCGGCAAGTGACATCTCACCTCCACCACCATCTTGTAGATCTCTCTTTCCTCTTTCCATCCATATATAAAACTCTCACAAAAGCATACATTAACACCTCCAAATCTTGAAATTTAGATTCGTGATTCTAGGGTTTTCATTAAAACTTATAGATCGGGTTGTAAAAAGGTAAATGGAACATGGGTCAAGCTAGTTTTGACCTTGAGAAGCCACTTATGGGTCATGGTTGGCTCGTACATGGTATAAATTTTAGGGGTTTTGGTTCAAACATTGGATTAAATCTAATTAACACTTAAATAAATATGTGGCTAGTGATTTGGTATCATGTGGTGTATCATATTGTTGGGTTTTGCATTTTAGGTCTAGTTTTATGTTTTTGATTAGGAATAGTTGATGGGTTTGATGTTTGGTTAATGATTGGAGGTTGATTGATTGTGTTTGGATGTTGTGGAAGCCATTTGGATGGCATTTGGTTGTGATGATGGGGCGTACGAGCCACAAGACCCACGTAGGGGTTGTGGTTGGTGGCGTACGTGACCCTCAAGGACCAAGGGTCTGGGTCGAGTCGTTGTGGTAGCTTGTGGGTTGATGTTGATGGCGTTTGGAAGAGACGCGTGGAGCCGAAAAGCTTCTAGAGCTTGTTTGGTTCACACTGTCTTACCCGTGACCGTGTCATGACCATTAGAGTCATAACATTGGTTTCGGGTATATTTGGTTGGTTGATTGGTTGGCAAGATTGATTTGGTTTGATTTGAGATTGAATTGCGTTATTATGACTTTTATTTGGACTTCATATATAAATTGTCAACTTTGAGCAATGTCGGTGTTACTTTGACTTTTTAGTCAATAGTTGACCCCGACAACGCCGTAACATGGACTTTAGTATATTTGGACTATTAATTGATTAAAAGCCGAGAAGTCATGACTCGTGCTTGTGGACTCGAAACGAATAACGATATGGAACTAATATTGGAATTTGACGAAATATATATATATATATATATATATATATATATATATATATATATATATATATATATATATATATATATATATATATATATATGAAAATGCTAATAAGCTATGAAACATTAATAATAAAAGGCTTTTATACCAAAAATATCGATAACAAGACTTGTCTTGTTATTTATTATTTTAAAATGGAAACTAACGACTAAATTGGAAAGGTTTTCTAATAAATAAGTAATTAATGTTTCGAGTGCACGTTTATCAAAATATGCCAATTATGGGCATTTAATACTAGTTTCAAGTATTTATTTACTTACGTTGTGTGCATGGGTTACGGATGACCTAACATTAATAGCATCGATCCACGTGGGTAGCGGACTTATTAGGTTGACGAATCTAATAAGAGACCGCTAGGTACGTAGGATAATGTTATTAATGGGTGAATTATCCTTATGACTCATTAGGATGCGACCGGTTTATGGGATAATAAGCGACACGAATAAATAATTGAGTTTATCGAGTTGACGAATTCGATAAGGTTTACTATTTATTCCGAAACTTATTGAACTATGGAGCTTATCGCTTAGAGGTCTCATTGTGTTGCATTGAGTCACATATTGGTTGTTTGAGTGCATTCATGGCATCATATTGAGTCGATACACCACATGAGGATACCAAACACTAGGAAGAAACGGTGAAACAAGACATTTTTGGAAATAACGAAAAGGAATACATTGGGGTAGATAACGTTGATTTTGGGAAATATATATTAAAATTGGTTTACATTAATAGGTTGTGCCGAGTCGATAGTTGCTGTACCGTGATTAGCTGATTTCTTCTGCTAGTGTTTATTTGTGCGTTGCTTGCTTGAGGTGAGTTTCATAGCCCCACTTTTATCTATGTTTTTAACTATATTGGGGTGAGAATCATGCTACTATTTTTGGACCTTTTAAACTATTTTGATTTGCTTATGTGCTTGACTGATTAGATAGATATGTGGTAGTTGCTGCCTTAGTCTAGGGTAGCAATTCTAATTGCTATAACTCTTGCCTATCTAAGTATAGACTTCTACTTCGACCTAGTCCAGGGTTAGCAATCGTTCTAGACTTTGCTATGACTGTGCTGGCTAGTGTCGCTAGGGGCCCAGTATGATGTCAGATATGATGTTTGTTGTGTTTGATGTGTATCTATCTTAGGTCTCGCATAGCAAATTAACTCCTAAAGGTCCACTACTTTTACTTGAATTAAAACCTATGAACTCACCAGTGTTAGCTGACTTTTTAGCATGTTTTCTCAGGTATTTAAGTGATGTTTGGAGTACGTGTTATGTGGAAGCTTGGCAAGGAGGCATGGTCAAGGATCATAACCGACTCTGATAAATTATGGGGACCTATTTTATTAAATCATGTTTGGGCCTAATATTTACACTTTGGGATTAATGTTTTGAATATTTAAATTTGGGATTGGTTTTGAATGTTAAATGACTATCTTGTTTGCTATACTTGTGTGAGATACCAATCCAGTCGTAACGCCCTGAAAACTTGATAAAGAAAACACAGAAAGATCATTAGATGAGATTGTGAGGGAAAAAGGATATTAGGGTTTATCAGAAAAAATATAATGAACCGTATAATTTGTTGTAGGGATTTTTATAATTATGTTTTGTAGATAAATACATTCCTTTTCAAACTAATCAAAATAGTCAATGATTGGTTATAGAGATGTATAAATTTGGTTTTCCAAGTTATAATCAAAATAACTTGTTGCCTAAGTGGTAAACACACAAGTTTTTTATACTAATCCTACAAACGACCCAAGTTCGAATCTCACCATGGTCAATTTTTATTAAATTCGAATTTCATAAATAATTGCTTAAGAATTTCAAAAACTAATACATAAAATCCAAAAATTAAATATTATTGCTTAGGTGGATAAAAAAATTGCTTAGTTGGACAACAAATGATTATGTGGCATTAAATTGGATTATGTGGAATTGAGGTGGCATTAATGCCAAATGCCTCCTGTTTTATATATATATATATATATATATATATATATATATATATATATATATATATATATATATATATATATATATATACACACACACACACACACACTACCCGTTTAAGCCCGCCCAAGGGCGGGCACGACTTGTGATTTCTTGCTTGTTTAATTCAAAGTGTATTTTAGTCGTTTTGCTATTTTAATTGTGATATGATTTTTATTATTGCAGTGTTAAATTGTTTGTACATGAACATTATATCCTAGATAAAGCTTCTTTATACATTACGTTTGTTGTTGATTTTGATAAATTTCCATCGTCATCACAACATAAAATCTTTAAGCTTTTCTTTGCCTTGACTCTTGAGACTGCGAGATATGTTTTTATCTCGTGTGAGTCCCCAAACACTCCTAACATCACAACATAAAATCTTTAAGCCTTTCTTGCTCTTGACTCTTGAGACAGTGACATATAGTTGTCCATGTGAGAAAACCGACTTTTGAAGAAACAGTCCAACTTGTGTTAATGTCTGTCCTTGGCTCTTGTTAATAGTCATTGTGAAACATATAGACACTGGAAATTGTCTACGGTTAAATTTGAATGGCATCTTGTTATCAGAAGGGCTTAGGTTTATACATGGGATGGCGCAGATTGTGCCTATGCTTCCTCCAGATATAATTTTAGCTTCTATTATATTGACGCCCATCCTTATGACTTGTAGGCTGGTACCGTTGCATAATCCAGCTGTTTGGTCTATGTTTCTCATGCACATAACAGGGGTGCCTACTTTCAAATTTAAATTGTGGTGTGGAATTTCGGATATGGGGATGGAGTTTAGGAAATCGCATGTGTATATTTCTTCATTGAAATTGGTATCCCTATCAGCAATACCGACTGAGTCAGAAATCTCATATGTATGTTCGGATCCTGGGAGAAGTTGTAACATTCGGTCATTTATCATATCCACCATCTCGTGTGTGGGGGCAAGAATTGCCTTTTCTTGAAAGAAAGCTGGGTTATAAAGGTTTTTGACTAAGTCTGGGTAAGTTTCTTCTATAATTTTCCCAATGTGATCTTCTGAATCTGGAATTAACATGTCTTGTGGGAATTCCACAGTCGCTTCCTGTGACAACTGGCAATTTAGGGAGTCTATTTTAGGTAACCGCATTACGTTAAACTAAACCGAGCTTTTGCCTTTACCACTATTTTTATCGACAATGACTTGATTTTATATCGTTTATTGATTTTTATGATTTATTTTATTATTAGATGAGTTATCGTGTCAGTTTTAACTCTTTTTGATAGGCACTATTCGATTCGGCACTATAAAAGCCTAAAACGAGAAATAATGTAACTTTTAGACCGTAACTTGAAAATTGGCAAATAAATAGTCAAAACTCGTGGAAAAACATAAATAACGATAATAGAAAGTCGAATGAACGTCGTGGGACACTCGGGGGACAATATATGAGCTCGGGAATGGGTAAACTGGATAGTTTAGGAAAAATGACGACCCCGACCCCTCTCCTTCTCCTTGGCCGGCCACCCTCCCGTCTCCCTCATTTTTTATTTAGTCCCTAGCCAAAAATATATAAAACCCATCCCTACTTTATTTATCCCATTTGTTTCTCTCACTAAAAACACACACACACACCTACTTTCTCTCTCTACACTCTCTCTCTCCTCCACCAAACAAAACCCTAACCCTAATTTACCACCACCGCCGCCGCCCCTTTCCAGCCAAATTCCGGCCACACTCCGGCGAGTGACATCTCACCTCCACCACCATCATGTAGATCTCTCTTTCCTCTTTCCATCAATATATATAAAACTCTCACAAAAGCCTAAATTAACACCTCCAAATCTTGAAATTAAGATTCGTGATTCTATGGTTTTCATTAAAACTTATAGATCGGGTTGTAAAAAGGTAAATGGAACATGGGTCAAGCTAGTTTTGACCTTGAGAAGCCACGTATGGGTCATGGTTGGCTCGTACATGGTATAAATTTTAGGGGTTTTGGTTCAAACATGGGATTAAATCTAATTAACACTTAAATAAACATGTGGCTAGTGATTTGGTATCATGTGGTGTATCATATTGTTGGGTTTTGCATTTTAGGTCTAGTTTTATGTTTTTGATTAGGAATAGTTGATGGGTTTGATGTTTGGTTAATGATTGGAGGTTGATTGATTGTGTTTGGATGTTGTGGAAGCCATTTGGATGGCATTTGGTTGTGATGATGGGGCGTACGAGCCACAAGACCCACGTAGGGGTTGTGGTTGGTGGCGTACGTAACCCTCAAGGACCGAGGGTCTGGGTCGAGTCGTTGTGGTAGCTTGTGGGTTGATGTTGATGGCGTTTGGATGAGACGCGTGGAGCCGAAAAGCTTCTAGAGCTTGTTTGGTTCACACGGTCTTACCCGTGACCGTGTCATGACCATTAGGGTCATAACATTGGTTTCGGGTATATTTGGTTGGTTGATTGGTTGGCAAGATTGATTTGGTTTGATTTGAGATTGAATTGCGTTATTATGACTTTTATTTGGACTTCATATATAAATTGTCAACTTTGAGCAATGTCGGTGTTACTTTGACTTTTTAGTCAATAGTTGACCCCGACAACGCCGTAACATGGACTTTAGTATATTTGGACTATTGATTGATTAAAAGCCGAGAAGTCATGACTCGTGCTTGTGGACTCGAAACGAATAACGATATGGAACTAATATTGGAATTTGACAATATATATATATATATATATATATATATATATATATATATATATATATATATATATGAAAATGCTAATAAACTATGAAACATTTATAATAAAAGGCTTTTATACAAAAAATATCGATAACAAGACTTGTCTTGTTATTTATTATTTTAAAATGGAAACTAACGACTAAATTGGTAAGGTTTTCTTATAAATAAGTAATTAATTTTTTGAGTGCACGTTTATCGAAATATGCCAATTATGGGCATTTAATACTAGTTTCAAGTATTTATTTACTTACGTTATGTGCATGGGTTACTGATGATCTAACATTAATAGCGTCGATCCACGTGGGTAGCCGACTTATTAGGTTGACGAATCTAATAAGAGACCGCTAGGTACGTAGGATAACGTTATTAATGGGTGAATTATCCTTATGACTCGTTAGGATGCAACCGGTTTATGGGATAATAAGCGACACGAATAAATAATTGAGTTTATCGAGTTGACGAATTCGATAAGGTTTACTATTTATTCTGAAACTTATTGAACTATGGAGCTTATCGCTTAGAGGTCTCATTGTGTTGCATTGAGTCACATATTGGTTGTTTGAGTGCATTCATGGCATCATATTGAGTCGATACACCCACATGAGGATACCAAACACTAGGAATAAACGGTGAAACAAGACATTTTTGGAAATAACGAAAAGGAATACATTGGGGTAGATAACGTTGATTTTGGGAAATATATATTAAAATTGGTTTACATTAATAGGTTGTGCCGAGTCGATAGTTGATGTACCGTGATTAGCTGATTTCTTCTGCTAGTGTTTATTTGTGCGTTGCTTGCTTGAGGTGAGTTTCATAGCCCCACTTTTATCTATGTTTTTAACTATATTGGGGTGAGAATCATGCTACTATTTTTGGACCTTTTAAACTATTTTGATTTGCTTATGTGCTTGACTGATTAGATAGATATGTGGTAGTTGTTGCCTTAGTCTAGGGTAGCAATTCTAATTGCTATAACTCTTGCCTATCTAAGTATAGACTTCTACTTCGACCTAGTCCAGGGTTAGCAATCGTTCTAGACTTTGCTATGACTGTGCTGGCTAGTGTCGCTAGGGGCCCAGTATCCCAGTATGATATCAGATATGATGTTTGTTGTGTTTGATGTGTATCTATCTTAGGTCTCGCATAGCAAATTAACTCCTAAAGGTCCACTACTTTTACTTGAATTTAAACCTATGAACTCACCAGTGTTAGCTGACCTTTTAGCATGTTTTCTCAGGTATTTAAGTGATGTTTGGAGTACGTATTATGTGGAAGCTTGGCAAGGAGGCATGGTCAAGGATCATAACCGACTCAGATAAATTATGGGGACCTATTTTATTAAATCATGTTTGGGCCTAATATTTACACTTTGGGATTAATGTTTTGAATATTTAAATTTGGGATTGGTTTTGAATGTTAAATGACTATCTTGTTTGCTATATTTGTGTGAGATACCAATCTAGTCATAACGCCCTAAAAACTTGATTAAGTCTTCCGCTGTACCGAGATTTAGGGGTGTTACAGATTGGTATCAGAGCTCAAGGTTATAGAGAACTAGGTATTTAATAAACCCTAAACTATAACCACTTTTTAAGAAAATTGATCCTCGACCGACTCTTGCCCGCCTGCCAAGCCGAAGCTTCTTATTTGATTATGGTATGAACTGCGATTTGATTTATGAGGTTTTATGAATTGTGAATTATTTATTGCGATGTTATATTTTCTGATATGATTATTGATGAGTATTTAGACACTCATCAATCCCCCACACTAAGATATTGCTAGTCCCTAGCAATGATTTGAGAAAATTTAATGGATTTCATCTCTTTACCAAAAGCCATTACTTCTGGAGTAGCCAGTTGTTTTAGTTCAAGTAAGAACCTTGGTACATTGATAACCAAATGATTTTGAGCAAATCATAAGCTGTGAACGGATTTGATTTGTCTTTACCAGAAGCCGTTTGCTTCTGGACTAGCCAACTCTTAGATAAATTATCAATTTTATCTTTGGTGAGCCGATTACCAATTATGGATTTCCAACTGCCTTTACCACAAGCCATAAACTTGCGGGCTAGCCAACTTTTCACTAGTTTAAAGATATGGTGAGCTGAACACCATACAATTTTGGGCAAATTGCAAGCCATAAACGGATTTGAGATATCTTTACCAAGAGCCGTTTGCTCCTGG
The DNA here is from genome assembly GCA_019973895.1 of Chrysanthemum seticuspe. Lineage (NCBI taxonomy): Eukaryota > Viridiplantae > Streptophyta > Magnoliopsida > Asterales > Asteraceae > Chrysanthemum > Chrysanthemum seticuspe. Next base: position 170,601,333 of record BPTQ01000001.1, read on the forward strand.
ATTAGCCAATCCTTATGTGGGTTAGACATGGCGGACTGATTACCATTTGCTGAGTAAGTGAAAAACACTTACTCCAAAGAAAAAAAATTTTTGGCCAAAAACGGGGGAATTGGGTGAAATAATTACATGATAAAATTCGTGAGAATTCCCCCCACACTTAGAAATGAATATTGCCCTCAATATTCAAAGTACCGGCGGTTATGCCGAAACGTAGAACATAAAAGGGAAATATTACGGCCTTTATTTTATTTTTGATATATACACATTTTTTTTTATATAGAGAGGTTGATATATACAACAGCGGGGGGTAACTCCCCCACACTAGGGTGGTAGAAAGGGGGTAAGAAGACAGAAACATGGGTGAAAACCCATATGGTGTGTGCTACTGTTTTTGATTCCTGAGTCACTAGCTTGACTCGATCCCCGCATTTATTGGTTCATGGGGAATGTTTGTAGATCCGGGACAATCACGGGTGGAATGTCCTCTCCAAAGTAGTGCTTCACTCGATGACCATTCACTTTAAAATTAGGACCATCGGGCTGAGATAACTCAATGGTACCATAAGGATAAACCTTAGTGATAGTAAATGGACCAGACCAACGGGACTTAAGCTTTCCCGAGAAAATCTTTAATCTTGAATTGAAAAGAAGGACTCGATCACCAACGTTAAAAACGCGGTTCTTGATTTTAGAGTCATGAATCTTCTTTGTCTTTTGTTTGTAGATCAAAGAGTTCTCGTAAGCTTGATCACGAAGTTCATTTAGTTCATTCATTTGAACTTTTCTGTGATCACCAGCTGTCTGTATATCGAAGTTTGCATGCTTCAAGGCCCAGTAGGCTTTGTGCTCTAGTTCAATCGGAAGATGACATGCCTTTCCGTACACTAGCTTGTATGGAGTACACCCAATGGGTGTTTTGTAAGCTGTACGAAAGGCCCAGAGTGCGTCATCCAGTTTATCCGACCAGGATGCACGATTTTCGCCTACTGTCCTCTCCAAAATTCTTTTAATACCACGGTTTGAAACTTCCACCTGCCCACTTGTTTGGGGGTGGTATGCAGTAGATAGACGGTGGGTAACACCATACTTTTGCATGACACGATCAAATTGGTCATTACAAAAATGTGTACCACGATCACTGATTATAGCACGAGGAGTTCCAAACCTGGCAAAAAGAGATTTTAAAAACTTCACAACAACTCGGGCATCATTGGTGGGTAAAGCTTTTGCTTCAACCCATTTTGACAAATAGTCAACAGCCACGAGTATGTATTTGTTTCCTCGAGATGATGGAAATGGCCCCATAAAGTCAATACCCCAGATGTCAAATATCTCACAAACTTGAATGGCATTTTGTGGCATTTCATTTCTTTGAGAGATATTTCCATGACGTTGACAAGCGTCACATGCTTTGACAAAATCGTGGGCATCCTTATAAATTGTGGGCCAATAAAACCCGGAATCAAACACCTTTTTGGCGGTGTAGTTTGGACTATGATGGCCCCCGGTGGGTCCAGCATGGCAAGCTTTTAGTATGTCAAGAGCTTCTTGTCCATAAACACACCGTCGGATGACTTGATCCGCACAGATTTTGAATAAGTAGGGGTCGTCCCAGAAGTAATGTTTAACATCTTTGAAGAATTTGTTCTTCTGCTGGGTTGACATCCCTTTCACTATGAAGTTACCCGCATGGTAATTTGCGAAATCAGCAAACCATGGGGTAGAAGAATTTCCACGAAAAGAAACCGCATTGAGTGTCTCGAGAGGAAATGTTTCATTTATTTCCTTTTTCTCGAAAACATCTTGGTGAGGGTTTTCTAATCTGGACAGATGATCAGCAGCCAGGTTCTCAGCTCATTTTTTTATCACGTATGATGATATCAAATTCTTGTAGGAGGAGAACCCAACGGAGCAATCTCGGCTTTGCATCTTGTTTTGCAAAGAGATATTTGAGAGCCGAGTGATCCGTATACACACATTTGGTCAAGATTAAGTATGGCCGAAATTTCTCAAATGCATACACCACAGCTAATAGCTCTTTTTCTGTGGTGGTGTAATGAGTTTGAGCTTCAGTCATAGTCTTACTTGCGTAGTGGATAGGCTGAAAATGCTTAGCTCTACGTTGCCCTAAGACTGCACCGATAGCAAAATCACTTGCATCGCACATGAGCTCAAAAGGTAAGTCCCAGTCGGGAGCAACGAGAATGGGTGCTTCAGTAAGCTTTTTCTTCAATGTTTCAAAAGCTTTGATGCACTCGGGTGAGAAGATAAAAGGAGCATCTTTTTCAAGAAGATGGGTCATAGGCCGGGCGATTTTAGAAAAATCTTGTATAAATCTACGATAGAAACCGGCATGACCTAAAAAACTCCTAATACCTTTGACGGTAGTAGGATGAGGTAATTTAGCAATAACATCGACTTTTGCTCTATCTACCTCAATCCCGTTTTTTGAAATCTTATGTCCAAGGACTATGCCTTCTTTGACCATAAAGTGGCTTTTCTCCCAGTTTAGACAAAGATTGGTGTCTTCACACCTTTGAAGCATTTTTTCTAAATGGGAGAGACATGTTTGAAATGAGTCCCCAATGACCGAGAAGTCATCCATAAACACCTCCATTGTTTCCCCGATCATGTCGTGGAAAATGGCCATCATACATCGTTGGAATGTGCCAGGAGCATTACATAAGCCAAAAGGCATACGTCTATAGGCAAAAGTTCCGTATGGGCAGGTGAATGTGGTCTTCTCTTGATCCTGTGGATCAATGGGAATCTGAAAGTACCCCGAGAAACCATCAAGGAAACAATAGTATTCATTTCCTGCTAATCTCTTAAGCATTTGGTCCATAAAGGGTAGAGGAAAATGGTCTTTACGGGTAGCGTCATTCAACTTACGATAGTCAATGCAAACACGCCATCCCGTAACCAGCCGAGTTGGAATTAACTCGTTATCTTCATTTGTGACAACAGTTATGCCACCCTTTTTAGGAACACAATGAATTGGGCTAACCCAAGGACTATCTGAGATCGGGTAAATCAATCCTGCATCAAGAAGTTTGATAACCTCCTGTTTGATAACATCATGGATTTTTGGATTTACTCTTCTCTGATGTTGAACTGCTGGTTTGAAGTCATCCTCCATCAAGATTTTGTGAGTACAAAACTCAGGGTTGATACCCTTAATGTCGGAGAGTTTCCAAGCAATTGCTTGCTTGTGTGACTTCAAGATTTTTATGAGAGCAGCTTTTTCATCTATACTCAAATCTCTAGCAATAATGACTGGTAATTTATCATCACCTTCAAGAAATGCATACTCGAGATGAGGTGGTAAGTCCTTAAGTTCGACTTTAGGAAATTCTTCAGTTTTCTCAACTGACTTGACTTCCTTGTTATGAAGTTCGATGGGAGGGAGTGGAGGAGAAATGTCATGATTTAACAACTTCTCAAGAAGAATATCTCCCTCCAGATTAATCTCATTTTGATTAATCTCTTTAGGAATTGAATCACTAGTGTGAGGGGCTGATGATGGATCATCATTAAGCAACTTCTCAATGAGAAGTATGTCCCCCTCGATGTCGATGGGAGCGTGATCAATTTCCCATGGAACAGAATCACTAGTCAAGTAGGCTTCAATCTCTTCTAAGATGAAGTCACTTTCCTCAAATGGGGTGAGAGAAGGAGTAGAATTGGCAATGATAGGTTGAGATGAATGAGTGAGATTATCACTCGAAGAATTATGATCATAACCAAGAACTTCTTGAGAGTACTCTTCAGAAGCAACATCAATGATATCTATTCGGTTAACCGACTCAGAATCATAGTTTGCGGAGTACCTCGAAGTTTGATCAAGGTTAAAGGTGACAGCTTCATTACCAACACGTAATGTGATTTCTTGCTCAAATACATCAATGAGAGCACCGCCCGTTCTCAGGAATCCTCGACCAACAATGAGAGGAACCCGATGATCGGCATCAAAATCAACAACCACGAAGTCAGCTGGAAAATGGAACTTTCCTACTTTCACAAATACGTCCTCGGCAATGCCAAGAGGACGGGATATTGTACGATCTGCAAGTTCGAGAGTCATGCATGTAGGAGTAAGTTCCAGAAGAGAAAGTTTCTTCCATACTGAATAAGGCATCAGATTGATGCTTGCACCAAGATCTGCTAGGGCAAAGCATTCAACCATTCCTGGAAATACACAAGGTAAGAGAAATTTTCCAGGATCTCCAAGCTTTTCTGGAAGCTTCTTCAGGATAACTGCAGAGCAGTTCTCGTTAAGAGGAGTTTTAGCCATTTCAAACAGCTTTTCCTTGTTGCTTAACATGTGTTTGAGAGTTGATGCAAATTTGGGCATCAGCATGATAGCATCCGCAAAGCTTATGTCAAAGTGTAGTTCTTGGAAAATTTGAAAAAATTTGTCCATTTGATGACTGGCTTTTTCGCGGAGCTTTTGCTCATTCAAACGTGATGGGTAAGGAATAGAAGATTTGGATTTGATATTTTCAACGGGAGCTACAGGTGGTTCAAAAACAACTCCTGGATTAGACTTGGGTTTCTGGACAACTTGAGGATGGACATCATTGGTTCCTCCGTTATTAACAGGAAGTTCCTTGTCCTTTGTTGCCTCAGGTTCACTTTCCACTACCTTCGGGAGAGAAGAAGAAGAGGTAGTAGGAATAGCGGGTCCATTGTATGAAACACCACTTCTGGTTGTGATCGCCTTTGCATCGCCCCTCGGGTTAGCGATCGTGTTGCTCGGAAGTTTTCCTGAGCCCGAGGGTTGATCATTTAAAGACTTCTTGAGATCAGCAATCTGACTGACCAACAACCTGTTCATTTCATCTTGGGATTTCATGAACTGCTTCAGTAACTCATCAGATGATGGTACTGGAGGATGTGGAGGGAAATTCTGAGGTCGGATGTTTTGATTAGGACCTTGTTGTTGAAAATTCCCTTGATTAGGATTCACATTCCCATGAAATTGATTCCCTCGATTGAAATTGTTTTGATTAAGGTTCCCTTGATTTTGGAAACCTTGATTGGGTCCAGGATAGAAATTACCTTGGTTTTGATAACCTTGGTTCATTCTAGGTTGATTCTGATTTCGGTTAGGATTCTGGTTAAAACCGGGTGGTGCCTGATAAGTATTAGCACGGTAACTTGGTTCATTTTGAGGACGGTATTGATTACCTCCCTGATGTGAAGTACCGGCTATAGCATTGGCTTCAAACGGACTACCATCGGTGGCAGTACAGTTGTAGTATGCATGAGGACCACCACAAGTAACACAAACTTCAACTTTCTTCACTTCACCATGTGATGGTGTCTGTGTGAAGGTGACTTTCTTTTGGTTAGCAAGAACCAAAGCCTGAACAATATCTGTGAGTTTGTCAATATTAGCATCGGTGCTAGATGTACTCACATGAGATGAAGTAGAAGGTCCAGCATTAGAATGAGTTTGATATGGCTTTGTGCGGAAAGAACGGACCTGGGACTTGTTTTCAATGATTTGTAAGGCTTCTTTTGTGGTTTTGCTAAGGAAATTACCTCCCGCGGAGGCATTCAGAGAGTCTTGGTCAGCTTGTCTCAGACCATTATAGAAAGTATCCATTTGCATTAACTCGGTAAAACCATGATGTGGACACTTGCGGAGCAATTCTTTGTAACGATCCCATGCCTCCCCGAATGATTCATCAAATCTTTGAGAAAATTTCATTATCTCATTCTTCAGACTTGTAGTTCGGGATGGAGGATAGAATTCGTTAACAAACTTGGTAACTAGATCTTCCCATGTCTCAATGGAACGAGGGGGTTGTTTCTCAAGCCAATTCCGGGCTTGTCCCTCTAGGGAGAATGGGAACAGAAGAAGCTTGATAGCTTCATGTGGGACATTCTTGTACTTGATGGTAGATGCAATCTTGTTAAACCATCGAATGTGTGCATGAGGATCATCCCGCTCAAAACCATAGAATTGGCTTTGGGTTACCAGATTAAGTAACCCGGTTTTGAGCTCGAAGGTATCAGCTACAATGGCTGGAACAACAATGGCATCTCCGTAACCCTCGATGGGTGCTTGGAGAAGCTCATTCATGGGTTTGTCTTCCGCCATTTCGACAAGGGGTGGTGGTGGTAGACGTTCCTCAGTCACGGCTGAAGGAGCTGAACGTCCTCTACGTCTACGAGGAATCTTTCCAAGCTCCGAAAGTGGACTTGTAGAACTGGAAGAACGAGTGCGCATGCACTAAGTATAAAAATCAGTTTTCAAAACAAATGCGAGGCAAAACGACAAGTGAACTTAACCAATAATCACAAATGAAATGGCTTCTTTGAAAAAGGTACACCAAATCACAAGGACACAAAGACAAGTTTTAAATCTGATGTTCGGGAACTTATTATGGTCACACCCCCAGTTAGTAGGTGTACTGCCTTGATTTGCGGTGGTTGATTTTTATGTATTTAAGTACCACTTGAAAAGACGTAGGTATGATTTGTGCAAAGGGGTTTAAAAACTTTTGAAAAATATTTTTGGTATCGTCTCGTTTAACCAAATCGTATTTCTTTAAGAATCACCTTAAAAGAAACACAAGCTAGAAAACGTTACGATTGTTTTGTTGTTTTATATATTTTTGGTGTTGTTAACACTTTAGGAAAAGTGTTAATGAACTTTTTGATTTATATTTAACTTTACAAAAAACTGTTTACAAACGATGGTATATGTGCAAGTACGGGTCTGAAAAATGCTTAGAACACGCTTACAGCCTCCCCGGCAGCGGCGCCAAAATTTGATTGGCTCCCAAACAGTCAAGTTTAATCACTCAAGCTAACCACTTGTGAATGGCTAACCGTAATAAACTTAAAACAGTCTGAGAACAAATACATAAGAACAGAGGAATATAGGGAATTCCTGGGTCGTTAAGTCCCACGGAGGATGAATTGGTGTATAAACACTTGATCAGATGATAGAATGATCACTAAGGATAGTGATCAGTAAGGTTTTTGATGGATAATTATACCTAAAGAAAAGATCTACAAATTACAGCGACTTAAATACAAATTAAAAGAAATTAAAAAGTTAAAATATATTAAATAAATGCTATCACTATTTTTACAATGATGTTTTTGTGATTTATAAAATAAAATGACTTAAATAAACTATTTTAACTAAAACGTAAACTTAAATTATCTAAAAACTAGATTTAAAATGAAAACGTAAGTTATTTATAAAAATTATGCGAGTGCGCAAGCAAAAACGTAAAATTTATGAAATAAAAGTTCTACAAGTGTAAAAACAATTTTTTTACGTACTATATGACAAAAGAAAATTTTAGAAAAAAGATTTATATTTTTTTGACTTTTATATTTTTTCTTATGAATTAAATAAGATTTTACACTAATTAAATGATTAAAAATACTAAAACTATTTAGAAAAATCTGAAACTTTTTTATAAAATACTTAATACTAATACAAATTTATAAAAAATACAAAAGTTGCAAAAGCTATTTTAAATAAGCTCGAAATAAGCCAACTTAACCAAATAAGCTAAACGGGACAAGAGGGGTTAAGTAATAGATTGTGCAAACTAAAACCAATAAAGACCCAAGGGCGCAATGGTTACAGGTACACACTTATCACTCTCAAAGGTGGGAGGTCTCAGGTTCGAGCCTGCCTCCCCACCTTTTTGCAAAACATTTTTTTTTCGAATTTTCTTTTACAAAGTTATTAAGCTAACTAAGATAAGCACTTTTCACAATTACAACTTTTTATGAAAATGATTAATAAGCTCAGAAACAGCTTAATATCTTAACAGGTTTGACTTATGAGCTTATTATGATGAAATAAGCTCAAACAAACTTGCAATATGAAACAAAAGCTTAAATAAGCTAAAACAAAATAAAATCTACTTATGATAAGCTAGAAAACACAGATAAGCATACTGATAAGCTATAAACAAGCAATAAGCACTTATGAAACACCTTTGTACCAAACAGACTTGTACAGACTTTGTAGGCTAAAATAAGCTAGGTAAATAAGTTCAAAAGCTCAAAACCAAGACTGAGTCAACAAGCTAGCTAGGTTGGCTTTTCAAAAAGCCAAAAATCACAAACTAAGGGTAACTGTAGAGCTTTTGGTGAGCTTTTGAAAGTGGTGGTAAAACTGTGATCAGCTGGAGCTGATACAGTTGGTGCTGAGTGTTGGGACAAAAAAGAAGCTAGGTGCAGCCCTAGCTAACAAGCTACAAAGTGGAATATGAAGCTTGGGACCTCAAGATGGGTTGGTTGGCTATCCAAAGAATCAAGTTTGACAAGCTAAGGTGCACTGGAGAGCTTTTGACAAGCTCTTGAAATTGATATCAAAACTGTGCACAGGACACAATTTTGAAATGGTGTCTTAACTCTTAAATAAGCTAAGCAAAAAGCTATTAAATAAGCTATTTGAAAATTATAAAAAATACTAATATTAAGATGAGCAGATGGAATTTACTATCCCACAAGCTTAAGTCTTGAAACTCAACAGTAGATCCTATATAAATTATTCTATTTAATTCAAAAACGACCAAATGGGAATTTTGACTTTTTGATTAATACTAAAAGTTTGACTTAACTAAACTTTAAATCAAATCTAATGACTTATTATGATATATTAACCTATATTATGATGAATTTAAGCTAAGTTACCATATTTTAAGCAACTATGATAAGTTTTATCTTTGAAAATCTTAACAGTGATCACTTAAAATGATATTGAGAGTGATTTTGACTTTTCACCAAAGAGGGACTGACTTTTAAAGCTGAACTGAGTTATTATATCCTAATGAAACATGAAACAAGCATAAGTAACAACTGAAATGACCTCTATCACAGTTAACAAAGGAAATCCAAACACCACTTTTTATGACTGTTTTAGAACTTTTCAAAGCAAAACAATGATTTAGACCATGTTATGGATTCAGAACCTTGTATTATCATTAAATAGGACTAAAGAAGCATGAAACAACAGAAATAGCAACACAAAACTTAAGATTATTAATTATGCTAATAAAACTGTTGAAATAAAATTTTTAGAAACTACAAATTCTAATGAACTAACAACTGGTTTTATTGTTTAATTAGACTTAACTAATACTAATGAACATGAAAACACAGAAATTAAAGCTACTAATTAACTAAAATGGTTAAATGCCAAAATGATCAAAAAGGCTTACAAATGGGATTCCAAGTAAAAGCTGAGAATTGAGTAACACAAACACAGCCTATAGCTTCCCAAGAAGCACTAATCCCAAGGCCATCCAATATCAACCCTGCTCCAGCCTTCTTGTACCTTTTACCATGGCTTTTTTATTTTTGTCTAATTTTTTTGTATTTTTGGTGATTTTCTTTTTTTTTACTTTTATACTGCTTTTAAAGGTTTCTAAAAGCTTTGATAAGCTTTATGGGAACTTATGTGAGCTTAAGGGTCCAAAACAACAACTGATTAACAACATTTAACCATTTTTGAGAATTTGAACAAGTAACATTCACATAAACTGAAAATAGGATTTGATACTGAAATTGATGTTCACAAAAGATTTCTTATACAATAAAAACTTGAATTACAGAGCTTAAAAGCTTAAACATAAACTAGAATTTAAAATTAAACTAACACGACATGAAAAATTAAAATTTACACTAGATATCTCTTCACATAGCTTCCCACTTGTATTTATCGACCTCATTTGACCTTGTCGACATCTCTGAGCTAATCCCACCACTTTCTAGCCATTGGATTAAACCAGATCACCATATTTGCCATTTGTCAAATTTGGCGGGAAAAGTCATTGAGTTGGTTTTTCTCATTAATGGCTCTTGGATAATAGTGGAGGTGGAGGGAGTGGGTAACCAGCTGTAGGGATGAGGTGGTGAGGTGGAAAGGTGGAGAATCAAGTGGGAAAACCACTGGTTTTGGATTTCAGGTGTGGGAGAGAAAGAGCTACAGTGAGCGCGGTTTTATCATTTAAAATATTGGGCCGGGTTATGTATTTGGGCTGGGAGGATAATGGATTGGATTTGGTATTAATAATAAAGAGGATCCGTTTGGTTTGTATTAAGCACAAGGACCAAAAATGTAATTCTGCCAAAGTGAGGGGCTGATCTTGATAATTTTCCAAGGCTCTCACAAGGACCATTCCTGCCATATGTGAATAGTACAAGGACCAATTGCATAAAATTCCATTTTTTAAATGTCCAAGGACCATTTTTGACAATTTTCAAACTCCAGGGACCAAACTTGTAATTTTTCTCTAAACTTATCATAAAGGACCAATTATGTCATTTATTAATAATAAAAGGGTGTTGTTTGAATAATTTCTATTTTTGAACACCCAGGGACTATTTTTGACATTTTTGTAAAGTTGAGGGACTAAAGTTGTAAATTGTGATTTTTGAACTTTAAAGGGTTTGTTTTGACAACTTTTGAATCTCATGGACCTTAAATGACATTTTACAAGTTTTTGAATTACCAGGGACTAATTTTGACAACTTTTGTAACTTGGGGGACTAAAACTGCCAATTATGCAAACTTGATACGTTTTTCACCATATTTTGATGTTTTTGCATTTAAAACATATAAAACACTTGTTTGTGATATTTTAATCATTTTGATGCATTTCTGAGTGTTTTCAGATGTTTTTGGCAGTCTAAAGAGTATAAAAATGATGAGTATTTAGACACTCATCAATTATTGGGTTTTGGGTTATGTGATTCGATTGTCGAGATATTATGGATTCTGAGCGTGATTATATGATTGATTTGATTTGGAATTATATGATGCATGGATTATGTGATAGAACAGAACTTATGTGTTTTGTTTAAAGGCATATTTTGAGTAATGCGGTACCTCTATTTTAAAGCTTTCATTATATGATACATGTTTTGGTTGTGTAGATGCGCTTATTATAACCAGTTGTTTTTGCTACTCTATTTTCCCATTCTGCACCCCATGAGTTCTTCACTATCCAGTAATCTTTACCACCTTCTGACCCGTAACCAACGGCCAACACACCATGGTCCAACTCAGTTCCACATGAACCAGTGAAAATACCCTGTATTCATCAAAATTTACACAAAAATCTAGTCCCTTTTGTTTACGTGTTTGGAGATAATTGAGCAGGGTATTTTTTCAATGTCACAATCCGAAAATTAAAAGCAAAATGTTTAATAGTGTACAATACACCAATGTATCATTATCTTGTAAAATCAAATTTTAGATGGTTACCTGAAGGATGTAAAAGCTCGCCCAACACAAGCAGCCAGCAGTGATCATGAATGCTCCTTTGATATGGTGATCTTGAGATACTGTGGAAGGTGCTTGAGAGTGGTGAACCGTGCTCACATTGGTCCATGGTAATGGGATTGGTGGTCCATTGACAAGGGTCATGACCATGGATCCACCTACCGTCACAAGGGTTCCTATGATCTTCACTTGGCTATGCAATCTTCTTATGTTCACCTGCTCAAGCCTACCAAAAACATTGATTTGTTGCATTATGCATGTGAAAACATTAAAACATTGATTTATTTAAATTTTACTCGCTTTCTTTTGCTATAGTAAATTTTTGCAACATAATGCTATATTTCCAATGGCTTCTATATTTGCAACAACTTCCATCATCCGGGAAGCTTCCATGTTGGTACCTAACACAAAAAACATCATAATTCCATATCAATATGCAATCATGATATAGATCACTGCTAAGGAGCATCACAGTATGGAACCGAATGACGTTCTTGCCTGCAACCTCGAAACTTTTGTAATACACTTATGTATAGAAAAGTCAGTGTAAAACACATGTTAATTTATGGAACGTATATGTATACATACCAGGACTCAAATGTTTTGAAGATGACATATGCACACACATAACATAATACACGTTTTCTTACAAACCTGTGATGAAGAAAACACAGAAAGATCATTAGATGAGATTGTGAGGGAAAAAGGATATTAGGGTTTATGAGAAAAAATATAATGAACCGTATAATTTGTTGTAGGGATTTTTATAGTTATGTTTTGTAGATAAATACATTCCTTTTCAAACTAATCAAAATAGTGAATGATTGGTTGTAGAGATTTATAAATTTGGTTTTCCAAGTTATAATCAAAATAACTTGTTGCCTAAGTGGTAAACACACAAGTTATTTATACTAATCCTACAAACGACCCAAGTTCGAATCTCACCATGGTCATTTTTTATTAAATTCAAATTTTATAAATAATTGCTTAAGAATTTCGAAAATTAATACATAAAATCCGAAAATTAAATATTATTGCTTAGGATATTATTGCTTAGGTGGATAAAAAAAATTGCTTAGTTGGACAACAAATGATTATGTGGCATTAAATTGGACTATGTGGCATTGAGGTGGCATTGAGATGGCATTAATGCCAAATGCCTCCTGTTATATATAATATTGATATATATATATACACACACACACTACCCGTTTAAGCCCGCCTAAGGGCGGGCACGACTTGTGATTTCTTGCTTGTTTAATTCAAAGTGTATTTTAGTCGTTTTGCTATTTTAAGTGTGATATGATTTTTATTATTGCAGTGTTAAATTGTTTGTACATGAACAATATATCCTAAATAAAGCTTCTTTATACATTACGTTTGTTGTTGATTTTGATAAATTTCCATCGTCATCACAACATAAAATCTTTAAGCTTTTCTTTGCCTTGACTCTTGAGACTGCGAGATATGTTTTTATCTCGTGTGAGTCCCCAAACTATCCTAACATCACAACATAAAATCTTTAAGCCTTTCTTGCTCTTGACTCTTGAGACAGTGACATATAGTTGTTCATGTGAGAAAACCGAATTTTGAAGAAACAGTCCAACTTGTGTTAATGTCTGTCCTTGGCTCTTGTTAATAGTCATTGTGAAACATATAGACACTGGAAATTATCTACGGTTAAATTTGAATGGCATCTTGTTATCAGAAGGGCTTAGGTTTATACGTGGGATGGCGCAGATTGTGCCTACGCTTCCTCCACATATAATTTTAGCTTATATTATATTGACGCCCATCCTTATGACTTGTAGCCTGGTACCGTTGCATAATCCAGCTGTTTGGTCTATGTTTCTAGTGCACATAACAGGGGTGCCTACTTTCAACTTTAAATTGTGGTGTGGAATTTCGGATATGGGGATGGAGTTTAGGAAATCGCATGTGTATATTTCTTCATTGAAATTGGTATCCATATCAGCAATAATGACTAAGAAAGAAATCTCATATGTATGTTCGGATCCTGGGAGAAGTTGTAACATTCGGTCATTTATCATATCCACCATCTCGTGTGTGGGGGCAAGAATTGCCTTTTCTTGAAAGAAAGCTTGGTTATAAAGGTTTTTGACTAAGTCTGGGTAAGTTTCTTCTATAATTTTCCCAATTGGATCTTCTGAATCTGGAATTAACATGTCTTGTAGGAATTCCACAGTTGCTTCCTGTGACAACTGGCAATTTAGGGAGTCTATTTTAGGTAACCGCATTACGTTAAACTAAACCGAGCTTTTGCCTTTACCACTATTTTCTTCGACAATGACTTGATTTTATATCGTTTATTGATTTTTATGATTAATTTTATTATTGGATGAGTTATCGTGTGAGTTTTAACTCTTTTTGATAGGCACTATCGATTCGGCACTATAAAAGCCTAAAACGAGAAATAATGTAACTTTTAGATCGTAACTCGAAAATTGGCAAATAAATAGTCAAAACTCATGGAAAAACAAAAATAACGATAATAGAAATTCGAATGAACGTCGTGGGACACTCGGGGGACAATATATGAGCTCGGGAATGGGTAAACGAGATAGTTTACGAAAAATGACGACCCCGACCCCTCTCCTTCTCTTTGGCCGGCCACCCATCCCATCTCCCTCATTTTTTTATTTAGTCCCTAGCCAAAAATATATAAACCCCATCCCTACTTCATTTATCCCATTTGTTTCTCTCACTAAAAACAAACACACACCTACTTTCTCTCTCTACACTCTCTCTCTCCTCCACCAAACAAAACCCTAACCCTAATTTACCACCACCACCGCCGCCCCTTTCAGGCCAAATTCCGGCCACACTCCGTGAGTGACATCTCACCTCCACCACCATTTTGTAGATCCCTCTTTCCTCTTTCCATCCATATATAAAACTCTCACAAAAGCATACATTAACACCTCCAAATCTTGAAATTTAGATTCGTGATTCTAGGGTTTTCATTAAAACTTATAGATCGGGTTGTAAAAAGGTAAATGGAACATGGGTCAAGCTAGTTTTGACCTTGAGAAGCCACGTATGGTTCATGGTTGGCTCGTACATGGTATAAATTTTAGGGGTTTTGGTTCAAACATGGGATTAAATCTAATTAACACTTAAATAAACATGTGGCTAGTGATTTGGTATCATGTGGTGCATCATATTGTTGGGTTTTGCATTTTAGGTCTAGTTTTATGTTTTTGATTAGGAATAGTTGATGGGTTTGATGTTTGGTTAATGATTGGAGGTTGATTGATTGTGTTTGGATGTTGTGGAAGCCATTTGGATGGCATTTGGTTGTGATGATGGGGCGTACGAGCCACAAGACCCACGTAGGGGTTGTGGTTGGTGGCGTACGTAACCCTCAATGACCAAGGGTCTGGGTCGAGTTGTTGTGGTAGCTTGTGGGTTGATGTTGTTGGCGTTTGGATGAGACGCGTGGAGCCGAAAAGCTTCTAGAGCTTGTTTGGTTCACACGGTCGTACCCGTGACCGTGTCATGACCACTAGGGTCATAACATTGGTTTCGGGTATATTTGGTTGGTTGATTGGTTGGCAAGATTGATTTGGGTTGATTTGAGATTGAATTGCGTTATTATGACTTTTATTTGGACTTCATATATAAATTGTCAACTTTGAGCAACGTCGGTGTTACTTTGACTTTTTAGTCAATAGTTGACCCCGACAACGCCGTAACATGGACTTTAGTATATTTGGACTATTGATTGATTAAAAGCCGAGAAGTCATGACTCGTGCTTGTGGACTCGAAACGAATAACGATATGGAACTAATATTGGAATTTGACGAAATACTTATATATATATATATATATATATATATATATATATATATATATATATATATATATATATATATATATATATGAAAATGCTAATAAACTATGAAACATTAATAATAAAAGGCTTTTATACCAAAAATATCAATAACAAGACTTGTCTTGTTATTTATTATTTTAAAATGGAAACTAACGACTAAATTGGAAAGGTTTTCTAATAAATAAGTAAATAATTTTTCGAGTGCACGTTTATCGAAATATGCCAATTATGGGCATTTAATACTAGTTTCAAGTATTTATTTACTTACGTTGTGTGCATGGGTTACGGATGACCTAACATTAATAGCGTCGATCCACGTGGGTAGCAGACTTATTAGGTTGACGAATCTAATAAGAAACCGCTAGGTACGTAGGATAACGTTATTAATGGGTGAATTATCCTTATGACTCGTTAGGATGCGACCGGTTTATGGGATAATAAGCGACACGAATAAATAATTGAGTTTATCGAGTTGACGAATTCGATAAGGTTTACTATTTATTCCGAAACTTATTGAACTATGGAGCTTATCGCTTAGAGGTCTCATTGTGTTGCATTGATTCACATATTGGTTGTTTGAGTGCATTCATGGCATCATATTGAGTCGATACACCCACATGAGGATACCAAACACTAGGACTAAACGGTGAAACAAGACATTTTTGGAAATAACGAAAAGGAATACATTGGGGTAGATAACGTTGATTTTGGGAAATATATATTAAAATTGGTTTACATTAATAGGTTGTGCTGAGTCGATAGTTGTTGTACCGTGCTTAGCTGATTTCTTCTGCTAATGTTTATTTGTGCGTTGCTTGCTTGAGGTGAGTTTCATAGCCCCACTTTTATCTATGTTTTTAACTATATTGGGGTGAGAATCATGCTACTATTTTTGGACCTTTTAAACTATTTTGATTTGCTTATGTGCTTGACTGATTAGATAGATATGTGGTAGTTGTTGCCTTAGTCTAGGGTAGTAATTCTAATTGCTATAACTCTTGCCTAGCTAAGTATAGACTTCTACTTCGACCTAGTCCAGGGTTAGCAATCGTTCTAGACTTTGCTATGACTGTGCTGGCTAGTGTCGCTAGGGGCCCAGTATGATATCAGATATGATGTTTGTTGTGTTTGATGTGTATCTATCTTAGGTCTCGCATAGCAAATTAACTCCTAAAGGTCCACTACTTTTACTTGAATTTAAACCTATGAACTCACCAGTGTTAGCTGACCTTTTAGCATGTTTTCTCAGGTATTTAAGTGATGTTTGGAGTATGTATTATGTGGAAGCTTGACAAGGAGGCATGGTCAAGGATCATAACCGACTCAGATAAATTATGAGGACCTATTTTATTAAATCATGTTTGGGCCTAATATTTACACTTTGGGATTAATGTTTTGAATATTTAAATTTGGGATTGGTTTTGAATGTTAAATGACTATCTTGTTTGCTATACTTGTGTGAGATACCAATCTAGTCGTAACGCCCTGAAAACTTGATTAAGTCTTCCGCTGTACCGAGATTTAGGGGTGTTACAGATTGGTATCAGAGCTCAAGGTTATAGAGAACTAGATATTTAATAAACACTAAACTATAACCACTTTTTAAGAAATATGATCCTCGACCGACTCTTACCCGCCTGCCAAGCCGAAGCTTCTTATTTGATTATGGTATGAACTGCGATTTGATTTATAAGGTTTTATGAATTGTGAATTTTTTATTGAGATGTTATATTTTGTGATATGATTATTGGGTTTTGGGTTATGTGATTCAATTGTCGAGATATAATGGATTCTGAGCGTGATTATATGATTGATTTGATTTGGGATTATATGATGCGTGGATTATGTGATAGAACAGAACTTATGTGTTTTTATTTAAAGGCATATTTTGAGTAATGCGGTACCTCTATTTTAAAGCTTTCATTATGTGATACATGTTTTGGTTGAGTTGATGCGCTTATTAGAACCAGTTGTTTTCGAACACTTATACCTACCCTATGCCATTGTCACAGACTATGCCTTCACTAGCTTTTGATGTGTCTGAGGATGTCCTTGCTGCTGCTAGTTCCCCAGCATTGAATCTCATGACTGTTGCGCAAGGTGATCCATATGTGATTACCCGTCACTCTAGTTCATCATCATCATCAGATCGCCCTAGCTCATCTAGGCAGCTCACTTTACATCAGGCCTTAGCACAAGCCCAGACTCCTAGACTTGCTCGTAGTACTGCCCGCATGTCCGTGCGACCACCATCATCACCTGTTCACCTAGCAGCTCACACTTTTCTGTCATCACCACCAGCATCACCATGTCTTAGAAGACCTAGATCCCCTACTGTACCACCTCAGGATTTACCTGCACAGAGACTTCGACTCATGGACTCTCCCTCTGAAGATGAGGGCGAGGAGGAGCATGGGATTGAAGAAAAGTATGTAGATGAGGATGAGGATCCTCAGGACGAGGATGATGAGGATATCCCGGATGTGGATACTCCTCCTTTGCAGAGTCCTGCACATTCTCAAGGACCAGGCTCTCCTTTACCTTTTCCTGAGCCTGATTCTCCTAGGCAGCCTTTAGACATTGACTCACCACCTTACTCACCTGAGGTAGGTAGCCCATTAGGATCTGAGATACCATCGAAGATTGTTTCAGAGCCCGAAGAGTATGGGGAGACGGGTCTGATGTGGGAGAGGATTACATCACAGGGTATTAGGCTTAGTAGGTTGACAGATTGGTTGGTTGGAGTATCTAGGGCTAGTATAGAGGATCTGAGAGCTGATATGGGTACAGTAGTAAGGAGGACTACGATTCTACGAGAGGGTATGTCGGAGCTCCAGGAGCAGGTTAGGACCTGCTGAGAGGGTTCGCGACAGCCCGAGATGCAGACAGAGCGATATGGCGCAGGATAGGTGAGTTAGAGAGAGAGGTCGACGTGTTGAGCTGACATCTTTGTGGAGAGAGGTTGACGATGTTAGGAGATCTGTTACCAGTATTCGTGATCGTGGCTAGATAGTGTTAGATTCATGGATTTGTACCATCTTGAAACTAAGTAGTACTTGGTTTGAGATGTAGATCTATCCTAGTATCCTAGTTAGTATCGTTGTTAGGATCGTTTTAGATTTCTCCGTATCCTTTCATGTATTCCACTTTGAAACCTATGAGTTAAGGTTATTGGAACGTGCATCCTTTAGTTATGATTCAGTCTCTGGTTGTTTTGTTATCGTATAACGTTATCCTTGCTGACCTTGATTATGTATTCGAGCGTTATTGGTGATCCTTGGAACCCAACTCGATCTTTTATAGCGTGAACTGTGAACTTATGAAACTGTTATTCTTGCCTTCAGAATGATGGCACCAAGACGAAACCCGCCTAGGACTAACCGAGCAGCCCCTGCAGTTGTGGTTGCCCCTGTCCGTCGAGGTCATCATCCGACCCCGACCACTCCACCTGTTGAGAACCTGAACACTGATAACCCAGCCGTAGAAAACCCGAATGTGAACGACCATGCTGAGAATGGTCCTGTTCCACAAAACCCTCCACCTTTGAACCCAGCCCACATTGACTAGCTAGTGACGCAGCGTGTCGCTGAACTGCTAGCTGAGACTAATCTCTCTAATACCTCTGGTGGAACCACACTTCTGAATCGAACTCGAGGTTGTACCTACAAAGAGTTCCGATTCTGTTGTCCCATCGAGTTCGGAGGAACCGAGGGAGTAGTTTACCTAACTAGGTGGATGGAGAAAACTGAGTCTGTGTTTACCGTTAGCAACTGTGAAGAGGATTGTAAGGTTAAGTATGCAACATTTACCTTGAAGGACTAAGCATTGACCTGGTGGAACAACTATCACAGATCTGTAGGAAGTGATGCAGCTTATAGCATGACTTGGACCCAGTTTAAGGCTCTCCTAATCAAGACTTATTGTCCTAGGAATGAAGTTAAGAAACTAGAGATTGAGTTCTGGAACCATAAGGTTAAGGGTACCGACATAACGACTTACAATCGTCATTTCCAAGAGTTGTCGTTGCTTTGCCCTGATATGGTTTGCACTGAAGCCCTTAAGATTGAGAGGTATACTGATGGATTGCCTTTAGCTACTCGTAATGATGTCATCGTTGCGAAGCCAGTTAATTTGCATGAGGCAATTACTGTGGCTCAGCGTTTGATGGATTCTTACGTAATGGAAGTAGGAGACAAGGGTAAGAGTGATAGGAGTGATAAGAGGAAGAGGAATGAAGTTGTTAAAGGGAATGGCAACAAACGGCAAGAGACAGCCAGGGTGTTCGCCATAGGAAATGGAGAGAAGAAGGGTTATGAAGGTAGCAAGCCCTTGTGTGGTCGTTGCAATCGACACCACCATGGACCGTGCCCGATTGTGTGTAGGAAATGCTCTAAGGTAGGACACATGGCCAAGGACTGTAGGTCCTGACCACTTGCTGCAGCTCAAACTGCACAAGGAGCGGACTGGAAGGCCACTGTCACCTGTTTTGGATGTGAAAAGAAAGGGCACTACAAGAATGAGTGCCGAGAGCCGTGGATGAGAGGAAATCCCGATAATGTAGGAGGATTTGTTAACCGAGGTGTGGGAAGTAATGGCTTAAACCCTGTGAAGCGTGAGGTTGTGGAGAACCAGGGAAATCTGAGTGCTAGGAATCAACAGAGAGATATGGGAACAACGCGTGTGTATGCTATTGGGAAGGAAGCTAGTGAGGACCTTAACGTAGTTACGGGTACGTTCCTTCTCAATAATCGCTATGCTTCCATACTGTTTGATACTAGTGTCGATATGAGTTTCGTATCCACCAACTTTATGCCATTACTAGGAATCTCCCAAACACCTCTAGGGTTCAGTTACGATGTGGAATTAGCTAATGGAAATAGGGAGAAGATAGACACCGTAGTCCGAGGTTGTACCTTAAGTTTCCTAGACCACCCGTTTAGGATAGACCTATTGCCAGTTACCTTGGGAAGTTTTGACGTTATCATAGGAAAGGATTGGTTGTCGAATAACGGTGCACACATCATCTGCGATGAGAAGATCGTGCGTGTACCGTATGGCGGAAAAGTTCTGAGCATACAAGAAGATCGGAGCGACTGTGGAAGTCCTTCCCGGTTGAGCATCATCTCTTGTATTAAGGCTCATAAGTACATCGATAGAGGAGGTTGTCTTTTCTTGGCTCGAATTTCTGAAAAGAAAGACGAGGAGAAGAGTGAAAGACACCTTAATGATGTACCCATCGTTAGAGAGTTTCCGGATGTGTTTCCTGATGATCTGCCAGGGATTCCACCTGTCCAACAAGTGGAATTCTAAATAGAGTTGATACCCGGTTTTGCACCCGTAGCCCGGGCACCCTATCGACTTGCTCCAAGAGAATTAGAGGAAATGTCTAAACAGTTGGCAGAGTTGTCAGAGAAGGGATTCATTTGACCAAGTTCGTCACCGTGGGGAGCACCGGTGTTGTTTGTGAAGAAGAAGGATGGATCGTTTCGGATGTGTATCGATTATAGGGAATTGAATAAGTTGACGGTGAAGAACCGATACCCGCTACCTAGAATAGATGACCTATTTGACCAACTCCAAGGAGCTAGTGTCTTTTCCAAGATCGATTTATGATCTGGTTATCACCAGCTTAGAGTTCGAGAGGAGGATATCCCTAAGACGGTGTTTAGGACTCGTTATGGGCACTATGAATTCCAAGTGATGTCGTTTGGTTTGACCAATGAGCCAGCGGTTTTCATGGATCTCATGAACCGAGTGTGTAAGCCATATCTGGATAAGTTTGTGATAGTAATCAAAGACGACATCTTGATATACTCCAAGAGTAGAGAGGAGCACGAAGAGCATTTGAGGCTCATTTTAGAGTTGTTGAGAGGAGAGAAGTTGTATGCCAAATTCTCTAAGTGTGAATTTTGGATTCCGTCCGTGCAATTCTTAGGTCACGTGATAGATAGTCGAGGAGTTCATGTTGACCCAGCTAAGATTGAGGCCATTAAGGAATGGGCAGCCCCTAAGAACCCATCAGAAGTCCGCCAGTTTCTAGGTTTAGCAGGCTATTACCGGAGGTTCATTGAGGGATTCTCCAAAATAGCTAAGTCGCTGACCAAACTGACGCAGAAGGACGTTAAGTATGAATGGGGAGAAAAGGAAGAAGAAGCATTCCAACTTCTGAAGGAGAAGTTGTGTAGTGCGCCCATCCTAGCTTTGCCTGAATGAAGCAAAGACTTTGTCGTGTACTGCGACGCTTCGCATAAAGGCTTAGGTGCTATTTTGATGCAACGGGAGAAGGTGATTGCTTATGCATCCCGACTGTCACAATTCTCAATTTCCGGTCATTTCACATACTCCATATTCATCATTTCATAACGGTTCGTGCATGGTTTTGCATTTTTCATTAAACGTTATTTTCTTATTAAATAAAAGCTATCGCGTAATTAATTATTTTGAACATTTAATCTGATACTTCCAAAAATGATCCCGATATATTTTTATACTTACATTTAGTTTATAAAAACTATATTTTGAGTTTACCTAGTGTTTTAAATTTATTTTGTACATAAATCGTTAAAGTTATATTATTACGACACTTTTCTTAAAAATTACACGATAATTATTATAGCACTCAATTTTTACAAGGAATGTATTTTTACAATTTTTATGATCTCATTATACTTTATTTTAATCTATTAAAAATTAATTTCACCTAAAATTTCCTTAAATATACAAATGTATATTAAACCTTACAAGTTAATTCTACCTACACAATTACTTACACCTTTTAACAAATTACACAATTATACATTATATAAGAAAAAAAAAAAAAAAAAAAAAGTATTTTTGACAAATACCTCCCCCCTTGGCCGACCAAGGGGGGGTTGGCAATAAATGGTTGGTAGTTTTTTTTCTTCCTTGATTGTTTATATTCTTACTTCATTCATTTCTCATTTCATTCAACCAAAAATAATACAAGTTAGTAGTCTTCTCTCTTGGTTTTTCATCCTCAAAACCGGCCACACATAGGAGTACAAAGGGATCATCCAAAAATTTCTCAAGCAAGCATAAAAAAAAAAATGAAAAAAAAAAAAAAAAAAAAAA